>JARQOD010000003.1:557371041-557509372 GCA_033576555.1 Oophaga sylvatica
TGCACTGCTTCATGGCCGCCATCTTCTTTCCCCGGCGGTCACATGCAGTTTCTCGCGATTAACTGCAGTGACTGCTGGGTAATCGCGGCCGTAAAGCAGTCAGTCCGATGACGTCACCGCCGGGGAAGCTGGTAAGCAGCTGTGCTGCGTTGCAATGACAGGCTCTGCCTGTCATTGCGATGTAGCAGAGCTGGATCGTCGTGGGACTATCGTTACTATGGACTGCGTCGGACAGGTGGTATACTGTTGGTTTGTTTTTTTTCTTTTTTTTACAGGAGATCGATGGCGTCGCAGGAATGAGAGAGTAATAAAAGAAATGAAAACTGTGTTGTCTCTTTTATTTCATTAAAGACTTTTTCTTGCTGTGTCTTTTTTTTATACATTTAATAACTTGGGATTAATAATGGATCGGTGTCTTATTGACGCCTATCCATTATTAACCGGGCTTATTGTCACCGTGCAATCAACGGTGACAATAACCCCTTATTACCCCCGCTTGCCACCGCTACAGGGCAAGTGGGAAGAGCCGGGTAAAGTGCCACAATTGGCACATCTTTTGATGCGCCAAATGTGGGGCTGCTGTAGCCTGGTATTATCAGGCTGTTGAGGGCCAAAATCCATGGGCCTTGACAGTCTTTTAATACCAGGCCGCAGCAGTCTGCATTTTACTTGGCTGGTTAACAAAAATAGGGGGGATCCCCACGCCGTTTTTTTTTTTCGAGGGGATCCCCTATTTTTGTTAACCAGCCAAGCTAAGCAGACTGCTGTGGCCTGGTATTATCAGGCTTGCAAGGTCCATGGATATTGGATCCTTACCAGCCTGAAAAACCAGGCCTCAGCGGTCTGCTTCATCTGGCTGGTTAACAAAAATAGGGGGGACCCCACGCCAATTTTTTTCGAGGGGATCCCCTATTTTTGTTAATCAGCCAAGATATGCAGACTGCTGTGGCCTGGTATTATCAGGCTGGCAAGGTCCATGGATCTTGGCTCCTTAACAGCCTGAAAATCCAGGCCTCAGCGGTCTGCTTCATCTGGCTGGTTAACAAAAATAGGGGGGACCCCACGCCAATTTTTTTCGAGGGGATCCCCTATTTTTGTTAATCAGCCAAGATATGCAGACTGCTGTGGCCTGGTATTATCAGGCTGGCAAGGTCCATGGATCTTGGCTCCTTAACAGCCTGAAAATCCAGGCCTCAGCGGTCTGCTTCATCTGGCTGGTTAACAAAAATAGGGGGGACCCCACGCCAATTTTTTTTCGAAGGGAACCCCTATTTTTGTTAATCAGTTCCCTCTGACGTCACTGATTGTGTCCCTGGCTGACCTGAAGTGAAAGTGGAAAGCAATCAATTAAGCTTTCCACTTAAGGGCCCGTCTCACATAGCGATATCGCTACCGAGATCGCTGCTGAGTCACTAGTTTTGTGACGCAGCAGCAAGCTCACCAGCGATATCGCTGTGTGTGACATTCAGCGACAATCAGCCCCCCTGCCGGGTATCGCTGATCGTCGCTGAAATGTCAGGACCTTTGATCGCTGGTTTCCCGCTGACAGGCACACATCGCTGCGTGTGACAGGCGGGAGACCAGCGATCCGCTGGTAACCAAGGTACACAGCGGGTTTCCAGGCGCGGGCTGTGCCTAGAAACCGCTGTGTACCTTGGATACCAGCGCCCTGATGCAGGGAGCTGGTATCCAAGGTACACAGCGGGTTTCCAAGCGCTGCGCGGTGCCTGGAAACCCGCTGTGTACCTTGGTTACCAGCGGATCGCTGGTCTCCCGCCTGTCACACGCAGCGATGCGTGCCTGTCAGAGGGAAACCAGCGATCAAAAAAAGGTCCTGACATTTCTGCGACGATCAGCGATACCCGCAGGGGCTGATCGTCGCTGAATGTCACACACAGCGATATCGCTGGTGAGCTCGCTGCTGCGTCACAAAACTAGTGACTCAGCAGCGATCTCGGTAGCGATATCGCTATGTGAGACGGCCCTTAAGCGATGTTACCCGCAGTGTCGCTGTCCCAGATCGCTGCCTGAGCTGCCTGTTTGGCAGCTCAGCAGCGATCATGTAGCGATACACCAGCGATCCTGACAAGTGCATATCGTTGTCGGGATCGCTGGTGTATCGTTATGTGACACCCAGCCTTTACTCTCCTGTCAGGCAGGAGAGGAACTCATTCATTTGGGGTTTACTGTGAGGCTGCAGCATTAGCTGCGGTCCCTGCAGTAAACATTAACCCTTTCTGAAGGATTACACCGTGGGACCTGACTGTGCATGGGATAGGTAAGAATAATTTTGCTTTTTTATTTTATTTTTATTACAGGAAATGGTTTTTGCAGTAAAATAAAAGATGGTCAAAAACATGTGCCTTTATTTCATTAAAATGATTTTTAATTAAAGTGTGTGTGTTTTATTTTTATTTCATGCAATAGGATTAATAATTGATAGTTGTCTAATTGACAGCTCTCAATTATTAACCTGGCTTAAGGTCACCTTTCAATAGCAAGGTGGCTTAACCCCATATTAACCCATTCGCCACCGCTACAGGGCAATGGGAATAGACGGGCAAAGTGCCAGAAAGGGCGAATCTAATTATAGATTTGTCTTTCCTGGGGTGTCTGGGGGCAGATGTTAGTAGCCGGGGGGGGCAAAAATAATGGTCCCTCTCTGGGCTATTATTATCTGCCCCCACTCACTGGCTTTGTCTGTCTGGTTGCGAAAATAGGGCGGGAGCCCACGCATTTTTTTTCAGCAATTTTACACCTCATATATAATATATACATGTCATTGAATTTGTGACACATATATATATATATTTATATTTGTAGTTCATACACTTCTACATAGTATAATAGCCGCTAATTCAATTGCCGGCTTTTGTGAAAATGCAGAACCCGACATGAAATGACACTTGGTGTACATAGGGTTAACCATGTCTTTTCATGTCCTTTGCTATCTAATTTGCACAAACAATTAAATCAGACTATGTGTGCAAAATTTCACACCTGTAGGGGTTAATTAAAGGTGTAAATTCGTAGCAAAAAAGTCCGTTTTTTTTACAACGAATTTACACCTTTAATTAACCCCTACAGGTGTGAAATTTTGCACACATAGTCTGATTTAATTGTTTGTGCAAATTAGATAGCAAAGGACATGAAAAGACATGGTTAACCCTATGTACACCAAGTGTCATTTCATGTCGGGTGACCCGACATGAAATGACACTTGGTGTACATAGGGTTAACCATGTCTTTTCATGTCCTTTGCTATCTAAGGCCGGAGTCACACTGGCGACAAAATCGGACGACTGCAATGCGATGAAATATCGCATTGCAGTCGGACCTATGTTAATCTATGGAGCAGCTCCCAGTATCAGATTTTTTGTGGTCCGTTTAAACGTCCGTGTACAATCGCAGCATGCTGCGATTGTCACCGATTGTCGGTCGACAATCGCCAATGCAAGTCTATGGAGCGATGAAAAATCTGATTACAAACGACCACACTGTGTGACTTGCGATGAAATCGCATCGGTGTCCTTTAGAAAAGCCGGCAATTCATCCCCGGCTATACTGTAAAATCACACTGACAGCTTTAATAAAGACTAGAAAGAATAGATATATACACATAGAACACATACATATATATATACATGTCATTGTGACATGTATATATACATATATTTATAGTTCCTAGACTTCTACATACTGTAATAGCCGCTAATTCAATTGCCGGGTTTTGTGAAATCACAGAAGCCGACATGAAATAATACATTGTTTCCACACATTTAACCATGTAATTTCATGTATTTTTATATATGTTTGAAACATACAATTACATGAGTGTATTTGTGCAAAATTTCAGACATGTAGGGGTTAATTAAAGGTGTAATTTCGTTGAAAAAAAATGCGTGGGCTCCCGCTGTATTTTCTCCACCAGACAGACAAAGCAAAGCGAGTGGGGGCAGATAATAATAGCCCAGGGAGGGTGCATTTTTTTGTGCCCCCCCTGGCTACTAACATCTGCCCCCAGACACCCCAGAAAGGGCAAATCTATAATTAGATTCGCCCTTTCTGGCACTTTGCCCGTCTATTCCCATTGCCCTGTAGCGGTGGCGAATGGGTTAATCTCACCTTACTGTCACCTTGCAATTGAAAGGTGACCTTAAGGCAGGTTAATGATTGATAGCTGTCAATTAGACAACTATCAATTATTAATCCTATTGAAGTAAATAAAAAAACACACACACTTTAAGAATAAATAATTTTAATGAAATAAAAACACATTTTTTTGACCATATTTTATTCTACACTAAATCCGTGCGAAGCCATTGATCTCCTAAAATAAAGAAAAAGAAATAAAACAACATTATTCTTACCTATTCCGCCGATCTGTCACGTCCCACGCTGTAATCCTTCACAAAGGGTTAACTAGCTTTGAGCCAAGCAGTGCAAGTAATCCTGCATGCTCAGCTCAAAGCTCATGAATGAATAAGTTCCTCTCCTGGCGACAGGAGAGGATGTGTTTCATGAATGAAGCTTAATTGATTGTGTCCACTTTCCCTTTAGGTCAGGTCACTACAGTTAAATTGGCAAGAAATCAATTAAGCTCCATTCATGAATCTATTCCTCTACTTTCGCTGGGAGAGGAAGTTATTCATTCAGGGGAATACAGGTCTGAGACAGCATTATTAGCTCTCTGCGACCTGTAACCTGTTAACCCTTTCTGATGGATTACACCGTGGGACCTGACTGTACATCGGATTGGTAAGTATAATTTTGCTTTTTTATTTTATTTTTATTACAGGAAATGGTTTTAGCAGGAAAATAAAATATGGTCAAAAACTGTGTGATTATTTAATTAAACTTATTTTTTATTAAAGTGTGTGTGTTTGATTTTTCTTTCATACAATAGGATTAATAATTGATAGTTGCCTAATTGACAGCTATCAATTATTAACCTGGCTTAAAGTGACCTTTCAATTGCAAGGTCATTTTAACCCCTTATTAACCCATTCGCCACCGCTACAGGGCAATGGGAATAGACGGGCAAAGTGCCAGAAAGGGCGAATCTAATTATAGATTTGCCCTTTCTGGGGTGTCTGGGGGCAGATGTTAGTAGCCAGGGGGGGCACAAAAAAAATGTACCCTCCCTAGGCTATTATTATCTGCCCCCACTCGCTTGCTTTGTCTGTCTGGTGGAGAAAATACAGCGGGAGCCCACGCATTTTTTTTTAAACGAATTTACACCTTTAATTAACCCCTACATGTCTGAAATTTAGCACACATATACTCATGTAATTGTATGTTTCAAACATATATAAAAATACATGAAATTACATGGTTAAATGTGTGGAAACAATGTATCATTTCATGTCGGCTTCTGTGATTTCACTGAAGCCGGCAATTGAATTAGCGGCTATAACAGTATGTAGAAGTGTAAGAACTATAAATATATGTATATATATATATATATATGTTACAATGACATATATATATATATATATACATATATATATATAATATATATATATATGTGCTCTATGTGTATATATCTATTCTTTCTTTTGGCATTTAAATACTATTCTTTTGGATCCATTATATGTCAGTTTCGCAAGCCTGCGAGAAAATCTCGCAAGTCGGATGAAAATCGGATGTTACAAGGTACACACACATGCGATTAAATCGCATCTTTGAAGGAAAATCGGATGCCAGAAGGATGTGTGATGTTTTTATTTTGATCCGATTGTCGACCGTCTAAAACGGACCGATTTTTTGTGGTTGTGTGTGACTCCAGCCTAATTTGCACAAACAATTAAATCAGACTATGTGTGCAAAATTTCACACCTGTAGGGGTTAATTAAAGGTGTAAATTCGTAGCAAAAAAAGTCCGTTTTTTTTACAACGAATTTACACCTTTAATTAACCCTACAGGTGTGAAATTTTGCACACATAGTCTGATTTAATTGTTTGTGCAAATCAGATAGCAAACGACATGAAAAGACATGGTTAACCCTATGTACACCAAGTGTCATTTCATGTCCGGTGCTTCTGTCTTTTCACTGAAGCCGGCTTTACCCGGCAATTGAATGAGAGGATATTTTACTATGTAGAAGTGTATAAACTATACATATATGTATATATATATGTCACAATGACATGTATATATATATATATGTATTCTATGTGTGTATATTTAGTGTTTACAAGGAAAGAATGGGTTTTTTTTAGTTGCGATATTTTGTTCCCATAGACTTACATGGGACTTCCGGTATCGGTATCGGGTATCGCCGATATTTTAGTGATATCGGCGATACCATTCCGATTCCGATACTTTAGGATATCGGAAAGTATCGCTCAACTCTAGTAGTTATCTCTCCGGCTGTGACGAGGCGTCTAGGATCACCGTAGGTACGCTCCACGGCTACTTCTAGTGTGGCGGTTAGTTTAGGGTACTGCTATCCAATAGTTTCCAGCCTCTCTGATGTATTACTACTTTTGCTATTTTTGCAATTTCTCCTCAGCTACCGAAACATAACATGCCACCACTCCATTCATTCTCTATTTGACTTCCGGTTGTAGCCGATCAATGTACTCGGCTATCTCCGTCATTCCCAGAAGATAGCCCTCAGGATCTATGGGAATTCCATGGGTTGGATTGCCAGTGATTAGTAAATTATCACCTATGCTAGAATTATTACTTGTTAAAGAAGGGAATAGCTTTTGAAAGACATTTTCCACCACTGGGGACTTTTCCCTCCTACTTAAATGCATGTATTTGGGGCTAGAAAACATATTTGCTATTGGGTTTTGGAAAAATTTTTGCATCATTTGCCTCTAGAGTCTGTTGCTGGCTGCAAAGTTAGCTGAGAATTTATCATGTCAGTGTGAGATGTGTCAGCTCACCAGGGCGGTATAATTGAAGATAAATGTAATTATACTCACTCCTGAATAATCTGTGTACAGTCATGGCCAAAAGTTTTGAGAATGACACAAATATTAATTTTTACAAAGTCTACTGCTTCACTTTTTCTAATGGCAATTTGCATATACTCCAGAATGTTTTAAAGAGTGATCAGCTTAACAGCAATTACTTGCAAAGTCAATATTTGGCTAGAAAATGAACTTTATCCCCCAAAACACATTTCAACATCATTGCAGCCCTGCCTTAAAAGGAACAGCTAACCTCTTTTCAGTGATTGCTCCATAACACAGGTGTGGGTGTTGATGAGGACATGGCTGGAGATCAATCTGTCATGATTAAGTAAGAATGACACCACTGGACACTTTAAAAGGAGGCTGGTGCTTGGCATCATTGTTTCTCTTCTGTTAACCATGGTTATCTCTAAAGAAATACGTGCAGTCATCATTGCAATGCACAAAAATGGCCTAACAGGAAGAGTATCGCAGCTAGAAAGATTGCACCTCAGTCAACAATCTATCGCATCATCAAGAACTTCAAGGAGAGAGGTTCCATTGTTGCTAAAAAGGCTCCAGGGCGCCCAAGAAAGACCAGCAAGCGCCAGGACCGTCTCTTAAAAGTGATTCAGCTGAGGGATCGGTCTACCAGAAGTGCAGAGCTTGCTCAGGAATGGCAGCAGGCAGGTGTGAGTGCATCTGCATGCACTGTGAGGCGGAGACTCTTGGAGCAAGGCCTGGTCTCAAGGAGGGCAGCAAAGAAGCCTCTTCTCTCCAGAAAAAACATCATGGACAGACTGATATTCTGCAAAAGGTACAGGCAGTGGACTGCTGAGGACTGGGGTAAAGTTATTTTCTCTGATGAATCCCCTTTTCGATTGTTTGGGACATCAGGAAAACGCCTCATTTGGAGAAGACAAGGTGAGCGCTACCACCAGTCTTGTCTCATGCCAACTGTTAAGCATCCTGAAACCATTCATGTGTGGGGTTGCTTCTCAGCCAAGGGAATCGGCTCCCTCACAGTCTTGCCTAAAAACACAGCCATGAATAAAGAATGGTACCAGAATGTCCTCCAAGAGCAACTTCTCCCAACCCTCCAAGAGCAGTTTGGCGATCAACAATGCCTTTTCCAGCATGATGGAGCACCTTGCCATAAAGCAAAGGTGATAACTAAATGGCTCAGGGAACAAAACATAGAGATTTTGGGTCCATGGCCTGGAAACTCCCCAGATCTTAATCCCATTGAAAACTTGTGGTCAATCATCAAGAGACGGGTGGACAAACAAAAACCTAAACATTCTGACAAAATGAAAGCATTGATTGTGCAAGAATGGACTGCTATCAGTCAGGATTTGGTCCAGAAGTTGATTGAGAGCATGCCAGGGAGAATTGCAGAGGTCCTGAAGAAGAAGGGTCAACACTGCAAATATTGACTTGCTGCATTAACTCATTCTAACTGTCAATATAAGCTTTTGTTACTCATATGTTTGCAATTATTATATTTCTGTCTGTGATAAAACATCTGTCAAACACACATAAAACCAGAGGGCAGCAGATCATGTGAAAATATAATATTTGTGTCATTCTCAAAACTTTTGGCCATGACTGTACTTGTTGTCAATAGATTTGTTTCTTTATAATTAATGGTGTTTTAGCCACTAGATGGCAGCGGTTTGCAGATTCATATGATTGTCACCTGTATGTCAGCTGGAACACAGGGATAAAAAACAGTTTGATCTGGGCCCCAGCGTCAGTTGGAAATCTGAAGTGCAACTGAGTTGCAGGCGGCCATCTTGAGCTGGGTCTGCAGGAATGAGGAGTGTATAAGATTGTGCTGGAGAGGGATGTGGTGAAATTCCCTCGTGACACTGTAAGAAGATGCTCCGAACGGGCATCAGCTGTGATACCCCCTAACAAATATGATCAAGATCAATTCATTTCGCAACAAATCGTTCAAGGAATAGGAGAATGTCAATGCATACTTCATGGACTCTTGCCTGTGGAATGGCGAGCAAAAGGAGAAGGGGAGTGTAAGAAGAAGGACCGGACCGGGGGTACCTTTCTTGCGCCGGGTCCAGAACTGTGAGGGCTGTCACCTTTGTTGCCGGGGGGGAAAGCTTAGAGACATGGACCTACCTTTGCACTGGACAGCAGGGGCATGACTAAGACAAAAGGGGAGAGCTCGAAAGAGAGGAAAGACTTGGCGGGAACATGCAGAGTGCAGCAGGGGAAGTTTGGTGCTCTGTCCTCTGAGCACCGTGACAGCACATGCCTGCGATATAGAATCCACGTTGCCGCATACAGAGATGTGACCGGAGACTTGCTGTGTGCCCGTTGTCTCCCGCAACTGAAGGTGCCAAACGTATTGGGTCTTCCACAGCCGCATGTGTGCCGCCTAAGAAAGACCGGGTGATTCACCAGGAACTGTGTTCTTTCTCACCCGCTTACGTCTGTCGAGCTGCGTTGGGCCCCGAAAACACTGAGGACTGCGCTTCACATTCAATCACGAATCCTGATCCCTGGACCCCGCCCAGAAAGCCGAGGATTCTCTGTCGGGAACCGGACTGTATAGGCCCTCCGGACGACACCAGATCCAGCACGCGCTAACTGCGTTGGCGCCACAGTCTTCTGGCATAAGACTCTCTACAGCCAGGAAGGCGTCGGACTAATAAGTCTAACCTTTATTGAACAGTTGCTATACTAATTACTATTGTTATCTACCTAGGGTCTACTGATATAGTACTGCGGGATCAGTTGGTGACAGCCTTGCGAGATGTGCTGCTAAAACAGGCCTTGCGAGAGCATTTGCGGGTAAATCCGCGCATGACCTTTTCTGAGGTAGGGAGCGAAGCTCGCACATGTGACAGTCCCAGTGGGGAAGGCCTGGAGCGGAGAGGTATCCGTGACAATGGCCACCGAACCGAGATGGGTGGAAGAGTTGCGGAAAGAAATCCAGGACATACGAGAAGAGTTGACTGAATCAAAGAAGAAACCAACAGCTTTGCCGAACCAGCCCGGGGATATAACTGGTCCTGAACCTCATCGTGAAGTGAGAACGTCCCGCAGAGAAGAACTCCCTACATGCTTTAACTGTGGTGAGATTGGACATGTGGTCCTGGTTTGTGGATGACAGGGGCGGCCACTTCAGCGCAGTCCATTAAACTAGAGGGCTCCGAGGCTGGGGGATGCCGCCTGGAGCTTGAACAGTCAAGAAGGAGGATCAGAAGTCCCACTAGTCTAGTTTCCATGTGTCCTCTTGTCTGGGCCGAAATTGATGGCCAGGCCATTTGTTGTTTAGTTGACACTAGCTCACAGGTGACCACGATGTCTGAAGCATACTTTCGACGACATTTCCCCGAAGCGATGCGGCCCCGAGTGGGGGCTGGTGATAAAGTTGAAGGCTGCTAATCACTTACCCTTCCTGGTCACAAGGGTGGTCTGGATGCAAATCACCGTCTGTGGCAAAGATATGGGAAGAAAGGGAGTAGTGCTGACCACCGGAGATGAGTGTAACGGACATGCTGTCAAACTAGGGATGAACATGCTGAGAGAATTTGGAAGTCTTCTCATCAACAAGTACCCAGAAGTGTTCCTGAAACAGTGGAGCCCTCAGACTCCTTAGAGGAGAGTGTTCCAGTAGATAATCCGTACAGCCCAAGTCTAAGAAACCTCTAGTGATGGGAAGATGTCGGGAAAAGTGATCGTTCCAGCCGCAGCCAATCTCGTTCTGACACCAGGCCAAACCGTGCTTGCACGGCCCGTCCAGGCTTGTATCCCTCTGCAAGGAGTCGAGATACGGATAGAGCCCGCTTTTATGGAGCAGCGATGGGTGGCTCGGATGGCAATGTATCGATATAGAATCACTTACAGGAGGGAAGATGAGAATACCCATGCAGACGCCTTATCCAGAGTGACCCATGAGAAATTGGGGCCCAACAGAGATGAAGAACTGGAGGCTGAGTAGGTCCCTAAGTTCCAGGGACATTAGCAGCTACGCTGGAGCAATTACAGGCAGTGTCACTGGAGTGCATATTGGGGCAACCCCGTGATGAGTGGGTCTGGTTGCAACAAGAAGATGGGGAACTCGCTCAAATAACACAGTGGGTAACTGTAAAACAACTCCTCAATCAGAGAGAGAGAGATGCTCTATCCCCAGTGGGAAAGGCTCCAACTGAAGAATGGGCTGTTGTACCGGAAGATCTAGCTACAATGGGAGCTGGGTGTCACCTGGCAGGTGGTGATCCCTGAGACACTACTACCTTAGGTGGCCACAGAAGCACTCGAAAGGGGAGCTCACTTCTGTCAAGAATAAACCTTCCAGTGGCTGCAAAAGCTAGTTTATCATCCCCCGATTGAAAGCTGCCGCGGAAGAGGCCTGTGTAGACACTGCGAATTAGCTAAACCGCCGGAGCAGAGAGCTCCCATCCAGACTATCGTGACGTCAGCCCCTCTGAAAATATTGATGATAGATTATCTGATGATAGGCCGGCTCACCACAGATATGAGCACTGTCTGGTAACAACGGACCACTTCACTAAGTTTGCTGTTGTGACCCCAACGCGCGATCAAACGGCCGAATTAGCAGCACATGCGATCTGCAAGAATTTCATCCAAGTGTACGGCTGCCCGAAGAGGATCCACTGCGATCAGGGTGCCTGTTTTCTGGGATGAGTGATGGAAGAGCTGCATTGCCTGTACCATATCGAGAAATCTCGGACGACACCCTATCACCCTCAGGGAAATGGAGCCTGTGAACAGTTTAATCAAACTCTGATTCAGATGCTAAGGACGCTAGAAGAAGACCAAAAAGCTAGGTGGCCTGAATTTGTGACTGAATTGGTGTGGGTGTAAAACAACTACCTTAATCCTGTTTCTCCCCTTTTCTCCCTGCGTGGGGCATTTCCCCTGTTCAAGTAAAACTAACGTTAACACTTGCTCTGCCTCTTGTCCGTTACTGCATCCCGCAACCTGCTCTCACAACAGCACCCGTCTGAGTAAAGAGCAGCGGTAGATTGAGGCTGAACTGAATAGCTGGGAGGCATCTTGTATAAAAGGCACCCTCTCCCAATAGTGAGGAGCCTGAGCAGTCCCTATAGATACTGTTAGGTGGTTTGGTGTGTGTAACTTGTGTGTTGCTAGGCCCCCATTCCTAGTCTGTTAAGCTATTTCCTCATGCTGTGTCCCGTTAGGCTGGTATAGGCTCTCTTTGTTTCCTGTGATCGCATTCACGGTATCTGCACCCTGTGGGCGCATCGGCAGCACCTGAACTATAACCCGAAACCTGTGTGTCTGAACCTATCCCAAGTGGCCATCCTGTCTACACAGTCTGAACCTGTCCCAAATGGCTGTCCTGTCACACCCCACCGTTTCATGTAGGGGAAGTGCTGGACATGGAAATTACAGTAATCCAGGTCACGACTACAGTCCGGGCCCTCCCTTAAACCCCCACCTCCCCCAACTTATTTGACAGCTCTAAGTGAGGAGGTGCAGTTAAATGTTTGGCCACATCAAGAGTGCAGCGAGTTACTGTACCTTGTCAGCTCAGAATGAACTTCAAACTGAGTCGCTTTAATGCAGCCTTGAAAATGGGTCCAAATGTGGCATACGGACAATCGGTACGAGCAGTTCTGCATGATTTGGGTGGCACAAACAAAAAACAATGTTGGTCGATGCAACTGGGCTCATATTGGTGGTGCAGGGACAGAACCAGGCTGCTGTGATCAAATGCCAATGCATTGTGCAATTTGCTACTAGGATTTTAACAGATAGCAAAGTGGTATATTTGTCTTTATTCATTCTCCAAACCGATCTGAATGCGTCATTGGGTTTTTACAAGCAGGCTCATATATAACCCCCTCAGATAAGCTTTCAGTTAGGTTTCATGTAATCAATGGTCTTTGATTTTCTCATTTGTTTACTGTATACAGAGAGATGAACCCTCAGTTGCTGACTTAAAGCCTGATACTTGCAATGAGACGAATTTTTAATTCTAAATAAACTTGTCCATCATGACAAAAGATTAATAAAAAAAATGAGTGAGCTAAACGAAGTAATCAAGCATGTTTAATTATCTTGTAACCATTTCCCAATTTATAATCCGGAGTGATTAATGCATCTCTTGTGACCGCTTCAAACAAAAAGGTTATTTTCAAAGTAGATGGTATTTTTTTTTTTTTTGTTAAGCAAAACAGTAAATGAGAAAAAAAAACAAGCAGACACAGTAAAAAAACAAATGTTCAGACAAATTTTGGAAAATATACAACAAAGAATTGCCATAAAATGCACAAATGGATGCATCTCGTTGTGCCTCATTCAGAGAACGTACATGAGAAATGTTCAACTCTCTATCACAGATCAAACACGTGCCCATCAGAGTCTATAGGGTTGTGACCGTCCTCTTTCTTCTGAATCAATCAATACTCAGATTCCATGGTTGCATCATAGTGCTGTCCGTTTGTTACTGGGGATGGCTGGAGAAGCTTGGAAACTTACTATTTATTATTTTTCTTTTTGTATGAGAAAAATGGGTGCCACACTGATGGTAAGATTGAACACACGGACCGAAAGGGGATTATTATCAGATTTAGCACACCCATAATAAATAAAGGGAAAAAAATGCCCCAATACAGTGCACAAAGCAGGGAAGCAAAGTATGATTAAGGAACGGTTTAGTCAGAAACATGTAGGAAACGTATACTTTATTGTTGGACGAAATTGAAGATGGTTTCTTTTTAATCAAAGTGTTTTTATTAAAATTTCTAAACAGATTAGCTGATACAGATATTACATTATAGTAAGTCCAACATTGACCAATATAGTATTTTTTTTTTTACTTAAACCCCAACTCACCCCGCCCCTCCCTTGCCCATCTGAATGAGCATAAAATTATCTTGCCAATACAATACATGGACTATTTGCATATCAAAATATAAAATAGTGAGATTTATTACATTTGATGTAATATACTACTATTAAAGCACCAATTAATTTAGAATAACGTCTCTGACCAGCTCTTCCAACACTACCATAGGGCATTTAATTCAATCCCCCACTGTTTTCCAAATTTAGCAGTAGCCGCCATTTGAGAGAGAGATAAAATACACTGCTCAAAAAAAATAAAGGGAACACCAAAATACCACATCCGATATATCACTAAATGAAATCTTCCAGTTGCAAATCTTTATTCATTACACTGTGGAATGCGTTGAGAACGATAAAAAATAAGAATGATCAATGTAAATGAAAATTAATATCCCATGGAGGTCTGGATTTTGAATGATGCTCAAAGTAAAAGTGGAAAATCAAATTACAGGCTAATCTGTTATGTTTTGGTAGCTGAGGAGAGCAGGCAAAAACGGCAATACACCAGAGAGGTTGGAATCTACTGGATTGCAGAACCCTGACTAACCACCACAACTAAAGGCAGCCGTGGAGCGTTCCTACGTTGGTCCTAGACGCCTCGTCACAGCCTGAGAGGATAACTACACCTAAAGATAGAAAGAGGAAAGCTATCTGCCCCGGAGCAGATCCCCAAAGAACATAGGAAGCCCCCAAACATGTAATGGCGGTTAGACAAGAGGAAATACAGACACAGACAGAAAATAGTATGAGCAAACGTTGGGGCCCAATTTGCCTAGACAGAAACGCATAGGAAGGATACTTACTGCAATCCAAAAAACCCTAAAAAAAAAGCCAACGCTACTAATTGCAAAAACACCTGAGATCACACGACCTCTACCACCTAAATTAGTTCTCTGGTGTAACAAAACTCAGCCGCAGCCACTGAAAAAACTGGAAAAGGCAAATTTACAAACAACAGTGGCTCCAGAGGAACCGAGAGGGGCCCAAGCCCCCCGGGGAGGGGAACCTGGCCAATCTCACAGAAATGCAGAGAAAAATGCAAATGGCAAGCACAAAAACAAAAAACAGAAAATATCTTATCTGAGAGCAGGAGAAGAGGCAAGACTCAGCAAGCTTCAAAGTGAACCAGGAAACAACGTTGAGACAGGAACAATTGATCACCAGCAACCATGATGGGGGGAAACCTCCCTTATATCCAGCCAGTCTGTAATTCCTGATTGCCAATCCTCATTGAATGGTTCAGTACTGTTTGTAACCACGAGAGGGAGCTTCTGCTCAGAATTAATTTCTAAAACATTCATAACACTAATCCAACTTCAGTGGAAATTCCTCAAGACTAGGAAATGATGCTCAGTAGTGTTTGTGGCCTTCACGTGCTTCTTGTATGAACTCCCTACAACGCCTGCACATGGTCCTGATGAGGCTGCAGATGTTTTCCTGAGGGATCTCATCCCAGACCTGGATTAAAGCATCAGTCAACTTCTGGACAGTCTGTGGTGCAATGTGGCATTGCTGGATGGATTGAAACATGATGTCCCAGATGTTCTCAATTGGATTCAGGTCTGGGAAATGGGCGGGCCAGTCCATAGCATCAATGCCCTCATCATGCAGGAACTGCTGACACATTTAAGTCACATGATGCCTAGCATTGTCATGCATCAAAATGAACTCAGGGCCCAGTGCACCTGCATATGGTCTCACAATGGGTCTGAAAATCTCATCCCGGTACCTAATGGCAGTCAGGGTACCTCTGGCTAGCACATGGAGGGCTGTGCAACCCTCCAAAGAAACGCCTTCCCACACCATTAATGACCCACTGCCAAACTGATCATGCAGGAGGATGTTGCAAGCAGCAGAACGTTCTCCATGGTGTCTCCATGTGATCAGTGTGAACTTGCTCTCATCTGTGAAGCGCACTGAGCGCCAATGTCGAATCTGCCAATCTTGGTGTTCTCTGACAAATGCCAATTGTCCTGCACGGTGTTTGGCTGTAAGCACAACACCCACTTGTGGACGTTGGGTCCTCATACCACCCTCATGGAGTCTGTTTCTAACAGTCTAAGCAGACACATGGATTTTAGTGGCCTGCTGGAGGTCATTTTGCAGGGCTGTGGCTCTGCTTCTCCTGTTCCTCTTTTCACAAAGGAGGAGGTAGCTGTCCTACTGCTGGGTTGTTGCCCTCCTAAGGCCCCCTCTACATCTCCTGGTGTACTGGCCTGTCTCCTGGTATCTGTTCCATGCTCTGGACACTGTGCTGACAGACACAGCTACCCTTCGTGCCATAGCTCGCATTGATGTGCCATCCTGGATGAGCTGCACTATCTGAGCAACTTTTGTGGGTTGCTACTGTAATCTCTAGGAGTGAGAGCAATTACAAAATACTAAAGTGACCAAAACAACAGCCAAAAAGAATGAGAACAGTCTGTGGTCAACCCCTGCAGAACCACCCCTTTAAGGGGTTATATTGCTAATTGCCTCTCATTTCTACCTGTTTTTTCCATTTGCATAACAGCAGGAGAAATTTATTAACAATCCATGCTGCTTCATAACTGAACAGGTAAATTTCACAGACGTGTGATTGATATGGAGTCACATTGTGTTGTTTGTGTTTCCTTTATTTTTTTGAGCAGTGTATATATAACCCTTTTTTTTTAATTAGCATAATGTTATTCAAACTGCTCGCCACCTCTTCTATTAGGCCGGCGTCAGACACAACTACAAAAAATCGGACCGTTTTAGTCGGTCGATTATCGGAACAAAATGCAAACATCACACATCCGCCTGGCATCCGATTTTCCTTCAAAGATGCGATTTAGTCGCATGTGTGTGTACCTTGTAACATCCGATTTTCATCCGACTTGCGAGAATTTCTCGCAGGCTTGCAAAACTGACATATAATGGATCCAAAAGAATAGTATTTAAATCACAAAAGAAAGAATAGATATATACACATAGAACACATATATATATATATATATATATATATATATATATATATATATATATATACATGTCATTGTGACATATATATATATATACATATATTTATAGTTCTTACACTTCTACATACTGTAATAGCCGCTAATTCAATTGCCGGCTTTTGTGAAATCACAGAAGCCGACATGAAATGATACATTGTTTAGACACAGTTAACCATGTCATTTCCTGTATTTTGATATATGGTTTGAACTTACAATTACATAAGTGTATGTGTGCCAAATTTCAGACATGTAGGGGTTAATTAAAGGTGTAAATTCGTTGAAAAAAAATGCGTGGGCTCCCGCTGTATTTTCTCCACCAGACAGACAAAGCAAGCGAGTGTGGGCAGATAATAATAGCCTAGGGAGGGTACATTTTTTTTGTGCCCCCCTGGCTACTAACACCTGCCCCCAGACACCCCAGAAAGGGCAAATCTATAATTAGATTTGCCCTTTCTGGCACTTTGCCCGTCTATTCCCATTGCCCTGTAGCGGTGGCGAATGGGTTAATAAGGGGTTACAGCCACCTTGCAATTGAAAGGTCACTGTAAGCCAGGTTAATAATTGAGAGCTGTCAATTAGACAACTATCAATTATTAATCCTATTGTATGAAAGAAAAATCAAACACACACACTTTAATAAAAAAGAAGTTTAATGAAATAATCACACAGTTTTTGACCATATTTTATTTTCCTGCTAAAACCATTTCCTGTAATAAAAGAAAATAAAAAAGCAAAATTATTCTTACCAATCCGATGTACAGTCAGGTCCCACGGTGTAATCCATCAGAAAGGGTTAACAGGTTAGAGCTCGCAGAGAGCTAATGCTGTCTGCTGAGCTCTTACCCCCCCGAATGAATAACTTACTCTCCCAGCGAAAGGAAGGAAGAGATGAATGAATGAAGCTTAATTGATTTATTGCCACTTTCACTTCAGTGACCTGACCTAAGGTGAAAGTGGGATACAATCAATTAAGCTTCATTCATTAATCACATCCTCTCCTGTCGGCAGGCGATAAGCTCATTCATTCAGGAGCTATCAGCTGAGCACGCAGCATTAGTTGCGCTGCCTAGCTGATTGCTAGTTAACCCTTTGTGAAGGATTACATCGTGGACGTGACAGATCGCCAGATAGGTAAGAATAATGTTGTTTTATTATTTTATATTTATTTTAGGAGATCAAGGGCGTCGCACGGATTAAGAGTAAAATAAAAGATGGTCAAAAAAATGTGTTTTTATTTCATTAAAATTATTTATTCTTAAAGTGTGTGTGTTTTTTTATTTACTGCAATAGGATTAATAATTGATAGTTGTCTAATTGACAGCTCTCAATTATTAACCTGGCTTAAAGTGACCTTTCAATTGCAAGGTCATTTTAACCCCTTATTAACCCATTCGCCACCGCTACAGGGCAATGGGAATAGACGGGCAAAGTGCCAGAAAGGGCAAATCTAATTATAGATTTGCCCTTTCTGGGGTGTCTGGGGGCAGATGTTAGTAGCCAGGGGGGGCACAAAAAAAATGTACCCTCCCTAGGCTATTATTATCTGCCCCACTCGCTTGCTTTGTCTGTCTGGTGGAGAAAATACAGCGGGAGCCCACGCATTTTTTTCAACGAATTTACACCTTTAATTAACCCCTACATGTCTGAAATTTGGCACACATACACTTATGTAATTGTAAGTTCAAACCATATATCAAAATACAGGAAATGACATGGTTAACTGTGTCTAAACAATGTATCATTTCATGTCGGCTTCTGTGATTTCACAAAAGCCGGCAATTGAATTAGCGCCTATTACAGTATGTTGAAGTCTAGGAACTATAAATATATATATATAATATACATGTCACAATTACATGTGTATATATATATATATATATATATATATATATACATATGTGTTCTATGTGTATATATCTATTCTTTCTATTCTTTATTAAAGCTGTCAGTGTGATTTTACAGTATAGCCGGGGATGAATTGCCGGCTTTTCTAAAGGACACCGATGCGATTTCATCGCAAGTCACACGTGCGGTCCGTTTGTAATCCGATTTTTCATCGCTCCCATAGACTTGCATTGGCGATAGTCGACCCACAATCGGTGACAATCGCAGCATGCTGCGATTGCACTCGGACGTTTAAAACGGACCACAAAAAAGCGGATACTGGGAGCTGCTCCATAGATTAACATACGGCAGACTGCAATGCGATATTTCATTGTATTGCAGTCGTCCGATTCTGTCGCCAGTGTGACGCCGGCCTTAAGGGAGAAGTATTTGCCAGCCAATATCTAGGTATAGTCTTTCTGGATTGATACAAAATTTTGGCCATTGCCATTTGTTCAGAGAGCAAACCTCTGATCTCCCCCATATTGCCTAACACACCTTGGAGTCTAGAGAAATATGAATGTTAAAGATTAGTGATGAGCGAATACATTTGGCACTATTCGTTACTTGCACAAGTAGTACGGTATTCAGGCTATTCGTTACTCGTTCGGTAATTTGCTATTGCCTCGGTATATTCGAGTGACGCTTTATTTGCAGCCAATGAACATGCTGGGCTTGCTTGCCAATCACAGTAATGCTGGCGTCATCTTAGGTGTGGCATAACTGTGATTGGCTGGCCTTAAAGCATCATAGGGGATATTTAATGCCTGCCAGCGCCATCTTACGCACATTGCAGCCGGAAACAGCGTAGGCAGAGCGTAGTGTGAGTATAGGGAGAGTGAAAGCAGCGTATAGGGAGAATTTGTGATTCCAAAAAGGTCTTTTAAGAGTTAATGAGTGTGAAGAATAGGTCATTTTTAGGTGGAGATAGCATAGGCATCTTTCACACATCAGTTTTTTGCCGTCTGGCGGGATCCGGCCTGTTTTGCAAAAAAACTGAAACGTTTTTTTTCCGCCGGATCCGTTTTTTTCTGATTGAGTTGCATTAGCGCCGGATTGCGCCGCATGTGGTTGCGTTTCATCCGTTTTTTTGTCGGATCTGTCCAAAATTTCTTTTCCAGCGGCCGGACACAACGCATGCTGTAACGTTTTTTCTGTCCGGCGAAAAAAAAGGACAGCAGCGGATGCGGCGCATCAGGTTTGTTGATACAATGGAAGTCTATGGGTGCCGGATCAGGCAAAGGACTGATCCGGCCACCGGACTCCGTTTTCTTCCTCTGCGCATGCCTGGAACTACAAAATCAAGGTCTCTCTCTCCCTCAGCGCATGCCTGGAACTACGAAATCAAGGTCTGTCTCTCTCTCTCTCTCCCTCTGCGCATGCCTGGAACTACTAAATCAAGGTCTCTCTCTCTCTCTCATTTTTTTAAAATCTAAGCTGGATCCGTCTTTTTAAAATTGGACGGATTGTGCCTGATTGTAAAAAACGGTTGTGTGAAAGTAGCCATAGGGAGAGATTTAATATGAGGGAGAGTGAAAGACAGGCATCTGGGTGTTATCAGTTCACATCATCATTGCAAGTACATGCTGTACATCTCTGCTAGTTTGCATTGTGTTGTACAGTTTAGGAACAGACTGTGGGATTATGGAGAGAGGCAGGGTTTCATCCGCTACCATAATATACAAAGCAGGTCTTTTTAGAGGAATATAATATTAGGTAGTACCAGCATATACTAAACCAATTTTTGGAGCTACATAATATTCCTGCATACTAGCATATAATTTTTATTTTTTTAAAGCTAAATAATATTCATCAGTGCCATCATATAGTAACGTCCTTTTTAAAAGCTAATTGCTAAATAATATTCCTTGCCTATAGCTGAAATGGCTAATATTTATCTGGAGCAAAACCTGCTGAGCTATGGAAACATCACTATTTATCAGTAATTTCCCTGAGTCTGCTGTTGGCATGTCTCATAAAGGTGAAAATCAAAAAAAAATTATATTGGTTAAATAAAGAGTATCTTTATCTAGCACTTGTGCGACTGTCTCAAACCCTGCAGAGATGAGCAAATGTCACAATTTATCAGAGGCAATAATTTTCCTTAATCTGCTGTTGCCGTTAGAGCTGAGCGAATTTGTTCGGATTTTGTCCTTGAATCTGATTTTGACATATTCGGGCCACATTCGAACAATATTCGTGCCGAATGTATGTCCTATGATCGATTCTGAACATATTCGGTAATTTCTACTCCCGTTTACTCTGACGTTCGGCTGTGTTCGACAAATATTGCAAAAACAATATTCGATTATGATCATATTCGGAACCAAATCCAAGCAAATTCGCTCATCTCCAGTTGCCTTGTTTCATAAAGGCGATATAAAAAAAATACTCATTTTCTATTGGTTATATAAATAGCGTGTAACGGGTCTGGGAGGCGGAACCTCTGAGCTACTATACAAAGGGGCGGACCTTGTAAGAGAGCGGGTGGTGACCAGGGTGGACGGGCAGGTAGTCACAGCAGATAACCGGGGTAGTCTCTGGATGAACGGGCAGGAAGTCGCAGCAAGTGACCGAGGCAGTCTCTGGATGAGCGGGCAGGAGGTCACGGCAAGTGACCGGGGCAGTCTCTGGATGAGGGGGCAGGAGGTCACGGCAAGTGACCGGGGCAGTCTCTGGATGAGTGGACAGGAGGTCACGGCAAGTGACCGGGGCAGTCTCTGGAAGAAGGTAGATACGACCTGTGATGGCTGAGCCTCCCGGTAGGCTAGCAGGAAGATAGAAGATGAGCGCTCCCAGGTGAGCGAGCGAGAGTCACTGGAATAGCGGAAGATCACAGTACGTGATGGCAGAGCCTCCAGGTAGGCTAGCAGGCAGGTAACAGATGAGCGCTCCCAGGTGTGCTAGCAGGCAGGTAACAGATGAGCGCTCCCAGATGAGCGGGCAAGAGCCACAGGAATAGCGGAAGATCACGGTACGTGACGGCAGAGCCTCCAGGTAGGCTAGCAGGCAGGTAACAGATGAGCGCTCCCAGGTGTGCTAGCAGGCAGGTAACAGATGAGCGCTCCCAGGTGAGCAGGCGAGAGCCACAGGAATAGCAGAAGATCACGGTATGTGACGGCAGAGCCTCCAGGTAGGCTAGCAGGCAGGTAACAGAAAGCAACCTGGCAGGAATCAGACAGGTATCTGGCAAAGACCCTGAGGACTGAAGCAGAGTAGTGAACAGTGCAACAACATTGCTCGGGCACCTCCATTTTGGAGGAGGTGCCTAATATAAGGTGAAGTCCTCCGGCCATTGGCCGGGGACTCCTTAGGACGACGCGCGCGGCCCCTTTAAGAGGGAGGGCAGCGCACGCGCGCGCGCTCTAAGCACAGTGGCAGGAAAGGAGCGAGCGCCGCCAGCAGAGCGGGAGGAGGACGCCGGACCTGGAGCAGAGGGGTGAGGGGAACAGCGTCCCTGCCTGGCAAAGGGCAGGGATGCCGACGCCGGCGCTACAGTACCCCACCCTTTAGGCCCCCCCTTTTTTAGGCCAGAGAGAAATTTAGCTAGGATGAGAGGGGCATGGATGTTCTCCCGAGGCTCCCACGTTCTCTCCTCAGGACCAAACCCCTTCCAATCCACCAAAAAATAGGTCTTCCTTCTTACCCTTTTGGTGGCCAGAATGTTCTCTACCTCAAATTCGTCTTCAGCTGAAACCGGAGCAGGAGGCGTACCTGTAGACTTGGAAAAAGAGTTAAGTACCACCGGTTTGAGGAGAGATACATGGAAGGAGTTAGGGATCCGCAAGTTGGCCGGAAGTTTCAATTTATAGGCCACTGGGTTGATCTGACTGATGACCTCCAGAGGACCGATGAACCGAGGACCTAACTTATAGGAAGGAATCTTGAGCCGGACATACTTGGACGAGAGCCAGACCTTATCCCCAGGATGGAATTGAGGAGGATCCAGACGTTTTTTGTCAGCATGTCTTTTCATACGCTCGGATGACAGAAGGAGTGCGGACCGGGTACTCTCCCATATGGAGGAAAATTTGTTAACAAGAGATTCCGCAGCCGGATTGTCCACTGAGATGGAGACGGGAAATGGGATCCGAGGATGCTGACCGAAGACTACAAAAAACGGGGATTTGGAGGAAGATTCGCTCTCGTGATTGTTGTAAGAAAATTCGGCCCATGGCAGGAGATCCACCCAGTCAGAATGGTGGACATTAACGAAGTGCCGGAGGTAACTGGTCAGGATCTGATTGACCCGCTCCACTTGACCATTGGACTGTGGGTGGTAGGCGGAGGAGAAGTCCAAGGTGACGTCTAGCAATTTACAAGTGGCTCTCCAGAAACGTGAGGTGAACTGTACCCCTCGATCCGACACGATGTGACGGGGCAGGCCATGAAGACGGAAGATGTGGCGGATAAAGTCTTTAGCCAGCTCGGGTGCAGACGGGAGACCTGGCAGGGGAATAAAGTGAGCCATCTTGGAAAAGTGGTCAACGACCACCCAAATGACCGTACAACCGGCAGAAAAGGGAAGGTCCGTTATGAAGTCCATGGCTATATGCTGCCAGGGAGCAGTGGGTACAGGAAGCGGAAGGAGGCGACCGGCAGGCAGGTGTCTCGGAACTTTGTTGCGGCCACATGAAGCACAGGCAGAAACAAAGTATATTACGTCCTTGTGCAGGGTAGGCCACCAGTAATGCCGGGTAATAAGCTGGAGGGTCTTTTTTTTGACCGGCGTGGCCAGCTAATTTAGACGAATGACCCCAGTGTAGGATCCTCACCCGATCGGTTACCGATACGAACGTCTTACCGGGAGGGAGACGATTTAGACTCACGGGAGCCACCTGCATTACTCTGGCGGGATCGATGATATGTTTAGGTTCCTCCTCGAGATCCGACACCAGGAAGGATCGGGACAAGGCGTCCGCCTTGATGTTCTTGTCTGCCGGGCGAAAATGTAGAACAAAATCAAAACGAGCAAAAAACAAGGACCACCGGGCCTGGCGCGGGTTAAGTCTCTGGGCATGCTGGAGGTAAGCCAAGTTTTTGTGGTCAGTGTAAATAATTACCGGATGAAGAGCCCCCTCGAGTAGGTAACGCCACTCCTCCAATGCCAGCTTGATGGCCAATAACTCTCGATCTCCTATGGAATAATTGCGCTCAGAAGAGGAAAAGAGTTTGGAGAAGAAGCCGCAAGTTACCATCCTCCCGGAACATGATTTTTGAGTAAGTACCGCTCCGGCTCCAGAGGAGGAAGCGTCAACCTCCATGAAGAACTGCTTGTTGCCGTCCGGGCGATGCAGCACCAGGGCGGAAGAGAAGGCCTGCTTTAAGGAAAGAAAGGCCTCCTCTGCTTCGGGCATCCACTCTTTGGGGTTTGTGCCCTTACGGGTGAGTGCGGAAATTGGGGCAGTCCGGGAAGAGAAGTGCGGTATGAAGAGGCGGTAGTAGTTGGCGAAGCCCAGGAACCGCTGAATGGCCTTCAATCCCTCCGGTCGGGGCCATTTCTCGATGGCAGACAGTTTCTCTGGATCCATTCGTAGGCCAGTCTGAGAAATAACGTAGCCCAAAAACGGCAGCGAGGTCTGCTCAAAGAGGCACTTCTCATATTTAGCGAAGAGGTGATTCTGCCTGAGCCTGAGCAGAACCTGACGAACGTCCCTCCGGTGAGTCTGGAGATCCGGAGAGAAGACCAAGATGTCGTCCAGGTACACCACTACGCAGGAGTAGAGAAGGTCCCGGAAGATGTCATTGACCAACTCTTGAAAGACGGCAGGAGCATTACAGAGACCAAAGGGCATCACTAGATATTCATAGTGGCCGTCCCGGGTATTGAATGCAGTCTTCCATTCATCCCCTTGACGGATACGGACCAGGTTGTACGCCCCACGGAGATCCAGTTTGGTGAAGATTCTAGCCCCCCTCAGACGATCAAATAATTCTGGAATGAGCGGCAGGGGGTACTTATTCTTCACCGTGATCTGGTTAAGGCCTCTATAGTCTATACAGGGGCGGAGAGAGCCGTCCTTTTTTACGAAAAAGAAGCCTGCTCCTGCCGGGGAGGTAGATTTCCGGATGAATCCCCTGGCCAAATTCTCCTCGATATATTCGGACATCGACCGGGTCTCAGCAGCGGATAATGGGTAAATACGCCCACGGGGAGGCGTAGTACCAGGTAGCAGGTCGATAGGACAATCGTATGGTCTGTGAGGAGGTAATGTCTCTGCCTCTCTTTTATTAAAGACATCAGCAAATGACCAATAGGGAATCGGAAGTCCAGGTAGATTAGTTGGGGTAGGAGAAGGACAGACAGGATGAACAGGAACCAAACACGTCTTATGACAATCCTGTCCCCAGCGAAGAACCTCTCCGGTCTGCCAGTCGAGCACGGGTCCATGTCTCTGGAGCCAAGGTAGCCCTAGTAAGAGGGCGTGAGAGAGTCCAGGCAGAACATGAAAAGAGATGTTCTCAGAATGCAGCATTCCCACTTGCAGAGTTATGGGTTCGGTGATGAGTTGGATGGGGCGTGGTAAAAGACCCCCGTCCACAGCAGCGACTGATAATGGTACAACCAGAGGTTTGGTGGGAATGCGGTATTTTTTCACCAGGGACTGTGACATAAGATTCCCGGCTGCTCCAGAGTCAAGTTGGGCTAGTTCAAAATAACGATTCTCCCCACAGAGAATTGAGACTGACAGCAGCAGAGATGGAGAGGCTTTCTCCTTGTGTAGGTCGACCTCTCTGGGCGAACCTAGACACAGGCGTTTCCCGACCTCTCCGGACAGGTACGAATCCAATGCTCCTTACTGCCACAGTAGAAGCAACTCCCCTCGGCACGGCGTAAGTCCTGACGGGTTTTGACCATCTTGGTCTGGTCGACCTCCATAGGCTCAGGAGAGTGTAATTGGGGAGAAACGGAGGGAGTGACGGGTTTCTGAAACGTAGGAGCTAGACGTGGAAACCTCCTCTCACGGGTGACCTCTTTGGCCCGCTCCTGGAACCGTAGGTCAATCCGGGTGGCGAGAGTTATAAGGTCATCGAGAGTGGTAGGAATGTCCCGACCGGCGAGTTCATCTTTAATACGGCCGGACAAACCCTCCCAGAAAACGGATACCAGAGCGTCGTTGTCCCAGGCCAGCTCCGATGCAAGGGTACGAAACCGTATGGCATATTGGCCCACGGTGAGATTTCCCTGACGGAGGCGTAGCAGAGATGATGCGGATGAGATCTTTCGTCCGGGTTCGTCAAAGACTTTCCGAAAAGCCGCGAGAAAGGCAGACAGGTCGGACACCAGAGGATCTCCTCTCTCCCAAAGAGGATTCAGCCAGGCCAGGGCCTCCCTGGTGAGATGGGACATGATGAAGGCAATTTTGGCCCGGTCGGAGTTAAACTGGTGGGAGAGGAGTTCAAAGTGCAGAGTGCACTGATTAATGAAGCCCCGAGCCTGAGCGGGGTCGCCTCCGAAGCGAGGAGGTGCGGAGAGCCGGGGTCCGTGACAGGAGCCCATGGTATTGGGGAGCAGGGGGGCTGCTGGATTGCGAGTCATGGCACCAGCGGTGGTTGCTGGTGGAGCTGTCAGTGTGTCCAGGCGAGAATTGACATTCCGCAGGTGACCCAGGATGGACTCCTGTTGGGACTTCTGACGGAACAGTTCATGACACAGGTCCGAGATGGAGGGAACTTGGGTGCCACCGGGTTCCATGGCCCGAGCAAACTGTAACGGGTCTGGGAGGCGGAACCTCTGAGCTACTATACAAAGGGGCGGACCTTGTAAGAGAGCGGGTGGTGACCAGGGTGGACGGGCAGGTAGTCACAGCAGATAACCGGGGTAGTCTCTGGATGAACGGGCAGGAAGTCGCAGCAAGTGACCGAGGCAGTCTCTGGATGAGCGGGCAGGAGGTCACGGCAAGTGACCGGGGCAGTCTCTGGATGAGGGGGCAGGAGGTCACGGCAAGTGACCGGGGCAGTCTCTGGATGAGTGGACAGGAGGTCACGGCAATGACCGGGGCAGTCTCTGGAAGAAGGTAGATACGACCTGTGATGGCTGAGCCTCCGGTAGGCTAGCAGGAAGATAGAAGATGAGCGCTCCCAGGTGAGCGAGTGAGAGTCACTGGAATAGCGGAAGATCACAGTACGTGACGGCAGAGCCTCCAGGTAGGCTAGCAGGCAGGTAACAGATGAGCGCTCCCAGGTGTGCTAGCAGGCAGGTAACAGATGAGCGCTCCCAGGTGAGCGGGCGAGAGCCACAGGAATAGCGGAAGATCACGGTACGTGACGGCAGAGCCTCCAGGTAGGCTAGCAGGCAGGTAACAGATGAGCGCTCCCAGGTGTGCTAGCAGGCAGGTAACAGATGAGCGCTCCCAGGTGAGCGGGCGAGAGCCACAGGAATAGCGGAAGATCACGGTACGTGACGGCAGAGCCTCCAGGTAGGCTAGCAGGCAGGTAACAGACAGCAACCTGGCAGGAATCAGACAGGTATCTGGCAAAGACCCTGAGGACTGAAGCAGAGTAGTGAACAGTGCAACAACATTGCTCGGGCACCTCCATTTTGGAGGAGGTGCCTAATATAAGGTGAAGTCCTCCGGCCATTGGCCGGGGACTCCTTAGGATGACGCGCGCGGCCCCTTTAAAGGGAGGGCAGCGCATGCGCGCGCGCCCTAAGCACAGTGGCATGAAAGGAGCGAGCGCCGCCAGCAGAGCGGGAGGAGGACGCCGGACCTGGAGCAGAGGGGTGAGGGGAACAGCGTCCCTGCCTGACAGAGGGCAGGGACGCCGACGCCGGCGCTACATAGCTATCTTTATCTAGCAGTTGTGCGACTGTCGCAAACCCTAACAGAGATACATCATGCCTAACTATTGATATGGTCTCTTGGATATAGCCTACCTGGCCTGCTAGCATAGCTAATGTGGTATTGTATTTATTAAGTGTTTAGAACATCCAATAGAGAAGGGGAATCCTCCAGGGGATTTTTACCAGGGACACTCACTCTGTTCTTAAGGGTTAATGATGCAGTGCCCCTTGCAGTGCAGCAAATGTGGTTAGAGCGACGTCCTCTCCTTTTTCCTTCTCCAGTGCTAATTCTGCAAACCAGGACCCTTTTGTGGTCATCTTGCTCCTACACATGTCTGTCACTGACCTCTGGAGATGTGAGTTGTCTCTATGAGCGTATTGCTCATGTCTGGCAGCAGCTTCTCTTCCTACATCATGCTGTCTCCCACCACAGAGTTCATTGGTGCCATCTTGGATTTCTGATGAAAAAAAAATAGAAAAAAAAAAAAAGATAGAAAAAAAAAAAAAAAAAGGCTGCACTCAAGCATACTAAGGCATGACAACACGGAATATATGAAATTTAGAATAGCAATATGGCTTTGGAATATAAGGAAAAATTTGAGACGCTTAGTATAAACATTTGGCCAAACATTTTAAAGCCCACCAACCATCGTCAAGGTGGTCTCATTTCTGGTGAGTCCCTGACCTAATGTGAACATACCTCTATTAGGCTGATATCTGAATTTCTGGGTGAATATGCACCTCTGTCAGTAATGCCTGCATTTATGGGTAAAGTAGGGACCTGGTGTAATTAAAATCACCACCTGGTGGGGGCGGGAGTGCTCGGTCAGCAAGCTAACATTCAATAGACAAAAAAACCTGACCGGCACATCCAGACTAATGTGAACTAGGTGCAAACCAAGGGAAGCTACCCCCATGTAAAACATAGAAAAAAAAAAAAAAGGCTGCACTCAAGCATACTAAAGCATGACAACATGGAATATATGAAATTTAGAATAGCAATATGGCTTTGGAATATAAGGAAAAATTTGAGACGCTTAGTATAAACATTTGGCCAAACATTTTAAAGCCCACCAACCATCGTCAAGCTGGTCTCATTTCTGGTGAGTCCCTGACCTAATGTGAACATACCTCTATTAGGCTGATATCTGAATTTCTGGGTGAATATGCACCTCTGTCAGTAATGCCTGCATTTATGGGTAAAGTAGGGACCTGGTGTAATTAAAATCACCACCTGGTGGGGGCGGAGTGCTCGGTCAGCAAGCTAACATTCAATAGACAAAAAAACAAAAAAAACCTGACCGGCACATCCAGACTAATGTGAACTAGGTGCAAACCAAGGGAAGCTACCCCCATGTAAAACATAGAAAAAAAATAGAAAAAAAAATAGAAAAAAAAAAAAAGATAGAAAAAATGTTTTTTTGTCTATTGGATTTCTGATGACACAGCACTATTCTCCTTATAGATCTTGCTGCTTCTCATCATTTCACCGCCACAGCTCGAAAACTGTGCCCAGTCTCCTGATATCTTCAGGCACTGGGTAAGTGGCTTCTTGTCTGAAATTGCAGCACAGTATGGAGTTTGCCAGATGAATACAGCAGGAGCTCTCCGGAGTCATGTCCTCACTGCATGCCCATTGTGCCATGCCCCCTCATGTTATCCATTTTTTCTTTTTTCCGCACTGGAATACCGTAAGTTTTTTTTTTTTGTTTTTTTTTTACATGGATTTTCAGCTGGAAGAGCTCTTTCTATTGGATCTATAAAGTGTTTTGTGGCTTACTGTTATGTCCCATGAATGAGACATTTTACAGACTGTCCTGTGTATTTTACATGCTGTATTGCAGTCTCTCATATTGTTTACTGTTGCTATGTGTCCCTGTGTTTGCATAGCTGAAATCCTCCCTTTACATCAAGTTTGTCCCTTCTGTCTCTCTGTCTCCCTCTTCTGGTATGATGTCATTTCCTTCTTCTTTCTCCTGTGTTTCATTCTCCATCTTGATTTTGTCAGAATCACATGTGTTTTCAGTCTGTCTGAAGAAAGTCTTTTTTACCTGCTGCTGTTTGTATGCATTCAACAAGAATTCTTAAAGAAATCAAAGTCTCTTCTGGATTCTTCATAATGTGTGCCGGCAGCTGAGTTAAGCTATTTGCGATCGTCGCCAATTGTAAGTAAGGTGAAAGAGATCCGGCATCTCACAGAGCCATATTTACAGCCACAGGCCCCGGGGACAGAATAGTAAAAAAGACTTTTCAGATTCATCTGTAAAACCCACAGCTTCTATAAAGCTACAGAACTTCCTGCAGAGCATCCGCTCTCAACATATAAGAGTCTATACAGCTCCCCTCTCCCTGTGAATCAGGATGGCTGAAGGAATGACTACACGGTCTCTGCCAGACCCATTGTCAGAGGAAGAGTGCATAGACCCTGATCCACCATTTAGTGAGAAGGCTAGACGTGTCACAAAGCCAACATGGAAAATAAGGGAGAATCTGGAATCCAGTAAACATGATCTTCTCCGTGCAACAGCAGAGCTATGGCAAAAACTCTTAAGCCACATAAATAGCCTGTCTCAGCCTGCTTCTCTCCAACGACCACTGGAGGGAGCTCTCGCACAACTGTGTTCAGATTATCAACTGTTATGCAAAAATAACAGACCAGTATATCGCAGTGTTAAAAAGACAACCCATCAGTTACCTGCAAAGAGCTGCAAGCTTTCCAAAAACATAACTCTGAGAGAGAAAGCATGGTGCGCGATATAAAAGCCAAAACAGAGGCAAGAATCGCACTAATAGCCGAGATGTCATCTTGCATTTCTGGCTCTGCCAGACAGTCAAAGCGAACATCTAAGTCACGCTCTTCAAAATCCTCAACCCTGAGTGAACAGCTCATAAAAGCACGTGCGGAAGCTGAGGCCACTAAAATACAAGCTGCCTTCTCTCAAAAGGAAACTGAGATGAAAACTGAGGCCACTAAAATACAAGCTGCCCTAGAGGCCACTAAAATACAAGCTTCCCTAGAGGCCCTAGAGAAGGAAACTGAGATGAAAACTGAGGCCACTAAAATACAAGCTGCCCTAGATGCCCTAGAGAAGGAACGCCAAAACGCCATAGCCATGGCAAAGTTAAAGGTCCTGGAACAAAGCCATCAGTGGGAGCCAAAGAGACAGCATCAGTTTAAGTGGTTTTGATACTGAAGACCCTCTTAAGCGTACTAGAGCCTATGTACAAAGCCAACACAGTGCTATCCCTGCTCCTGCAATCCTTCCTGACCACACAGATGCTCCCCTGAAACATCAGGGTTTTGATACTGAAGACCCTCTTAAGCGTACTAGAGACTATGTACAAAGCCAACACAGCGCTATCCCTGCTCCTGCAATCCTTCCTGACAAACCTGATGCTCCCCTGAGACAACAGGACACAGAGCGTTTATCCGCATCCTGCACCCAAGGTCAGTACAATTACAATACGCTGCCAATCTTGTATCCTGATCCACCTCTGTGCGCCGAAATGTACCAGAAACCTGCAAATCACCAAATCTTATACTCAGAATCATACGTACAGGCCAATAGGCAGGCCAGTCACCACACTCCGGTCAATCACACAATTCCAGTCCCATGTGTGGCAGAAACTAAGCTCATTAAGCCAGTTAATGGACTGAACGCCTATGCTGCCCCATATATACCTGCATTCCCAGGTCAAATCACAGACTGTATGAACAAAGCTATCCAGCCAGCATCGGTCCTTCCAAAAACGGAGAATGCTGATATGACTGGCCTCGCAAGTACATGATTCGGCGTGATCTAACTAAGACCGGTCTTACAGAGTTTGACGATAAACCTGAGAACTACAGGGGTTGGAAGTGTACCTTTGAAAACCACGATCGGTGATCTCGGCATCACCGCCGCTGAAGAGCTAGACCTGCTAATCAGGTGGCTTGGGCCACAATCCACGGATCGGGTCAAGAGACTTAAATCTGTCCACATCAGTAATCCCATTGCTGGTCTCACTGCCGCATGGAAGAGACTAGAAAGAAGCTATGGCAGTCCTGAGGTCATAGAAAGGGCCCTGTTCAAACGACTAGAGGATTTTCCAAAGGTATCTAATAAGGACAGTACAAGGTTCCAAGAGCTCAGCGACCTCCTGTTAGAGCTTCAGCTGGCCAAAGCAGACCCGTACCTTCTTGGCCTCAGCTACCTGGACACTGCTCATGGGGTAACCCCAATAGTTTCCAAGCTGCCACCCAATATCCAAAATAAGTGGGCTATGCTTGGATCAAAATACAAAAGGGAAAACCAAGTCTCCTTCCCTCCATTTTCCTACTTCTGCGAGTTCATCGAAAATATCGCAGAGTGTAAGACCGATCCAAGTTTTTCCTATGGAGAACACAGCGACCCTGTTTCATCTACAAAACACGACAGTCCACGTCTTAACTACAGGAACCACCAAGCTCCAATGTCCATCAAGAAGACTGATGTTCTTCCGGCACCTTCAGTATCACAAGATAAGAGCGACAAAGGTGAGAAGGTTGAGAATCCTAATCGCCAGTGTCCAATTCACAAACTACCACATCCCCTGAAGAAGTGCATCGGCTTCAGGAAGAAGCCCCTTCAAGAACGAAAGGAGCTCTTGAAGAAGTTTGGAGTATGCTTCAGGTGCTGGCCTCTACCGAACATCTTGCTAAAGGACTGTGTCATCCCCATCAAGTGTCTAGAGTGCGACAGCGAAGACCACGTACAGGCGCTCCATCCATCACAGCCTGACTCTGCGTCTTCACCTTCTCCCACACAAGCCATGGCGGGGAGAGTACAGACCAAGTGACAAGCCATGTTGCAGTATCTTCCTCATGCACCGATGTCTGTGGAGAAGGTCTTCGAGACAAGTCCTGTGCGAAGATATGCCTGTCATGGGTGTATCCCAAGGGCCATCCAGAGAAGGCAGTCAAGGTGTACGTTAGCCTGGATGACCAGAGCAACAAATCATTAGCCAGGTCAGAACTCTTTGACTTGTTTGATTTAAAAGGAGACGTCTATCCCTACACCTTGGGCACCTGCAGCGGCGTTTTACAAACCTCTGGAAGAAGGGCCAGTGGCCTCATAATAACTTCTCTTGAGAAAGGCGCCACGGAGATACCACTACCCACGCTTGTAGAGTGTAACCAAATACCATTCAATAGGGAAGAAATCCCAACACCAGAAGTCGCTCTTCAGCATCCTCATCTCAGAATGATAGCCAAAGAGATGCCACCCCTGGATGATAAGGCAGACATCCTAATTCTCCTCGGCAGAGACATTATACGACTGCACAAGATGCGTCAACAAATCCACGGACTACTCAATGAACCATATGCCCAGCGCCTCGAGCTGGGCTGGGTCATCATTGGCAATGTCTGTAGTGACCAGACAAAGAATCAGAACGACATCTCCTCTTACAAAACCGTTATCACGTTGGATGACAATGACTTGTCCTCCCTGTCATACTCACGTCACCAATGGATGAAGGAGAAGTCAAACGACACTACGTGTCAACGGCAACCATCCGATATTTCAAGTCCGCTTTATCCTCGAGACTACAACCTCGAGATAACAGCATTCGATCCTTCAACCAAGGACAACAACTCACTACCTACAGAGGGAGACAAAGTGATCATCAGGGTCATGAGCGTCAAACCCACCGAAGACAACTATAACAGCTGGGTAGCTCCCTCACCTTCTCTTCCAGCAAAGACTAAGTTGCCAAGGGATCCACAGCAAGTAACTGCTAAGTTCCCAACCTTTGATACCCATCTCCATCACAAGCCTGGTCAAACCGAAGCCATGCTAGACTTCAGTGCTCAGAGTGAGAGCCCCTCTCTCAACAGCTTACCTCTGACCGATGGTGCCAGCGTTTTCCCCACGCAATTCAGCCTCAGCTCACTGGCGGATGTTGAACAAGACACGTTCACTTCCCAAGCATCACCCTGTAAGGAACTTGCTATCAAACGAGGAGCCTCGCCTGTTGAAAACAGCATCGACGGTCCTCTCGGGTTTAAGACACCCATCGCAGTTCTAGGCAGGGTACCACTGAGACAGCTTGCTACTCCGGATATCAACGGGAACACTATGCTACCATCTCAGAGACAGCAAAGATGGGAGACGGCGAAGAAGTCTCTAAAGGCCTTACAACAAGTCCTGCCCCGTAGTTCTGTAAAGACTCTTTCAACCGTCATCAAGAGACAAGTCTACCTTTCCTACCCTACGACGTGTCTAAGAAGACTACAGCTGCAGGAGCCTCTCCCAGCGCTTCACAAACCGGCAAAAAGGTACAGAAGCTGAGCTCTCTTTACCCTGGACATCCTTTCAGCTGGTCAGCCATCCTATCTGCTGACATACATTTCAGGCAAATCATCTGCTGGCTCCTTCGAGCAGGAGTCACATGATCTTAGCTTCGTCTCTGAACTCAGCTCACGGCGGGGAGCCTACCGCCATATACTCCTCCAGCTGTGTTGGAACATTGTAATATTTTAACTTTCTCCAGCGGATTATTGGGTTGGTGGAAGTGTTTGCACGTTGCGGCTTCCCCAATCCGAAGATGGGTTTTCGTTTGGACTTGGACTATTCCGCTGTTGAGGACTTCATGCCTCCAACTAAACATTGGACCATGCCAATTGGACTTCAACTGTTGTTGTTATTACCTGCATGCTTGTTTTTTCCTTTTGTCTTTCAGGTCTACAGTGACATCTCCAGTGGACATAATAAAATTATGAAATCTATAGATTTCAGATGGGGAGTGTTATGTCCCATGAATGAGACATTTTACAGACTGTCCTGTGTATTTTACATGCTGTATTGCAGTCTCTCATATTGTTTACTGTTGCTATGTGTCCCTGTGTTTGCATAGCTGAAATCCTCCCTTTACATCAAGTTTGTCCCTTCTGTCTCTCTGTCTCCCTCTTCTGGTGTGATGTCATTTCCTTCTTCTTTCTCCTGTGTTTCATTCTCCATCTTGATTTTATCAGAATCACATGTGTTTTCAGTCTGTCTGAAGAAAGTATTTTTTACCTGCTGCTGTTTGTATGCATTCAACAAGAATTCTTAAAGAAATCAAAGTCTCTTCTGGATTCTTCATAACATGTGTGCCGGCAGCTGAGTTAAGCTATCTGCGATCGTCGCCAATTGTAAGTAAGGTGAAAGAGATCCGGCATCTCACAGAGCCATATTTACAGCCACAGGCCCCGGGGACAGAATACTTAAAGATAACATATCGTACATGATCAAATGTGAGTGTCCTTTTTTCATTCGGCATGGAAGCCTTCTGCAAACAATTTATTCAATAATATAGCAAAGGGGAACAGACTGTATTTTCCTGTAAAGATGGCCACTGCAACCAAAACTATACCATATGGCAGGGGTGGGCAATTTTTTCAAGGGGTCCCATGAGAGACTGAGGCTGTTATTGATGGCCAAATGGTCATGTTACAGATAAAACGAGAGTTTTAGGTATGTGTATGTATACTGGCACTGTTACTATTGCTACCTTCAACTTCAGGCCGGTACAGTTTCTCTACTCACCAAGTCTATTAGCCTTCAAGACAAGGACACAAGGCATGTTCTTAAAAACAAGGCACTCTTTACTTGGCAGCAGGCAGTACACATTGAACTTTGCACACAGACAGTCGCATGTGATCTTTTAGTAAGGGCCTCACTTAGAACCTCTTTCCTCTACAGTGTCCTCAGCTGGGCATGAACCTTCCCTTCAGGACCTCCCACATCTGGCCAACAGTGGACTCATTTATTCCTTTAATTCTTATACTTATGGGTTTCACCCACTTGTCTGCTGAACTGGACTTCAGTCACCTCTAAAGTTCCTTAATTATTCTTGCTACCTTGTGCCTTCCAGTTCCACACTAGTTCTCTTCCTATCCAGATCTCTGCACACTCTCTTCTCATCTTTTCTCTTCTCTTGCATCACAAACTTTCTCAATCTCTCACTACCCAGAGATTCCCAGTCCTTCTCCCCACTATGGGCCAGCATTGCTGTTAACCCTGACACTGTCACTGCTGTCTGTTGCTGGGTAGATTTAACTTTTCACCCAGTTCTGTACATAAGCAAAGAGTAAGACCGTGACATCTTGTGACTGATGGTTAGTACTGCAGCCCACAGGGAAATTGTCACTTGTTATCACAAGAAACAATATTTCACACATGTACATTACTCATTGATGCCTTCAAGGGAGGGGGTATGACAGCTCAACCACCCCTCACATTAATGTCTATTCTTACCTCTAATAGCCAATTAAAACCATAAAGTTTTCTGCTCTTAAAAAAGTTTTAAAAAAAAGAAACCAGTAAGTAATACTGTTTTTGTTATTGATTTTTATTTATTATGCATTGCTTATATATCGCTATCATATTCCACAGCGCTTTCCATACATTGTGAGCCCATTGGGTACAGCAATAATCTAAATTCCCTGTCATTTATGTCTTGGAGTGTGGGAAGAAACCGGGAAACCCACGCAAACACGGGGAGAACACAAACTTCTGCCAGATGTTGACTCCAGTGCTGCAAAGCAAGTGCTAACCACTGAGCCACTGTGCTGCCCATTCAGCCATTGTACCTTGATAAACCACTCCCAACACATTATGATGTCCCCACACAGTCTCTCAAACGGTATGATGTATCTTCACTTAGTATGTCATCACAGCCTTACACAGTATATTGTCCCCACAAAAATCCTACATAGTATGATGTCCCCTCACATAGTATCTCATCAGAGCCCCCATGCAGTATTTTACCGCACCACCCTCTGCACTGTATAATGTCCCCACAGTTTCTCACAACATATTGTAGTTGTCTGATTTTTTTTTTAGAAAATTGACCGCAAGGAGATATAAAGTAAAGTGACAAATATTCACCCCTTAATCCTCCCTCTGGTGGTTTCCCCACTCTTTGCATACTACCTGCAGCAATGACTTGGTGGCCATGTACACTTGACTGCTGCAGCCAATTATTGGCCCATGGTAGGTGCATAAAACCCTTTGGTGTTCGAAAGAAGACAAATCAGGATTTGTCTTTCCAGGTATTAACTTAGGTGAAGAATATAAATTTGCATGACCATTTCTTTGTAGAATGCATTAAAAAAACCTGAGTTTATAATAATGTGCATTAAAGAAAAAAAAATTGATGTAATTACTATCAAAAAGATATTGTATGTTCGGAGGCCTGCATGAGTTAAGCAGCAGCCAGCCATTTCTAAACGCTGCTGTCTCTGACAGATGCCTTAGAGCCCGAGGCCGCAGTTAAGGTGACAAGATGCAGCAATTCTTTATGAACATTTCATTCCCACTCGCTACACGACGTAAATTAGATGGTGTGTTACATTCGGGCGATAAGAGAGATATGTCACCGCAGTGCTGCCCCATTGGATAGAAAGGGTAATCCTGCCGTGAATTTCATTACTGCCTTGATATAGTCAGAATTAGTTAGTTGACAGTGATCGTGATTGTCTTTCACTAGGGGTTTTTGGCTAGAAGCTGGTAGAATCTCATCCTAAAGCGAGACTTGGAAGTCGCTGACCTCCCCTCACTAGTCCTGCTTGTAATGTACCTTTTGAACTCTGAACAAATACTTAGAAAATTACTGAAACCGTTTCTTCCCTCAGATCAACAGTCCAATAAAAAACTTGTCCAACAAGTTCAATTCCGCAGCCCACAATGTAGAAGAAAAATACTCCTAGTGCACAAAAAGGGGGGGTTAACCATTTTACTACTGGACCGGCTTGTACTAGTGAAGATTAAGTAAGGGTAATAAAGGGCATAGTTTACTGTATGGAAAACGTTGTGGATAAAGAATATTTTCATGATAAATACTGACTCAACAAAACCACCTAAAATGTAACCTAAACTTGGTATTTATGGCTTGAGTTTGCTGCATAAAAATTATCTAATTTCTTCACCTAAGGGATGAAAACAATCAAAAATAGGAGACCATGACAAAAATATATGCAAAACCACGTAAATCTCTTTAATGCTTCATAAATAACATGGGAACGAAACAGGAAGGTCCAGGTAACCAGGTGCATTGGATAGGCAAAAAAAAAACAACAGAAATCAAACACAATTGGTAGTGTAAGTAGTAAAAAAAAGAAAAGCACCTGAACACAAATTATAAATATCAGCATGTGGAAGGGCAAATTATTAAACCCCCTAGAAATATTACTAAAAGTGCATCAGATATTAATCAAATGGAATCTAAAGCAAACCAATGATTAGTGTGAAATGTGCATTGATGATAGAGGCTCCTACTGTTGCTTGTATACAGTATAAGGCCCTCACAAGTAATGACTGATAAAATAATAATAAAAAATACTGGCCTTGCTGGATTTTCAGTCTCTGCAGCATGTGATCTGTGGCTTGGCATGGCTGGCAACTATAGTTGAGCGAATTTGATCGGGTCCCTGCTTATTTGGCAAGTTATAGCGCTTACCAAACAAGCAGCAGAGGGAACCCGGATACATGGAGCGCGCCGGCTGATGTGTCGGTCCTGTGTCACTGCCACAGCACATGCGTGGAGAGCATTGCGTGCACTGCTAGTATTCTATGGTGCCGGCACCCAGAATGGTGGTCACGTGACTACAAGCATGCGATATGCATACTATCTGCCAAAATCCAACTAATTGAGCGCAGCCTTGTTCAATGCAAGTGTATTGAGAGAGGCTGGAAACAGTCTAGCAGGAATGTGGCCAGGAGTAGACTGCACAACTCCTTTTAAGGGGACTCTTGTAAAGGAGATTATGGTGCTATCTGCTGTGCAATCACAGTTCCCAAGTATTCTGACTCTTCAAGTATGAGTCTCTAAATCCTTATCCATCAATCTCTTAGATAACTGTATGATTGTTGTACTCGCAGGAGAAAGAGTTGATTTTCTCTGAAATCTTGTATTAAGTACAATGCAGCATGTGGAAAGAGTAATCCAAAACAGAGAAGTACACATGTACATCCAAAGATGGCTACAGCAAACTAATAATGAGGAAGAAGGGTGGAGCAAGGGCTAACATCAACATCTAAAGGGGAAGAGAAGGGACAAATGTCAAAATGCAGGGCTCCTGCCTAGCAACAACAAAATACAATGCATTGCATAGAAAACACACAAGCTGTTCCCATTCATGGGACACAACACTCCCCGTCTGAAATCTTCAGATTTCACAATCTCTCTATGTGACGTGACGAGTTGTTGCTGTTCAACGCCGACATTGAACCTGAAAACAGGAGAGAAAAGAAAACAATATGCAACGATAATGCAACAATTCAAGTCCATACTTGAGCAATGACGCGTAGTCCTTGAATAATAAAAAAAATAAAAAATGAATATGAGTTCGATAGGAAAAAAAACATCTTCAGGTTGGGGAAGCCACAACAAGCCGACTCTTCCACCAACCCAACAAACCAATGGTAACGTTTAATCCACGAGGAAATGTTCAAGTCCAGTTGCACGCAGAGCATTTTATGTCCTAACATGGCTGGGGTATGAGAAAGTATGCTCCCCGCCATGACTGAGTCCAGAAACAATGTTCAGTTCATGTGATGTCCTCCTTCGGTAAAAGTAGCACAAGTTCAGTGACTGGGCGAAAGAACATTCGAGTTGAACCCCCCTTTGTCACCTTGACTTCTACTTTCCGAGTCTTTCTGTCATAGCTGGCCACAACCTTGGTGATAAGACCCATCGGCCAATGGTTACGATGAGCCTCTTTGTCTTTTAAAAGGATGAGAACTCCTCCTTCTTGTAGGTTAGGAGTTGGTCTAATTTCCTTGTCAGATTCTGGATCCACCAGCTCATATGCGTTGCTGACATAGTTATAGTAGGTATGAACTTGTCTTCTTTGCATTATTTGAAGTCTGAAAGCACTGGTTCTTTTATTTAACTTTGATCATTTCTCATTTTTAGAAAAAAAAATACAAAATTTATTGCTTGGAAATTCAGAGACATGTTGTCAGTAGTTTATAGAATAAAAGAACAAATTACATTTTACTCAAAAATATACCTTAAAAGAGAAAAAACAGACAAACTGAACATTTTGCAGTGGTCTCTTAATTTTTGCCAGAGCTGTATTTATATCAGAGTACCACTTCTACTATCTGTGTATAATGTAAAGGAATCAATTGTGATGTCCATTTCATCTCTCATGACTTCAGCGTTTTCTACCGCTCATACTGTGGCACAAAGTTCAAGCCTTACTGAGTGTGCAGGTTTAGGGGTTAGTTTGGCCTTACCCAGAATGAAACCACAGTGCACTTCATTGTGCTCTCCCAAGATCTTCAGATAAGCTACTCTTAAGCTTGTGGCATAGTCTTCGGATGGAAACTCTAACATTACCTCTTGACTGTTAGAGATAATCTTGTGAAGCCTGAGATTTGATGGTGAGAGAATTTCCTGAGTTCTGGAGAGCAGATCGATAGCCTCTTCAGTTGAGGATAAAGACTTGATCCCGTCGTCCACATAGAAGTTCTTCTCTATAAACTGGCGAGCGTCGCGTCCATATTCTCTCTCACCTTCCTTGAGTACTTAGCGGACCTGAATTTGCGAGATGACCCTTCTGACATCTGCGCGATTATTGCTTCTATTTTATTCATGATGTCACGCACAGTACAGTCTCATTCAGAATTGAGTTGTTGAAAGCTCTGAAGTTTCTTTAGAGACTCTGGAGTGTTTAGTCTCACCAAGGCGGAGGTATATTTCTCACAAGTGTCCTTGAAAGACTGGTATACTGAGTACAATCATTCCAGGGCTCCCTTTGGTGGTAAATCATGAGCACCGGGCATAGATAAGACAGTCCCTTGATTCTGCACTCTTTGCCATAGGGAAGATACACTGGAAAGTAATTCAAATTTGGCGGTTTCTAGATTGTCTTTGACCTTCCATGTAGGTTTAGTCAAGAGTTTGGATCTTTCACTGAAGGCTGCATGAGATCCTGTCTTTTTCTTGATCTTATAAATCAGACAGAAAATTAGAGTTCCTTCCTGTCTTTTCCATTGTGCACAGAAATGCCAAGGATGGTGCTGTTCTGTTCCTAGCTGCAGAGGAGCTCACATACAATGTTGCATTTTATAAGCAGAACAGGGCAGTGTCTGCAGACTCTATGAAGCTGCTGTGTCTTCACTGTTAGCTTTATATCCTTTCTCTGGATTGTAAGCTGTATACTGTTCTTGGTGGCAGACCACTCTTTCCACTATTCTGACTCTTCAAGGCAGTATGAGTCTCTTAGTCCTTAACCATCAATCTCTTAGATAACTATGATTATTGTACTCACATGGCAGGCGTCCTCAGATAGTTCCAACTCAGCCACACTGACTTGAAGTAAGACTCAAGGAGAAACAGAGTTGATTTTCTCTGAAATCTTGTATTAAGTAGTGCAGCAAATGGAAAGAGTAATCCCAAACAGAGAAGTACACATGTACATCCAAAGATGGCTACAGCAAACTGATAATGAGGAAGAAGGGAGGAGCAAGGGCTAACATCAACATCTAAAGGGGAAGAGAAAAGACAAACTTCAAAAGGCAGGGCTCCTGCGTAGCAACAGCAAAACACAATGCATAACATAGAAAACACACAAGCTGTTCCCATTCATGGGACACAACACCAAGGTTTTGTTAAGCACAACTGATCAGAGACCAATAAAGATGGTCTCTGATCATTTTACCCCTTTTTGTGCAGTTGTAAATAGTTAACAAAGATTTCCTGGCCTTCCATAACTATCTGGCTTACAGTTTGCCCATCAGTAACACTAGACGGTAATGTATATATGGCAAAAGGTAACTTTTCAGGCCCCCCTGACAGTCCCCAACTGCTGCTAGGAAGATGTCTGCATGTGGATTTCTTTATTCTACTGTTTTGATTAGATTTCTCACAGTTCAATATAAAAAAAACACATATTTGCTGCTGCTAAAATCATAATAATCTGTAAGAGTATAGTATACACTTGTCAGTATAGTTGTGGTGTTTTTTTGTTTTTGTTTTTTTCCCTCCAAAGTAGGGAAAAAAATCCTTTTACAGTGAGAGAGAGGAAAAAAGTAATGTTTCTTGGTGTGTGAGACAGTGAGGGGGATCATATGCGAGGGCCGTTATGTACCCCCCAGAATGTGCTTGGAAGCATACTGAACCACTTGAGAGCATTGGAATTACAGCCACGGCTGTGGTTACCATGCATGATGAAAATAAGTGTGGACAGTTTAAGATTTCTTGCCTTGAGCTTTTATTTTTGGAGAGATCTGTAGAATGGTAATGGGACGGATCTCTCTCTCCGGTCTGACTCTTACAAGTGGTTTTCATTTAAAACTGCAGTAAAGGTTTGGGATTGTCCGTTTTTGTGTTTGGATTTCACATGTAGCAGAGCTGAAGGTGCTGTGGTTGTATGCCTGGCTGTGTGACCCTAACACAGGCCAGAGCCAGCGATGTGGACGAACACTACCGTGTCTACTACCGTGTCTTTACGTAATCCTAGAGGTGAACGATTTCATGTGTGCAATATTTGTACAATAAAGGACAGTTATTTAGCTTGCCTGGGTCACTGTCTCACTAGATTCACTGGCGGAAATGCCGCTGCCTTACAGGAGGCAATGAGCAAAATATGACAAAGCATATTTTTATTGTGCAAAAGTAATAAAATGTGAATATTTTATATATATTTTTGGTAATGACATATTCCTATTAACCCATACAATAAAATTAAAGGGGCCCTGAGCGGGGTACTCTGCCTATACTCTGCAACTGATTGGCGCTGATGTCACATTGATCGCCAATTACATCAGGAGGTTCGGCTTCCTTTTAGTGGTGGACCCTGGGAATAATGAATATAGGGATGTTTGTGTGTTTTTATACAAAAACTGTGTCCCGTGACCAATATATCCTGAAAGGAGACAACACCTTTAAAAAAAGAAGTTATACATCAATCACTAAGCAATACTGGGAAAGTAAGACATCAGAAAATACTCCTTTATTTAATACTTGGGCAAAATATCACATGATGAACATTCTACAAAAACATGTATCCATGGACCCATAGCAGGGTATTAGAACAGGGTCTTCAAACTCAATGGAACATACTGACGCATACTGTATTTTTGCTTACAATAATGATCCATATGTCAACCACATGTATGAGGCTAAAGAATCAGAGACGTAATAGAACTTTTATTTAAGTGCATGGGGTCTTTTATTTTTTATTTTTTCTATTGGGTTTAATACAAATCCAACAGTAAAAAAAATGGTATACTCCAACAGGCATTGGATTTACAAAGGAATTTTCTCCTAGAAGCCTTGCTTTATGGAAGGTATAGTTCTGTACATATGGCACCTGATGGAGCCTACATGGCGAAACATGTGTCTGCAGTGTACAAAGATCATATGACGCCTACTATAGAGCCACCATGTGTATAGTTATTCTATGTGTATGAGGCTTAAGCCACAAGTTATACATCAAGATTATGGATGCTGTAATCTACTTATAATCAGGCGCAAAAATTGACCTCTAGTTCATGTTTTAGCCAAGGTCATCAAATAATGCAGTACATCAATTTGATTGATCATCATCCATCTTTGTGTTTATCACTTCTTCTATGGCGAATGCGATGGCAATATATCATACCTAACTGCGTGATTTAGCTTGCGCTTTATTTACTGGGTACTTGGTTAAGGGAAGTTCGTAAAATCTATTTATCAAGTCAACAACTTCTATTCGAGGCAACTGGAAAAATTCCAGAATATCTACAAAAATCCTGTAATTTTACATTTCTTACTATCAAGAAATCAGATCGTTTTCTGAGAATGATGTACCGGCATTTAAGAAAATCGGGATCTGTGATAACATTCCTGTAGAGTTTTCTCCGATGCTAAAATCCCTCTAGTCCAAAGGAAAAAGGTCCATTTGTGGGCCGGATGTGTATGATTAAGAGATTGCCTGTCAATTGAAGAATTGTCTTTTTTACAGTTCCCAGCACAAACCCTCTCATTTATATGTAAAGCAGCCATTAGTCATAGTTGTGTTCCCTCACACTGCCTGATGCACAATCACATTTTACAGAGAATGAATCTTTCAGCGCAGCTGCTCTGTTATGAATAATCCGCATCGGCTCCTATAAATCACAAAAAAATCATACACCTCATTTTCTTGATTCTTATACTAAGCCATATATTTTACATGAGGATGAGCTAAATATTCATGAGGAGTTTTTGAAAAGAAATCTTTGCAGGCATTTGACTGTGTGTTTTATTTATTTCCAAATATTTCCATCTTTTTCAACACTTGGGCGCCAGATTCCTTAAAGCCTTTACAGCGTTTTGTTTTTTTTTTCTCCCGCGTATCAAGCGCATATCGTCTTAATATTTAATTTATTTAACACTTATGAAAAATAATGCCTTTAATTCAAATAAGACTTGGGTTTTCGATCTGTTGGAGAGAACAGTTTTACATGCACATTGTATATTAAAATGGAATATATAGATGTGCATGTGCGGGAATTTATTGTACATACGGAAGAAGTGAGGTTTATGTCAACATCATTCGTAAGTTAAGGTTTATTTTCCCGGCATTCTGTCAAGGAAGAAAACCAATAAGTCTCGTATGTGGCCTGTGCTAAGCAATACGAGAAAGATATGGTTATTGTACACAACACGCCAGCGCTCAGGATTTTATCATAAAAGAAAATTGTTATTCAAGAAGAGGATTCTGGAAAATAAATGGATTATGGACTCTCAAAATATGATATTCTTAAAGGTACCATAGCATTATTATTAAAGGGAACCTGTCATGTTCCCAAACGCTATAAATTTGTAGGTAAATAGCGTTACGGTGAGGTCCGGCCGCATTACTGAAAGAGCGGCTACCAGGAGAAAATTTAACGTTATTCCTCCCTAGAGACTCCAGCTTTCAGTCATTGAGGCCAGCTAGTCACCGCTCAGTACGTAGTGGACGGCAGGTGTAAAAATACCCCGGCACTTTGACAACTCGCTCTATAGCACATTTGTGCAGAGCCAGCGGTCAATCAAAGGGTTAGCGCTACTTGCAGCTGCCGCTGTCAGTGTTGTCCGCAACGATTGTAGCATCTCTGTGCACGCCGTTCTAACTGAAAGCCGGCGGCTTCTGGGAGGAATACAGTTAATTTTCCACTGGTAGGTGGGCTTTCAGTAAAGCTGACAAATAGTATTGTTACACTGCTATACTGCAGATTTTTAGCATTTGGGGACATGACCATTTCACTTTTATATCTGTTCTATACAAGTTATCAAAATTACAAATGTAATTTTTTTTTTTTAGGTGGGGGGCTAGTGTTATGGAAAATAGTAGAAGCAAAGTAGAGCCACAATTGCCCTTTTTCACAGGTTGGACCTGAATGTTTGTACCAGAATACAGCTATACTATGCTAAATAAAATAATAGATCAGCGCCATACAGAAACTTTTGCCCAAATATTCTCAAAGCGTATCCAAATAGTAAACTCATATACTCTACTCTTATTTTGTTCTTAAAGGTCTCATTCTCAGGGGTGGGGTACCAAAAATGGGGGCTCGGTCTGTGGCTCCATTGCCATCCTTCAAATTTAGCCCTAGGTTTTTTTTGCTGCTGCTGTCGACAGCTAGCACATTTATTTATTCATTTATGTAAGATTTTGTGGATGACTGGATGGGACTATGCTAATTGTTACCTATTCTCACTTTTGCAGCTGGGGTTCTCCTGTTGGCCCCAGTTCTGGCTGGCTCCTGAGTCTGGTTCCCATGGCTCTGTTGATTTGCCTGAGGCTCTCCTGCCAGTTGCAGAAGCATTTCATTGCTATAACTGGCATTTTCTTTGGATGTTACCCAGATGACTTTTTAAAAATGAACTCCGTCTGGTGGCTTTGCCAGCAGAGTAGGGTAGAGGCTTTGCCTGTTTTTTGTTTCTGTAAAGTGATTCTACTCCTAACTATGGAATCTGACTGGCCTTGACTATGCCCTCCTTATTGTGTTATGTTTTCCTGCCCCTTACTTTTTAATTTTGTTTGGTTCTATGTCCAGTATCATCTCATGGCTTATCTCTCGATTATGGATTACCTTGTTGCATCCTGACCCATATTTGGCTGATTATATTCCTTAGTTTGCTACAAGTTCCTTTGCTACAGAGCACCCTCCAGCAGTAAGACTGTGCACTTTAGCAAGCATTAAACATTGGGGACTTTGAGAATCCACTCTTCTGGTGAGAAATGTAACCTTATCTGTAAACCATGGATCCCACAAGCACTACAATGGCAACACTCCCAACAGTAGACATCTATATATCTTTAAACCACGGCACTCCAGATGTGATGGTGCAAAAGTAGGGACACGGCCTTGTACACTGCAAATCCAAAGAACTAGGAACTCGTGTGCATGTATGTACAGTATATATAATGTATATATAATATATATAGAGAAAGAGGATATATTTAATATTGCTGCAAGTATCCTGTGTTTCTTCTATAGCGCTTTATCGCAACTTTATTCTTATTAACTTTGAGTCCCTCATTCATAAATGAGACAAGATATGTCTGCTTATGTGTCACACACCACATGGCCAGCTAGGGTTGTTAAATGTTACAATGACATTTCCAAGTAAACGCATTTGTATTGGTTGAAAGCAATGTTAAAGTTGAAAAACGCTTCAAAAACGCTGCATCTGAACATAGCCCAAGTGGTGGAGGAACATTTAGGTCTAGGGTTAATTATTTTGCCTTATATACAAGTCCTTAATCTGGAAAGGATGTGCCTTTACATATTTCCCAGCAATATCCGTTTTGGTATGTTTTTTGGTGCACCGGTAAAAATGGCATGAAACTCTGACAACATTGTTTAAAGCTGTGAGCTAGGAGTCAGGAATGCTTCTTGGGGCGATCTCCATGATGTCCCCGTGTCATTTGAGCAGTGTTTTCATCATTTTCAGACGTTTTTAGACTTTAAAAGGACCCCCGGGGGGGATCGCGGTAAAAATGCTCGGGTCTCCCATAGACTTACATTGGGCCCGTTGTTCTGTCCGAATACCTGAGTATTCAAATTTGCTCGACCCAAACAACGAGCACCCGAGCATTTTAATGCTCGCCCATCACTACTAAGGACCTAATCAATATAGTATATCAAAATAGCTTTCTTCTTGTTTCACCGCTAAAACCTCACGTGGAATGTTAATAGGACTGGTGCCTGTCGGCATGTGAAGTAGGGACGAAGAGGCTGCTCGCACTGCTGTCCACCCTGTGTATCTGATCTAATACTGGAGATTCCAGCGGTGCTGAGGTAAGAAGAGGCTGCTCACACTGCTATACTGTACACCATGTCTATCTGATCTAATACTGGATATACCAGAGGTGCTGAGGTAAGAAGAGACTGCTCACACTGCTATACACCATGTCTATCTGATCTAATACTGGATATACCAGAGGTGCTGAGGTAAGAAGAGACTGCTCACACTGCTATACACCATGTCTATCTGATCTAATACTGGAGATACCAGCAGTGCTGAGGTAAGAAGAGGCTGCTTACACTGCTATACACCATGTCTATCTGAGCTAATACTGGAGATACCAGCAGTGCTGAGGTAAGAAGAGGCTGCTCACACTGCTATACACCATGTCTATATGATCTAATACTGGAGATACCAGCAGTGCTGAGGTAAGAAGAGGCTGCTTACACTGCTGCCTGAAGCTGCTGCCTTCTCTCAGGATTCGCATTAGTTCAGGGTACAGAGTTTATGGCATCACTGTGTGCATAATGCTTTTATTATGGTGCAGTCAATCACAATGTGTCAAATGAAGGGAGTCTTCCTGGTCACCATGTTGACACACAATTATAGAGATAAATGATAAACTTGTAGATACCATAACATAAATTAATCTAGTTTTGAGGATTTAATAATCTATGTTGAATAATCTCATAGATGGATTGTGTTGGGGAGATAGGTCAACCTTCTTTTGGGAGCTACCTTTCTGGTCCTATGGCAGCTGCAGGAGCCGCCTCTATGGAGTGTTTGACCTTCATTGGAGACCAGATCCATCTCTAGAATACAACCAATATATTTCTCAGATCAAATGACTTTTATATTTAATACAAAATGATTTGTGCAAATCCTTTTTTTTTATAATGATACAATTCACTTAAATTGTATTTTGCTTGGAACGCTCCTGCCTGGTTTTGAGTGAATTATACTTGGATTAAGGCACGCTCTGGCAGGTTTTGTAGGCTAGTGTGCCTGAATCCAGCCGAACCTGGCATCCGATGAGTGAGTAATGTCTGGTTCTGACAGTGACCAAGTTATGTCTTGATCTGGCTGTGTTTGAGTGATCAGCAGGATGCTGATAATTTCCTGTGAATTATGCATGGACCCACATGACTGAACTGTGCTTGGATGGGAAATGTACTTCCTAAATTATTAGTATTCACAATGAGCTGGGATAAGAGCTATGGCTCTTGTAATGATGTGTTGGTCGGTTAGTAAAAAGACAATACATCTACATTCACAAACTATCTTTTTATTTTTTAAGGCTCAATAATATTTCATAACATAGCATTTTACACTTTTTTTTCTTTTTTTTTTTTTTTTTTATGCATTTAGACCATGAGTTTTTCTGGTGTCCTATTGAGGGGCCTATAGGAAAAACATTTAAAATTTCATAGACCGAACAGATTGCATTTGAAAATAATAAATCTACCTCCTGGTTGGCTTAGGGTGAGTTTCCACGGTCAGGATACGCTGCGTGTTTGGCGCTGTGCGCTGGCGCAGCGCCAAACACGCAGCGTCCAGATGTTACAGCATAGTGGAGGGGATTTCAAGAAATCCCGTCTCCACTATGCGTAAGAATACGCAGGTGGCAAACCTGCGTAAACGGACATGCGGCGCGTCTTTTTAGACCGCAGCATGTCCTCGCGTATTGCGGCGACGGTGCGTCGCCGCAACAGAATTAACACAGGGCTATGTAGCCCTGCGCTCTTTTCGTTCAGGACACCTCCGGAAAGATCGCGCGTCATAAAGGGGGCGGGGCTTAGACGGAGCGGAATTTCCGCTCCGTCCAAAGCGCTGTGGTTCCGGACCGTGGAACCACAGCCTTACTGCATACCAAATTTTGGTGCATCTTAAAAGGGCTGTGTGGGCGTGTAATATTGTTGACTAGTGATGAGCGAGTATACTCGTTGCTCGGGTCTCCCCGAGTATTTTGGCGTGCTCGGAGATTTAGTTTTCGTTGCCTCAGCTGCATGATTTACAACAGCTAGACAGCTTGAATGCCTGTTTGTTAGGGAATTCCCACATGTATTAAGCCTGTCTACAAGACGCAAATCATGCAGCTGAGACAACGAAAACTAAATCTCCGAGCACGCCAAAATATTCGGAGATCACCCGAGCATGCTCGAGGAGACCCGAACAACAATGCTTCTCGCTCATCACTATTGTTGACCTGTGCCTAGGATAGGTCATTAATATTAGATTTGTGGGGTTTGACTCCTGACACCCCCACCATTTAGCTATTATTAGTAGAGATGAGCAGATCGATACTTAGTACTCCGATCTCTTACCTTCCGGAATCCCCGACATGGCGTTTGATTCGTTAGGGTCAGCGCGATGTCATTTGTGCGACATGAGACACAGATAACGTTGCGCCATACCTGGCTAATGAAAAGTCGCACCAGGACATAAGAGATTTGCAGGGCTCCTGTCTAGTCGCCAGGTACCTTTTGACCTTTATGAAGGACCGAATCGCGTGAATCGATCATCTCATCTCTAGTTATTAAATCCAGCCAAATCTAAACCTTAAGCGAAGCTGCACAGCTCTGTGAAATGTATTGTGGCCTTTGCTGAGAACTGCATATAAGCTTCATGAATAGGAGCTAATAGCAACTGATCGGTGGAGTTGCCAGGTGTCTGATCCTCACTGGTCTGATATGATGACCGATCATCATCATATTTAGTCATCGATCTCATGTGCCCAGAAAATCCCTTTTAATTCAAGGCCCTTTTTACACAAAACAATATCCAATTTACTCTAAGCTACAGTATGACATTTTTTGGGGCAAACTGAATAAGAATTTTGGCGCATTCACATAATTAAATTTTTCCCAAATGTTTGATTTGCTCCAATACATAAAAAAAAGGACTTCATTATAAATGTCTCTGTTCTGATCTTACAATTATATTCTCTTCTCAGACGTAGGAAAATCTAACTGTGGGTTCAGACTACAAGTGTTTTTGTAGTTTGTTACCATGAAGATACATTATGCTAAATAAGAGTTGTATAGAAGATTTTTAATCAGCACTGTCAAAAAGATACTCTACTTGTACGAAGCGTATATATTAAAATGGCACTTTGCTCTATGGCGGACATTGTGGCGCAAATGCTATCCAGCACTTTATACATGCAATTTGGCACTGGAGAATAACATTTTATAGCAAAACGTCACATTTATATGACAAAAAAATTCATGTTTCTCGCTAAAAGGCTGTCGAAAAAAGCTTTTAGTTGTATCTTTGAATTTGTGTGATCAACCACTTAATGGCTGATCTGGTAGTTCTGGGATTTTATGAATAAAAGCGAACGTCTTCGTCCGTGTATTACTTACTTTTTGACTATGTAGTGTAAATAGCTTCACTATGGGAATCACTAATGTAAGGGAGTCCTCAAACAGTCCATAATGGGCTAAAGTGTAAGTCTACTCCTAGTGTATAATTGCCACATACACCAGAAGATGCTTCTGTGGCGCCCCTGAGGGTTCAGTTGCCACAGAGGTATTGCACCTCATCCAGAGGTGTGATACTCCACTCTCAGGTAAGGAGGGAGCACCACCCAGGACTCTAACACCTGCACCCAACACAGACTATAGCAGCCGGGCACCCTGGACGTACCCTAACGGAGGATGGTCTCATCCCTGGCTGGCTAGTGCATGGGTGGTGGGTGGAGAAAGTAAGAAGGAGGGGAAGTAAAGCTTTAGAGAGTGGGAAAGTAAGTCTAGTCAGACAGTCTGGGAGGGGACCTGGAGCTGATAGGAGCTCGGCCACAGACAGAGAAAATGAGTTACGGAAGGAACAGAAGGGAAGCTTCTGGAAGGACAGAAGGGGTCCTAGGGGCACGGATAGTGAGTGACCCATCCGTGGGGCCCGATGCACTTGTGGAGGGACCAGGTCGCAGAAGGGACTCAGCCCCTAGCCTAGTGGAGAACTTTAATACTCAGCTAGCAAGCCGACAGCTGTGACAACGTTAGGGGTCACAGCCAACAACCACAATCATCTTCTCCGGACTGGCAGCTATATAGAATCAAGGAAACGCCTGGGTCACGTTATCCGACAGGATTTGCAGCAGCTGATCTGGGACACTGTTTGTGAGGTGCTGGAAAGGAAGCAGGAGTGGGAATCAGCACAGTGAGACGGCCAGAGAAAGGAACATTGTGAGAGGAGTCCTGGAAAGGTGTATCCCAAACTACCTGGTAGTTTGCTGATCCCCTCACCTGGACACTGTACCAAGCGGGCATCTGTGCTGCAGCCAGAACTGTGAGTAAAGCTTTGAAAACTGCATTTGAACGTGCCTCCTCCAATTCTTCCTGCGGCACACACTCCACTCTGCTACATCTCCCAGCACCATTACTCTTTCTTCAACATACATCTGCCCTGAGACAACAAGCTCTGCCTGTGGAGAGCTATTACAACTCTGCTGCATCTCACCATCAGTCTCAGAGGATCTGCACTGCAGCGCTGGTCACCTCTGACCAGATGCCACAGGTGGCGTCACGAACACTTCAATACAAACTCTTATCATCCCCGATAAATATTCCCCTTTTATTGGACGCCCAGGGCCACGGACTGGGTCACCGCTGCTGTGACACATCCCTTTAAGACACCAGCCCGGTACCAAGTATCCCACTGCCCTGGTGGGCGATCCACTTCTACCATTTACACCTAACCCATCGATGTCCATTTGGCACAAACTTGGCCAGTATACATCCGTGTTTTTTCATTTTTAACTATATTATACTATGCCTTCCAATATAAAGAGATATGACCTGCATGATTATTGGGACTCTACATGATGTTGTTATTACATACTATGGCAGTTGTTCTCCATCTTTTCCATTGAGGTAGTGTAATGGGGGCCAGGGTGGTAGCCGTACTGAGGGTCTGCTGCTGCTTCTTCATCACACCCCATCTTGTGGTGCACTGTGTGCATCTTGTAGTTCACCCACCTGTGGGTCAGGAATCTCCTCAGCATTCAGGGCTCCAATCCGTTGCAGACACTCCCAAATATTTTCAAAGTCCATATTCATTTCAATAAAACTTTACTCAACTCTTGCATCTTCAAAACAGACTTAATCCAACAATCTTCATAAGACATAAGGCCTTCTCCTCCTGAGTTCTCCCTGGCTTTTCCTGTCAACATGACTTCTGGCAATGTGGCATCCAGTCCAACAGTTCCAATTTATTTTATTTTTTATGGCAACTAAACCACTAAAAGCCATACTTTAAGTATGATTTTAATATGTGTTTAGTCTCTGCATATCTGTATAAGTACATTTAGTTAGCGTTTTGTGGGGTGACAGACTCCTTTTTAAGGGGATAGCAAATTTAATATAGTGTTGGCTTTTTTGTCTTAATCATACTGTATATTCTGCTTTTTACAAAATTCAAAACCTTTTTAGACTTGGTTGTGTAAATTTTTTTTATTAGGGTGAGCTGCAGTTTTATTTGTAGTTACATGGGTGGGTTACATGTAGTGTCGGACTTGAACTGAAATTCAGCCCTGGCGTTTGAAGCATTTGCTGTACAGTGAATGTGAAATATGAAGGTGGATTATGGATGATCTGGGTGTATGCCACATTTACAGAGCACAAATGGTCAGTCACTAAATAATACAACTATACAAGTAAAATCGCCATATTGTACGTGAAAAAAAACACAACTTCTACACAAACCACATAGTACTATTACCATCCATAGTGACTGTTATTGCCACCAATGTGCCTCCATATTGTACTAACGTCCTAATTATCCCTTTTCATATTAAATGGCGCCCCCTGTGTGCCTCTACATAGTAATAGTGCCCCATGTGTGCCTCCACAATGTAAAGGGCCCCTATTGTTCATCCACATAGTAATAATGTCTCCATCTGTGCCTCCATATAGTAGGAGTGCCCCCTCTCTGCCCTTGATACAGTAATAGTGCACCATCTGTGCCTCTATTTAAGGCATCATAACCCCCTCTATTCCTCCATACAGAATTGGTGCCCTAATTATGCCCCCATATAATATTGCGTTCCTGTGCTTCAATAAAGTAACAGTGCTAACTCTGTACCCCAATATATAAATAGTGACCTTTCTATGCACCTGTTCACACTTGCTTGATTCTCTTAGGAAGTGATGGTCAGGTTTTGTTTGTGAATTTCATAGTTTTGGATGTAGTGACTGCCTGCTTAGTTGGCTTAGCACTCTTTCCATCAGTCTAAGGGCTCGCTCAGACATCCGTAATTTTCTCATATGAGAAAATCTGTCAGTTTCATCATTCTAGTGTGTGTTTTGTTTTTTGTTTTGGCCAGTATGTCGGTTTTTACAATCAGTTTTGTCCGTACTTCTGCATTTCATCACTTTTTCTCAGATAAGCAACAAAAAAAGTTTTTATATCTTTTCCTGTCTGGCAGTCTGGAAAACATCCGAGTGCTGTCCATGTTGTGTTTTTTTTCCACATACCCATAGACTTGTATTGCTGATTTTCATCTGTCACTTGGATCAATATCTGACACGTGTCCGCAAAAAAAAACGGTGTGAATGAGCCCTTAAGTTGATTTTAACTGGCATCGGATTCTAGCTGTCTTTTAAATTTAAAGATTTTTTTTTTTACCTAGGAGAAGCATGTTTTCTAGAAATGTTTAGGATCCCATCAGAGGGGGATCACCTTGTTTTGGCTGGTGAGTGCACACTAATTTGCCAATTTGTGCACTAAGTGTATTAAATATAACAGAGGGGTAAGGTTTCTCCTTGTGGAGAGTGACATACCAGCTCTGGCTTGTCAAAGTAAGGAGACTTATTCCCCGTGCAATGCTCCGCTGGGAAAATTAATATGCAAATTGCCTCTTAAGAGAAAAAGAGGACTTGAACTCTATAGCGCCACCTATTGGAAGTAGCGATCCTACAAGTCACAATCAACCCTTTAACGAGTATTGTAATATCACGAGGACCAATAGTCCGAAACACCGTGTCTGCAAATAGAGATACTGATTTGGCTTTTATCCTAAGTCATATTACAAGACTCAATAAAGGGTTGATTGTGACTTGCAGGATTGCTACTTCCATTAGGTGGCGCTATAGAGTACAAGTCCTCTTTTTCTCTTAAGAGGCAATTTAAATATAACAGTAATGCAGTTTGTCATATATTCAATATTTGCACATCTTGACATTTGCATTGTTATTGCACTCTGGGGATGTACAGTGCCTTGAAAAAGTATTCATACCTGTGAGCGTTTCCACATTTTATTTATTTATTTTTTTGTATGTTTCTCCCAAAAACTAAAATGTATTTTATTGGGATTGTATGTGATATACCGACATAAAGTGAAAAGTATTTATTAAGTGTAAAGCAAATAATACATGGTTTTCTAAATTAAAAAGAAATGTAATGCTGAAAATTGTTATATGCAATTGTATTCAGCCCACCTGTAGTCTGATACCCCTAAATAAATAAAATCCTGAATAACCAATTGCCTTCAGAAGTCACAGACTGTAAGCAGTGGTCTGCTTAGCCTTTACTGGTTATTAAAAAGGGGGACACTAAAAAAAAAAAAATGAAGTGGGGTCCCCCCATTTTTAATAACCAGCAAAGGCTAAGCAGAACACTGAGAGCTAACAGTGGCCCCTTCCCAGCCTAATAAAACAAGCCAGCAAACCAAATAAAGTAGCACTCTGTAGCGCTATAGCATGCAAACATGCAATATATGAAATTTGATTTGCATTACTGCTCATACACCTCCATTACTAACCCCTGGGCTTGATGTCAGCTGACATTACAAAGGTGACATCAACCCCATATACATTTACCCCGACTGCCAATGCACCAGGGCGATCTATAAGGGCCAAGGCTAAGCCACAAAATTGGCACATCTAATAAATGTGTAATTTCTGAGACAGCTGAGAGCTCATCTGAATTGGCCGAGAAGGGGCCAATATCCATGGAATTTTCCAGCCTATTTAATATTAGCCCGAAGCTGTCTGCTTAGACTTAACTGGTCATTAAAAATAGCGGGGAGGCCCACCATTTGTTAAATTTTTATTTATTTATTTTGTAGGGTCAGATAGTGACTGTGCACTCTGCAAAAAAAAAACTGTGTGTACTTTGCAACATATATCTGTGGTAGTACTGTGCAAAAAGCCACAGTGTGTACTCGGCACCCATATCTGTGGCAGTACTGTCCTTTTAAGTAGCTGTGTGTACTCTGCAACCCCTGACAGTGGAAGTACTCATTGCCATTTCTAGGCCCCAAAAATAATTTTTCTGGACTGGTGTGCTTTTTGTTAGTCTGAGAAATAAATAATTCCAACAGACATCTAGTTGTCATTTGTAGGAGAAAGAAATAATTTTTCAGGACCACTTTGTTTTTTCTAGTACTGTTGCTAATGAATAAATCTATTCTTCTGCCATCTCTTTGCTAGTAGTGTATAAAAAAATCAACGTCCAAAAATGAGGAGAGCATCAAATACGGGAGGTGGTTTCTCCTGAAGAAGTAACTTTGTACTTCAAAACACGTCAAAATAAACCATCATTTTACTACACTGGGATATAAGTCTTAAATCCTGTCGGCAGCGCGGCGACTATCCACAAACTCCTTCTGAACTATTGGGTTCACCATCCCATTGAAACATTCAGCTGTTCATCCCCCAAACACTGGATTACATATTGTACATGTGGCCTTACAAGTGATTTCTATAGGCTACAAATACGTTGGGATCATGGGAGCCAAAGTACGTGGTTCCCAGTCACCAATACTTTTCCAGGCGGGCCATCCCTGCCCTGCACAAACATGTGGACAAAATGAGGTGTGCACTATGCAACACCATCAGTGTAAAGGTCCACATAACCACTGAGGCATGGAGCAGTAAGCACGGGCAGGGATGTTAGAGAGACATAACTGCCCACTGTGTAAATGTTGTGGTTGCTGGGCCTGAGGCAGAGAGCATTTTGGTGCGTGTCCTACTGTGGAGCCCAGCTTTGCTCTGTTCCACAAATCCTAGAAGGGTGCATGAAGGATTGAACCACTAGAGTCTCACTATGCATACACACACCTTCACCCCTCTCCTCAGTCCACCAGAGGGAGCCTGTTAGGAATATAAAAGAGGGTGAAGGCAGGAAGTCAAAAGGAGTTCTGCTCAGTGCAGCTCAGTTGGAGATAGTCTGAAGTCTGCAGTGCAGAGCAGAGTGGAGTCTGCAGTGAGAGACTTACTAGCTCAAGTTAGGGAGCTAGGAGCGTGCCGACGCTCTGAGAGCGGCAGAAGAGGCAGCCCACCAAATGCCAGTGTGTATAATCGGGTGAGGGCCCAAGTAGGCCGAAGGCAAGAGGGGAGTAGCCAAGGGGCAGAGGAGCACAACCAGCTCACTCCAGCAAGTATATACCGGACGCCGGGTCCAAGCCTACAGGGATCTCTACGACCCAGTAGGAGACCACCGGAGTTCCTGGAGGACTACAAGTCCCAGGATCACCACAGAGCTGATACGTAACAGGGCCAGGAGGATGGAGTTCAGGCAAGCAGGGCCCAGCAAGCAGGGACTGTGTACTTCAAGAGGAGGTTCAACCACAAGATCAGCCAGGTGCAGGACAGAGATTGTTAGGTCCAGCTACATGCCGGCCAGAACTTCATTACAGAAAGGCAAGGAATAAGGAGGCCTTAATCCTACTTAGTGGGAGAATCTGGATGTGCACCCTTCACCCTATCGTGCTTCGGGATGTTCCTGCAACATCTTCAGTAAAGGTACCGAAGTGACTTGTGTGTGTGTCCACCTTCTTGTCTCTACCCTGCCGGGTTTCCCTTCGTCCTGCATCCCTACTCGTCTATCTGCCCTGGAAGGACACAGCCTCACCTGTAGGAGGCCTAACATCTAGCTGCGCAACCCCATCCCTTCCAGAGGATCTGCACAGCAGCGCTGGTCCCCCCTGGCCAGATACTACAGGTGGCGTCACGACCAATTACACGAACATTCATTCCCCTGTAAATATTCCCCCTTTTTGGGTGAGCGCCCAGGGCCACGACCGTGCTGTGTTGCCATGACATCCCCCATAGAAGTTAATAGGCTCGGATCCGAGTACCCCAACAGTTTCCTGGGTGGCTCACTACCACCACCGAAGATTGCTGGATTTTTTTTAAATATTTCTCTGTCCATGTTGCCTCCTCCTCCTTTTTGGCTTCCTCCAACACCTCCTCATCGGGTCAACGTAACACCTGTACAATCAAATTTAGCACAGCTACAACTCTGTTACCAAGTAAAGTTGAATTGTTAAGCATGGACATAGATTCTGGCATGGGCGTACCCACCGTGGGGCAGAGGGGGCAGCTGCCCCCCCTAGAAGCAGGGGCGCACAGTGAAAGAACCGGCCCGTCAGTTCCGCCGACATTGAACTGACAGTTTAATCGCGGGCGGAATGTGGTGAGGAAGGCCGTACTGCCTTCCATATGCAGCACAGACGACGTGATCGTCATCACGCCGCCTGTGCGTCCTGATGACGTCACGCCGCCTGTGCCAGGAGAAGACTGACTCCAGCGCGCGCTTCTTCAGAGCTGCGGGGGACATAGGTGAGTACTGGTAATTTTTTTTTTTTTTTTTTTTTTTAACGCTGGGCCCGGTCTATGGGGGATTATGCTGGCTATGGGGGATTATGCTGCCTATTGGGGACTACTATGCTGCCTATGAGGGATTATGCTGCCTATTGGGGATTATGCTGCCTATGGGGGATTATGCTGCCTATGGGGACTATGCTGCCTATGGGGGACTACTATGCTGCCTATGGGGGACTACTATGCTGCCTATGGGGGACTACTATGCTGCCTATGGGGATTACTATGCTGCCTATGGGGGATTATGCTGCCTATGGGGGATTACTATGCTGCCTATGGGGGATTATGCTGCCTATGGGGGACTACTATGCTGCCTACTGGGGACTATGCTGCCGATTGAGGACATATGCTGCCTATTGGGGTCCTATGCTGTCTATTGAGGACATATGCTGCCTATTGGGGACTATGCTGCCTACTGGGACATATGCTGCCTACTGGGACATATGCTGCCTATTGAGGACATATGCTGCCTATTGGGGACCAATGCTGCCTATTGAAGACATATGCTGCCTATTGGGGACTGTGCTGCCTACTGGACATATGCTGCCTATTGAGGACATATGCTGCCTATTGGGGACCAATGCTGCCTATTGGGTCATTTACCTGCCTATTGGGGACCAATGCTGCCTATTGGGGACATTTACCTGCCTATTAGGGACTCTCGCACCACACCAGTCTAAGCCTGAGCTAAAAGTGGAGTTGAGCCAATATGTGCACTGATGAGGATGAAATGATATGGATTCGCAAGGCTGCAGTGATGGGCAGTGCAGGCTGTATGTCTCTGTGTGGGCAGTTTTATTGCTGGTATATTGTTTTTGTAGCGCTGTATATATATTGGTATTTTACTAATAGCAATTTGGAATCCCTAGGAAATAATGATATCAAGAAAGAGAAAAATTGCTTCACTTGTGACAAATATGGAACCGAACATTGACCATCTCATTAGCCAAAAGCAGGCCCATAGTTCCCATTGAAATACCAGTAAGTTTGTTGATTTTTAACTTTACTTGTTCCTTATTTTAAGTATTGTATTTGTTCCTGTTTTTTTTACTTCAAAATAAGAGTGTAGTATATGGTGTATACAGGGTCATACATATCGTGTGCGGTATATAGAGTGTAGTATATGGTGTATACAGGGTCATACATATCGTGTGCGGTATATAGAGTGTAGTATATGGTGTATACAGGGTCATACACATCGTGTGCGGTATATAGAGTGTAATACACTGCTGTATTATACTTTTCATATACAGGTTATAATGCCTCTTATTCTTTGTATAGAGTTGGTGTGCCATGTATAATATATGGTATATACTGCGTAGTGTCGCATACACTGCTGTATTATACAATATACAACCGTTCTAATGCTCCATACCTAATATGCAGGATAATGTACAGTGTATATGATGTAACCTGTATAAGATGTGACATCGGCTTGCCCCCCCCCTAGTTTTGATCCTGGGTACGCCCATGGATTCTGGAGTCGTTTGTGAGAAAATGGAATCTGGAGCAGGGATGGCTGAAGCAGAAGGAACCCTAGAATCTAGTGAGTGTAATACTTTGTTTCCTTTGTGGGGTGCCAGGGTGTGGGACTGCAACAGCACCTCACCACGACTGCCACCCCGGCCTCCTCACGATAACGGGCGAAATCTTGCAGCAGCTGTGTGCCTAGCCCGTTTGACTCACATCCCTTGCCTGGCACATGTGCTGAATTTAGTGGTGCAGAGCTTCTTTAAAAATTACATAGAAATGTCAGAGCTGCTACTGAATGCTTTGGGCATTCTCACCCTGCTGCCTTTCATGTTGCGCTGCTTCGAGAACTCCACGAACATTGCCAGTGCTGATGATGCATTCATCAGCATTACTATCCCACTTCTATGACTACTGGAAAAAAAAAAAAAGCTTCAAGTGATGATGGATGAATTGATGGCACAGGAGGAAGAGGAGGAGGAACAAGGGCCATTCACACCATTATCAGGCCAGTTGTCCAAACATGGCTTGGAGGATAAGTTCCTGTACCAACAGTGGCCAGGGGACCGTTTTGTAGGATTAGAAACAACCATGTTCACAGCAGGGTGCCATGACTTCAGCACTGTAAACCATAATGTGTCGACCCGCCACCACAATTGTGGGTTACCAGGGCAATGGGGTACTCAGAGCCGAGCCCGTAGAAGTCTATGGGGATTGTTGTCACAGGTAGCTGTGGCTCGGTCTGTGGCCCGGGCGGTCTGGCGTATGTTGGGGATATATTTACAGGGGATTGATGTATGTACAGTTCGTGACGCCACCTGTAGTGTTCTGGTAATTAGTACCAGCGCTGCTGTAGATCTCTGAGGGGATGGTGAGGCAGCTAGATGTCGGGTCCCCTACAGGTGGGACTCTTCCCTCAGGTCGGTGGTTAGGTAGGGATTGTGCAGGCATGCAGTAATAACTCAGTCTCACACAGTCAAAGTCTTTCCATACCTTTACTTGCAGAATGGTAAAGCAGGTCCCAGGAGGCTGATGGGGTTGATGGAGGATGAGCTTTGAGGCAAACGGTTAAGCAAGTTAGGGGCCTCCTTTAACTCCAATGAAGCTGAGTACGACCAGCTTGAAGCGTAGTCCTCTCTATAATTCCAGCTTATCTTTAGCTGTTCTGCCCGATCAGTGTTGTGGTTGGAGCCTTTTTGTGAGAAAGATGATTTCCTATATTGTCGTGCACTGACTCACGGTCCTCACTTCCCTCTGACCCCAGTTACGTACTGACTAGATGGGCTTATCCGCCGCGACCTAGGGTCCGGTAGATTTCTGGCTATCTTATCACCTTGCTTGAAACAAAGATGATCCTTCGGTCCCCAGTAACCGTAGATTCGTGCAGGTATTCTTCACCTATAGCACTTCCTTGCTTTCTTCCACTTTTGCCCTTCGACTTGCTCAGTTCTCAGGAGATATTTCAGCCTGTCTCCAGTGGGCACAGCTTTGACTAGGCTCGGGTACGTTAAAGTACCTATACTAGACTCCACAATTTGAAGCTGAAGATAGAGCAGAGTCCCTAAGACGTCTTGTCTCTCCTGAGTCTGGACACACTCTCCTACTGACACTCCCTTCCACACCCCTACTGGGCGTGTTTGAAGGTACATGATGACATGAAGAACACTTAACCTTTACCTCTCCACTCATCCTCCTGGTATTGTGTACCAGGGCTACACATTCCCCCATGGTAAACGACAGCACTCCCGGGCTGTGGAATACAAAAGACAGAAAAATTTTGTTTATGCAATAACATTTGGAACAATAACATCTTCCCATCCGGGAGGTAAGACTACTTTGAACGTTACAAACTTGATAGAAAAATACAAGTAGTATCAAATAGCATTTTCAATAAATAGATATACAAGATACTTGTGAAGGACCCGCACCAAACCTTCAACGTGGGTCCTGGGTGGGCTGCAGGACATCCAAATGCAGACCTCACTCAGTGCCACACCACACGGGTTTTTGGTTCAGAGGTGAGTCAAGGTTTCATGTGAAACCATTAAAAAGGCACAAAGTGCAACTATTTACAGGATACAGTTTTTGGGCTGGCTCAGTCCTCAGCCTCTGAGTCCATTGTAAACGAAGCTTGATAGGGAAAAAACACATTTATATATATAGACTTTTCACAATATATTTACATCAGTTCGTCATAACTATTGCTGATATCTAATGGGTAATTTCCCTTTTGTGATTCTCTCTGACCTACGTGGTGTAGTTTCAGGTAAATCAATTTGCGATCTGTCTGCACTATGAAACGGTAAACCATAGAACTGCCTTAATCTATCTATGGATCTGGCAAGCGTACTGATGGCTGGGCGGTGTGAGTCAGCTTCACCAGGGGATCCCATAGTATGGGGCGCTGCTTCAGATGATCCATCTTGAGGTTCTACAGGTTGAGGTGTTGCTGGGATGGGTAACTCCTGAGCGGGCTCAACTGGCACCACAGGCACAACTGGAGGTAGAACTTCCTCTTGTGGCTGATAAAACTGCAACACTGGAATTATCACAGCATCTCCCAGTCGGGGCCAATCCGCAGGAAAATCTCCCAGATCGGTGTGTAGGACCTCTTCCTTTCTTTCTCTTTGATTGAAGACAGGGCTCTTTTCACAACTCTTTAAGTGTTCTGGACACAACTTCAAATGATCTCTGGACACAGTGGTTGTTGTTCTTCCTCCGTCTTTACTGACGACACAGACTTTTCTGTTGTCGTATTTAGAATCTTGTATGACGTAGGGTTCTTGCTCCCACTGATTATCCAGTTTATGCATCTTTCTTTTTCTTTTTAATACTACCTCTCCAGGCATCAGAGGCTTGGCAGGAGCATTTCGGTTGTAAACATCTTCCTGTTTCTCCCGTGCCTTATTGAGACTTTCCTCCACACAGATTTGTACTCTTCTGTATTGCTCTTGCCGATTGACGTCCCAGTTCTCCACGGCATCGTCTGCCTCCGGTTCTACCACTCCAAGTTCTAAATCCATTGGTAGTTTTCCGGGCCTTGCTCTCATAAGATAGGCTGGAGTGCAGTTAGTTGAGCTTACAGGTATATGGTTGTACAAATCAACCAAATCAGGTAGTAAATCCGGCCATCGATTCCTGTCTTCCAACGGTATGGATCTCAACAAGTCAAGGACAATATGGTTCATCTTTTCACAAAGACCGTTGGTTTGAGGGTGATATGGTGTTGTTCTTATTTTCTTGCACCCGTACATATGACAGAATTCCTTGAATAAATCGGCTTCAAAAGCAGGTCCCTGATCGGTTAAGACTTGCTCGGGATACCCATGCGGTCTGCAGAAGCTTGCTTGAAAGGTCTTCGCGGCCGTCACTGCGGTCTGGTCTTTCACTGGAACGACTACCAGAAATCTGGAGTAATGGTCCACCATGGTCAAGGCGTATGAGTATCCAGATCTACTCGGCGACAATTTGACGTGGTCCAGGGCCACAATCTCCAGGGGACGAGTCGTCCGGATAGGTTGCAGGGGGGCCTTTTGACTACCGTAGTCCTTCCTTCTGAGACCACAGGGTCCACAGTTCCGACACCACCTCTCGATGGAGCTGCGCATCCCTACCCAGTAGAACCGGCATCTCAACAGGGTCTCCAGCTTCCTCCAGCCAAAGTGTCCTGCTTGATCGTGGTACGCTTCCAACACCATTGGGACGTCTGTCTTTGGGACCACGATTTGCCAGACCATTTCATGGGTTCTGGGGTTGACGTATCTTCTGCACAACTTCTCACGGTACAGGAACAACCTGCTTCTCTCGTTCCACAGGAGCTTGGCGGGCATAGGTGCATCCTTTTCCAAGGAGGAGCCTTCTTGCTTTAACAACTCCTTGATGTGGCTGACCACTGGATCACTGTCCTGAGTCTCTTTCCAGCTGTGATGGGGTAAAGGATTTAATGTGGCACCATTTTGCTTTCTGTGGACTTGATGCTCGTGGACTACCCCATTTCGATGGAACGCGGGTAGCTCAATTTCTTCCAGGTCGTCCGATTCTTCTTCCGTATCAGAGTCATGCGGCATACGGGACAACGCATCAGCATTTGCATTCTTTCGACCTGCCCGGTACTTGATAGTAAACTGATAATTGGACAACCGAGCCATCCATCGCTGCTCCATGGCACCCAGCTTGGCGGTTTCCAGGTGCGTTAACGGGTTGTTGTCTGTGTACGCCGTGAACTTATTGGAGGCCAGATAGTGCTTAAATCTTTCAGTAATGGCCCAGACCAGCGCCAGAAACTCCAGCTTGAAGCTGCTATAATTTTCCGGATTCCTTTCAGTTGGCCTGAGTTTTCTGCTAGCATAAGCGATGACTTTTTCTTGGCCATTCTGCTTCTGACTGAGAACTGCTCCCAGCCCTTCATTACTGGCGTCGGTGTACAACAGGAACGGTTGGCTGTAATCAGGATAGGTTAAGATCTCATCACCTGTAAGGATCTCTTTCATCTTTTGGAATGCTTCAGCCTGTTCTTTCCCCCAGTTAAAGGGAGGGTTTCTGCTCTTTAAGGATTGTCCTACCAGGAGGTCCTGTAAAGGAGCTGCCTTCTTCGTATAATCTTTCACGAATCTCCTGTAGTAACCCGTTAGTCCCAGGAACTGTCGCACTTCCTTAAGGTTCTTCGGCTCCGGCCACTTCTGGATGGCAGTGACTTTCTCTGGTCCGGCGCTACTCCTTCCGAACTGACGATGTGCCCCAAGTATTGTACCTTCTGCTTGAGTAGATGGCATTTTGAGGGTTTCAACTTCATCCCGTACCTGGACAGGGACTCAAACACTTCTGCCAGGTGCTTCAGATGGTCCTCATATGTCTTGGAATACACGATAACGTCGTCTAGGTATAGCAGCACGGTTTCAAAATTGAGATGTCCCAGACAGTTTTCCATCACTCTCTGAAATGTTCCTGGGGCACTACTGAGCCCAAACGGCATTCTGTCGAACTCACAGAGCCCCATTGGGGTGGTGAAAGCCGTTTTCTCACGATCCTCCTCAGCCACAGCCACTTGCCAGTAACCACTAGTCAGATCAAGGGAGAAAAGTAGTTAGCCGTTTTCAGAGCAGCTAATGATTCCTCTATGCGTGGTAGCGGGTATGCATCCTTGTGTGTTATGCGGTTCACCTGCCTGTAATCCACACACATTCTCATACTACCATCTTTCTTTTTAACCAGAACTAGAGGGGCTGCCCAGGGACTACAACTATCCCTTATCACCCCAGCTTTCTTCATATCATTCAACATTTCTTTAGCCTTCTGATAATGAGCTGGAGGTATGGGCCTATACCGCTCTTTGATGGGAGGATGACTGCCTGTAGGGATATGATGTTGTACTCCCTTAATTGTCCCAAAATCAAGTGGATTTTTGCTAAACACTTGGGCGTACTCTTGCACCACCCGTAATACCCCTTGCTTCTGGTGAGCGGGAGTGGTGTCCGTCCCAACATGGAGCTGCTGACACCATTCCGCCACCTGAGTTGCTGGGTCATTGTCCTCCTCTATTTGACAGGAGTCTAAGGACTCAGCCGGGAGAATGGAATTATTGTCGACAGCATGAAGTTTAGCAATGGTTGCATAACGGGGTAAATTTACCTCATCATCTCCCCAATTGAGAAGCCGTACAGGTACTCTCCCATTCACCACTTCTACTACTCCTCTAGCAGTCATAAGTGTAGGTCTATGTTCTGAATGGTGGGGTTCTACTACAGCTTGGTAATTCTGTCCTCTCAGACCTATGGCTGCCCTACACCAAATGATCATTTCACTCATTGGGGGTATCACAATAGGAACTGAGTCAGTGACCCGTACATTACCAATTTCGCCGTCGGTAAGCTTCGCTTGCTGCTGACACACCAGGGCCCGGATCTCTCTTTGGATTACTCCTCTCTGCCTTGGTCGGGCAATCTCAGCGAGCTGTTGGAGCAAGAACACTACTTCTTCCAAACAATTACCAATAACATTAGTACCCAATATTATATTTAGACCATTCTCCTCATTTACAGTCTTCACTACCAGAAGTCCCTGGTCTTTCAACTCCTCTCTTCCCACCTTTACATCTACACATTTTGTTCCAAGTACTTCTACAGGAAGACCATTAGAAGCATACACGGTAAAGTCAAGGCTCGGGGGTTTAAGATCGTCCATTGACCAGTACTTGGTATATAGGGCATCAGGTATGAGGGTGACTTGAGACCCAGTGTCTAGCAATGCTGGAACAGCAATCCCATCTAAAATAATGGACAGGTAGGGTCGCCCGCCCACATACCTGCGGTTCCAGTCTAGGGGGCCTGGCGGGTATTCTCCTGGGTGTTGGCCCTTGGACCCAGGTTCTGCCCGTTTAAAGGACACTGTGGAGACAAATGACCTTTTCGGTTGCAGCGAAAACAGACGATCTCTCGACGAGAAGGGTGTTGATCAGAGGTTGCTCCTGGGGGGGCGTTGTCCTCCTCCGGGGGGGCGACGTCTTCTTTCTTCTCCGGTGCATCCACGGGACGTCTTCTGGGCAGTCCGCTAGCAAGATTTTTCCTTCCTCTTCTTTCCGCAGTTGCAGGGCACTCATAACAGCAGCCAGATTTTTAGTCAGCTGGCGCACCTCTGAGCGCAGACATTCCAATTCACTAGGAGATGTCACCTGCGCTTTGGCTTCAGCCACTAGCGGGGAACAGGGGGTTACTGCCGGTTCCGGAGTGACTTCACCCTGATGATGTTGAGTGGCCACCTCAGGTTTGCCCAGGGGCCGCAGCCCTTTTATTGCCATGTCCTTTAGGGCATCAAAGGTAGCATCCGGATGATCTAAGGACCACCAATTTACAGTTCTGCGTTCCTCTGGGGATCTCAATCCCTGTATAAACTGTTCTTTCAACATTTTATTCTCATGGAGAGCATTTTAAATTGTTAATTTGCTTGAGTGCTTTCAGGGCTCCTTGCAATCGGCAAGCATAGTCCCGGATGCTGTCACCTGGCTGTTGTGAACAGTGATAGAAGGCCATCCGGAGATCCGTTTCTGTGCGGTCTTCAAATATGGCATTTAGTTTAAGAAAAATCGCAGGTACCGACTCCAGATCAACGGTATCCCAAGTCTCCACTTCCCTCTCAGCAGCGCCAGTTAACTGCCCTATTAACACAGCAGCTTTTTGTTTCTCAGGCATGGAGTACATTTCCAATAGGCTGCTTAACTTCCGCTTGAAGCCTGATAATGTGCCTGGCTCACCGCTGTACTGGGGAAGCCATTTCGCCCCAGGCATATATGGAAGCGTTAGTGGCATGATCGGGACTACCGGACTAGGTGCTGGGCCTGCGCCTCCATCTGGCGCTACAATACCAGACGGTGCGGGATTAAGCCCTCCGGCCGGGGCCGCACTGTCAGCCTGTTGTTGTGACATCTTAGCGCCCCTTGGTTAAACGGAGCCTACCGGTTTCAGACGCTGCTACTTCTCAGGCACCGCAGTGAGAATAGGACCTTCGTCGCAGGCGCTCTGATGTCAGAGCGTTCACTTCCTGTCGCAGGACCTTCCGATGAGTCAGAGCCGGGGGCGTGTCCAAGACTTTGCGCGCTCTTTCAGGTACGCCCTCCTTCTTCTCCAACGCTTTAGGCGCGAATCTGGCGGCAAATATGGCGGTATTTGGCGCCAAACAACAGCAACAGTCTTTTTCACTCAAACAGTTACATAGGCACGCAGGGCTCGCAATTCTGCGAGTTTCGTATCCTGTTCGTGACGCCAAGTTTAGTTGTGTCGACCCCGCCACCACAATTGTGGGTTACCAGGGCAATGGGGTACTCAGAGCCGAGCCCGTAGAAGTCTATGGGGATTGTTGTCACAGGTAGCTGTGGCTCGGTCTGTGGCCCGGGCGGTCTGGCGTATGTTGGGGATATATTTACAGGGGATTGATGTATGTACAGTTCGTGACGCCACCTGTAGTGTTCTGGTAATTAGTACCAGCGCTGCTGTAGATCTCTGAGGGATGGTGAGGCAGCTAGATGTCGGGTCCCCTACAGGTGGGACTCTTCCCTCAGGTCGGTGGTTAGGTAGGGATTGTGCAGGCATGCAGTAATAACTCAGTCTCACACAGTCAAAGTCTTTCCATACCTTTACTTGCAGAATGGTAAAGCAGGTCCCAGGGAGGCTGATGGGGTTGATGGAGGATGAGCTTTGAGGCAAACGGTTTAAGCAAGTTAGGGGCCTCCTTTAACTCCAATGAAGCTGAGTACGACCAGCTTGAAGCGTAGTCCTCTCTATAATTCCAGCTTATCTTTAGCTGTTCTGCCCGATCAGTGTTGTGGTTGGAGCCTTTTTGTGAGAAAGATGATTTCCTATATTGTCGTGCACTGACTCACGGTCCTCACTTCCCTCTGACCCCAGTTACGTACTGACTAGATGGGCTTATCCGCCGCGACCTAGGGTCCGGTAGATTTCTGGCTATCTTATCACCTTGCTTGAAACAAAGATGATCCTTCGGTCCCCAGTAACCGGTAGATTCGTGCAGGTATTCTTCACCTATAGCACTTCCTTGCTTTCTTCACTTTTGCCCTTCGACTTGCTCAGTTCTCAGGAGATATTTCAGCCTGTCTCCAGTGGGCACAGCTTTGACTAGGCTCGGGTACGTTTAAAGTAACCTATACTAGACTCCACAATTTGAAGCTGAAGATAGAGCAGAGTCCCTAAGACGTCTTGTCTCTCCTGAGTCTGGACACACTCTCCACTGACACTCCCTTCCACACCCCTACTGGGTGTTTGAAGGTACATGATGACATGAAGAACACTTAACCTTTACCTCTCCACTCATCCTCCTGGTATTGTGTACCAGGGCTACACAATAACAATATCGGGTCCGTGGCGGAGGCTCTGTGGTTTACTCACCTTCTCTGGTTCCAGCGCCAGTTGTTTTTGGGAAACAACTGCGACTGAGGAACAGGGTGTGAACGCAGAAAACCCTTTTGAAGCCTTCCCTGCACTATGAGGAACTGCTGAAAACCCTTGTTGTTTCCCATCTTGGTACTCCGCACACTGGGCTTCATAGGCAATTGTTATTTTCACTCCTAAAGGTCAGTCGGGCTCATTCAGACGTCCACTTTTTACATAAGGGTTCGATCTGTGTTTTCATGGATCAAATATATACTCATTACAGTATATCCCTGTTCAAATGTCTAAGTGTTTTCTGGATAGAGTGGTCCACAAAAAAACAAATGGATACTTATGCTTTTTTTGATCCAGTCAATCATCAAACTCTCCAATGTATTAAAAAAAATAAATAAAAAATGTAAAAAACACCAACGCCACTCCATTAACAGGAAAATTAAAAAGTGGTGACACAAACTAATATATAATATTCCACAGAGCCCAATTTTCTTTTTAATCACACACATTTTAAAAAAATTAAACACCCTCCCTCTAAAAAAAAAATAAAAAAAAAAAACATTTTTGGCATTCCTACGTTTGTGAAAGTCTGTGCTTTGAAAATATAACTTTCATTTACCTTAAGCATAAGACAAAAAAAAACTCAATAGAAACATCAGAATTGCTTTTTATTTTTCCACCACAGCGTAAGGGGTGTACCGTGTGATTCTCCACTCCCTTTCCTCATGTTGATATTGTACAATTGTATGTACATTACATATGTGTTGTGTAGATGGGGATAGTGCAGTACCTCAATGTGGACACTAGATGAGGTGTACAATAGTGTATATATAGTTTACATAAGAGGAGCCAACCCACAGATAAGATGAGGGTTTTCCTTTTCCGAGTTAGTAGGGCCTAAGAGCCCGGACCGGGCGGTTAACTCCGTAACATTGGGAAGTGAGAAGCCTAACCGTCCAGGGCCGTTAGGTCTGAAGTCCAGCAGTACTTGCATGCAGGTCAGGGGCGGACACAGACTGTAGTGGGCCCCTGTGCAAGAAATTTTTCGCCCCCCCCCCGCACTTTATAGGGCAACAAAGTTATGTAATCATATAGATTGTAATATTTATTTAGAACGCAACTATCAAATCTAAATAGTAAAGTTGTTTAATATGATCATAAAAACTAATAGGGAGATAGATGATACCTACCTGCCCGTTCTACCTACCATGCTTCTCTCCAGGCCAGGGCCCCCCCCCATTCATGTGCAGCCTGGCCATGCTTCAGTGAGTTCTCCCCAGGACAGAGCCCCCCAAAATCATGGCTGCCATGCTTCTTCATTTCTCCCCAGGAGCCCCCCAAAATCATGCCTGCCTCATTCCCAGTCCCTCAGTCCTGCTCAGCTCTGGTAATCTTACCTGGAGCAGGCAGGGCAGGCCAGACCAAGAGGATCCATCCACACTGTCCCGTGTCCGCACTCCACAGCATTTAGGGCACGGGCCCAGGGCCCGCGTCAGCACCCGGCACACCCGGGCAAGTGCCGGGGCCCTGAGCAGGCGGGGGGCCCACTCGCAGTCTGGCACCCCCGCGCCCGTTAGCGGAGGAGAGCGGTGTCAGCGCCGCCACTGGGCCCCCCCCGCTTGCTCAGGGCCCCGGCATCAGCTGGCACAATACTTACCTCTCCCGTGCCTCCGCAGCCGCAGCTCCGAGCTCCAGGGGCCGGCCGCGTTCCTCCACAGCAGCGCCGCTGAATGACGTCATCATTCAGCGGCCGGCTGTGGCAGAAAGCGCGGGGACGCCGGACAGGTAAGACGTGTGTGTGTCTGTGTCTCTGTGTGTGTCTGTGTGTATGTAGTGCGGTGCTTTTGTGATGTGTGTGTGTATGTGAGAGAGTGCTTGTGTGCTGTCTGTGTGTGATGATGGGCAGGCATTGCTGATAATGGGGAGGCATTGATGATGATGATGGGGAGAAGATGATGATAATGGGCAGGCATTGATGATAATGGGCAGGCATTGATGATGGGGAGAAGATGATGATGGGCAGGCATTGCTGATAATGGGGAGGCATTGATGATGATGGGGAGAAGATGATGATAATGGGCAGGCATTGATGATAATGGGCAGGCATTGATGATAATGGGCAGGCATTGATGATGGGGAAAGATGATGATGGGCAGGCATTGATGATGATGGGGAGGAGATGATGATGGGCAGGCATTGCTGATAATGGGAGGCATTGATGATGATGGGGAGAAGATGATGATAATGGGCAGGCATTGATGATAATGGGCAGGCATTGATGATGGGGAGAAGATGATGATGGTGAGGAGATGATGATGATGATGGGCAGGCATTGATGATAATGGGGAGGCCATGATGATGATGGGGAGACAATCATGATGATAAGGAGGCAATCATGATGATAATGGGGAGTCTTTCCACAGCGCCCTTTCCTGAGCTGTAACAGTGCAGAACGCAGTACAGCGCAGAGGAGAGCTCCATATTTTGTATGGAGCATTATATGTGGACCAGTATCCTGTATGGAGCATTATATGGGGACCAGTATCCTGTATGGAGCATTATATTGGGTCCAGTATTCTGTATGGAGCATTATTTTGGGTCCAGTATTCTGTATGGAGCATTATATGGGGGTGACATCCTGCATGGGGTATTATATGGGTGATGAGGGGGAGACTGTGGTGCCCATAATATTGTATGGAGGACTGTACTGTCCAGTCTGTACTGTGCGCTGTGAGGATTTGGCGGTTTTTGAGCTATTGTACAATTTACAATAGATATCACTCATGTAATGGAAGAAGTGAAGTATTTGGCATTGTACTGTACCTATATTTCTCTGCTGTATCTGTGCATCATGAATCGTGGTCTGTGTTAAAGGGGCCCACTGAGGCTCTTTCGCCCGGGGCCCATAAAAACCTGGAGCCGGCCCTGCACGGGCCAGCACACAGTGACCGTCACTAAACAGTCACACACTGATGCTGGCAATGCGGCTGCAGCCACTGACTGTGCGGCCGGCGCCACACGCACACAACGACAGTCTGTCTCCTCTCCTCCTCTGCTCCCCCACAGCGGCAGCACAGCACAGCACTGACCTGCTGCTGATCTCATCTCAATCTCATCTCACCTCAGGGCTGGCCCCTCTGCACCGGCGCGCCGCACTCGCACTCTCAGGACCCACCCCCGACGCCTCCCGCAGCGCTGCTCTTCTCCTTGTGCCTCGGCTGCGTAGTGCACCCAGGGCCGGCTCCAGGTTTTTATGGGCCCCGGGCGAAAGAGCCTCAGTGGGCCCCTTTAACACAGACCACGATTCATGATGCACAGATACGGCAGAGAAATATGGGTATAGCACAACGCCAAACACTTCACTTCTTCCATTACATGACTGATATCTATTGTAAATTGTACAATAGCTCAAAAACCGCCAAATCCTCACAGCGCACAGTACAGACTGGACAGTACAGTCCTCCATACAATATTATGGGCACCACAGTCTCCCCCTCATCACCCATGTAATACCCCATGCAGGATGTCACCCCCCATATAATGCTCCATACAGAATACTGGACCCAAAATAATGCTCCATACAGAATACTGGACCCAATATAATGCTCCATACAGGATACTGGTCCCCATATAATGCTCCATACATAATATGGAGCTCTCCTCTGCGCTGTACTGCGTTCTGCACTGTTACGGCTCAGGAAAGGGCGCTGTGGAAAGACTCCCCATTATCATCATGATTTCCTCCCCATCATTATCATTGCCTCCTTATCATCATCATTGCCTCCCCATTATCATCAGTGCCTGCCCATCATCATCATCTCCTCCCCATCATCATCAATGCCTGCCCATCATCATCATCTCCTCCCCATCATCAATGCCTGCCCATTATCATCATGGCCTCCCCATCATCATCATGGCCTCCCCATTATCATCAATGCCTGCCCATCATCATCATCGCCTCCCCATCATAATTATCGCCTCCCCATCATCATCAATGCCTCCCCATTATCATCAATGCCTCCCCATTATCATCAATGCCTGCCCATCATCATCATCGCTTCCCCATCATCATTATCGCCTCCCCATCATCATCAATGCCTCCCCATTATCATCAATGCCTGCCCATCATCATCTTCTCCCCATCATCAATGCCTGCCCATTATTATCAATGCCTGCCCATTATCATCATCTTCTCCCATCATTAATGCCTGGCCTTTATCATCAATGCCTCCCCATTATCAGCAATGCCTGCCCATCATCACACACAAACAGCACTACAGCACACAAGCACTCTCTCACATACATACACACACATACACACACACACACCACACACACAAAGCACTGCACTACATACACACAGACACACACAGAGACACAGACACACGTCTCACCTGTTCAGCGTCCGCGCTCTCTGCCACAGCCGGCCGCTGAATGATGACGTCATTCAGCGGCGCTGCTGTGAGAGGAAGCGCCGGTGCCCCCTGGAGCCCGGAGCTGCGGCAGCGGAGGCACGGGAGAGGTAAGTATTGTGCCAGCTGATGCCAGGGCCCTGAGCAAGGGGGGGGGCCCAGTGGCGGCGCTGACACCGCTCTCCTCCGCTAACGGCCGCGGGGGTGCCAGACGGCGAGTGGGCCCCTCCGCCTGCTCAGGGCCCCCCCGCCTGCTCAGGGCCCCGGCACTTGCCCGGGTGTGCCGGGTGCTGACGCCGGCCCTGAGTGCACCACATGACTAATTTGAATAGGTAAATAATTAGCCATGCGGTGCTGGAGGCTGGAGGGGCCCCCTCTCCCCTGGGGCCCCCGTTCAATGAACGGGCTGCACGGGCGGTAGGTCCGCCCCTGATGCAGGTCACTCTAAGATGTGGCAGTTGACTACATGGGCAGATGCCCTCATGTCTGGGGCGAAACGGACAAGGGAACTCCTGAACAAAGTGAGGCTGAATAGGGAGGATGCTGCGGTACTGGTCGAGATGGTACGGCCCGGGTACAAACTGAAGGACATAGGGAAGAGCGCAGGGAAAGTGAAGGATGTGGACTGTGCAGAACTTTTTGTTGATGCTGTAACAGATGTGTACGTGCTGCGATTGAAAACAAGTAAAGTTCTACGTTTAGGCCGGCGTCACACTAGCGAATTTGATGCGAGTTAGTCGCACGACTTACTCGCATCAACACCCGGCACGGCCGCCCGCTCTCGGACCAGAGTGCGCGGCGGCATAGAAATACATGCAGCCGCACACTCTGGTCCGAGAGCGAGCGGCCGTGCCGGGTGTTGATGCGAGTAAGTTGTGCGACTAACTCGCATCAAATTCGCTAGTGTGACGCCGGCCTTAAAGTTGGAATTGGACTCTGTCTCTGTGCAGATCAAAGGAAGAAGTGTCTCTGCAACTAAGGAAGGCCACTGAGAACCAGGCAAGTGAGACAGTGAGACTTTGTGTAAGTGGTGCAGGTGGCCAGGGCACGCTAAAGCAGACACCTTTGTGGGCCATAACTACGGCCGTAGCCCCGCTCACAACTGCACTTGCCCACCCCCCAAAACATTTTTTATGTACCCCAAAATTATGACGATAAAAAAAACAACTTCTGCAAAAAAGACAAGTCCTCACACCGCTCCATCGATGGCAAAACAAATAGTGGTGTCCTAAACAATATTATTTTTTTTTATTTTACAAATCTCACTTTTTTTTTTTCCCTTCAAAAATGGAATAAAATTCTGCCATATTAGTATCGCCATAATCGTACCAAAGAATCAAATTGCCAGGCCATCTCTACCAAACAATGAACGCGGTAAAAGCAAAACCCGAAAAATGGAAGCATTTTTTAAAAAATACTTTCTCCCCCATTTCACGGCACTTTCAATTTTTTCCCATCTCTCAGTACATTATATGGTGAAGTGAACGGTGTCGGTCAAAACTGCAATTCATCCTGCAAAAAAATGCACAAAAATCTTGTGTTTATTCTTGGAAGAAGGGGAGAAAGGCTGCAAAAAAAAGGTTTGGTCTTAAAAGCTTAATTTTCATTTTTTTATAATTTCCCTTTATAATTAGTACTTTTTATTTTCAGTAGTATTTTCATCATTAGAGATAAATATTTCCTCTAGTTAGACAACAGGGGAAAACTCCTATAACCACTTTCCATAGAGAATGGGTCAGGTTTCTGGGAGAACTCGCCTCTCTAATCTCCATGGTTACAACATCCTAGCTTCGCTTTCCGAGCGCTCCAATCCCCGCTAGGCTTCCGTAGCCGACATAGTTCAGAGGAGCACGTGACCATGATGTCATCGGACGAGGAAGTGTCTCTCTGATCTGGGTGTACGGGGGGTGATGGCATCTTACAAAAAGGTAATGTGTTTACGTCCTGCCGTTCTGCTGTGATGTCAGCGGTGATGACCGGCAGCGGGGATGACGTCCCGGCGGGGTGCGCTCCGGACCGGGGGACCTGCCTGGCACATCAGCCTCTGCCATCATCCTGGGGCTTCTGTGTCTTGATATTGCTGTGATTATGTCTCGTCTGCAGCACATAGTGCAGCTGTAATGGGGGCTGTGGTGAGGACAGGGCGGATGACAGCGCTCTGCCCAGTGAGCTCATGCCTGGCACAGGTCTATTGTAGTACGGTGAGACTGGCAGCTGTCAGTGCACCCTGTAGTCGCCTCGCCCGCAGGCCCCCTGTAGTCGCCTCGCCCCCCTGTAGTCGCCACGCCCGCGGGCCCCCCAGTAGTCGCCTCGCCCATGGGCCCCCCTGTAGTCGCCTTGCCCCCCAAGCACCCCTGTAGTCGCCTCACCCGCAGGCCCCCCAGTAGTCGCCTCGCCCACTGGGCCCCCCTGTAGTCGCCTCGCCCCCCAAGCACCCCTGTAGTCGCTCGCCCCGCAGGCCCCCCAGTAGTCGCCTCACCCGTGGGCCCCCCTGTAGTCGCCTCCCCTCCCCATGGGTCCCCTGTAGTCGCCTCGCCCCCCTGTAGTTGCCTCGCCCGCAGGCCCCCCTGTAGTCGCCTCGCCCGCGGGCCCCCCCTGTAGTCGCCTTGCCCGCAGGCCCTCCTGTAGGTCGCCCTCGGCCCGTGTGGCCCTCCCTGTAGTCGCCTCGCCCGTGGGCCCCCCTGTAGTCGCCTCGCCCATGGGCCCCCCAGTAGTCGCCTCGCCCGTGGGCCCCCCTGTAGTCGCCTCTCAACCCCCCACCCTCCCCGGACCCACCTGTGCTTTGAGCAATAACACTTTTATCACCACCATGTTGGTGTATAACACAGCCAGCACATGCCGTGTACATGTTTGCCATCCCTATATGGCAGATTGGGCCCTCAAGGTGAGTGGCCCCAGCCGTGTGTGTATGAGACGCCATTGCAGGATGATTAACCCTTATATTCACCCGACAGAGCATCCTATGGGACAGGCTTCGCCTTTCCACACCGAGGCATCTAGTATGACATAATCTACCATGCAGTATATGGCACTGCGGTGTTCCTCCACAGAGCGCCATCTGAAGGCTGTATACTGGGGAAGTTCGGCAGACAAAGCGAAACCCTGGGCCCTGATTCATCGTTTATTTATTACAGTCACATTTTCTTTAACCTCTGACCTTCTTTGCATCAAGTTGCACGGTGCATGCAAGCCCTGGATTTAGCACAAAATCTAAAACTGCTTTTTCTTTTCTGCCCCAAAAGTCGCAAATCCTTTAAAAAGTCCTCGGGGAGGGACTGGAGTGAGATGAACCAAAAATGTGACATTTGGCAGAAGTCGCATTTCATAAGTCTAAAACATCTGGGTGAGCAAAGTTGTCTGCAAGGAAAAAGACACAAAAAAGAGAACATAAAAAGTAGCACAAAATCTATGGAGAATAAGGTACCTACTAAAGTTAGTAAAAAAATAGAAAATGAGTAAAAAACACAGGAGAAGCCGCAATGGTAAATCAGGGTCTGTATGTGAAGAGCTCAAGTGGTGCAGCATGAGAATGACACGTAGTACCCCCTTATTCCAATCCCCATGTGTGATACTGAGATGTCTGTGCCCCTGACACTTCCGACAATGGGATGTGTGTGACTCGTCTAAGTGGATAAGGGAGAACTTGGGAGAACTTGCAGTACCTTTAATGCCACTACACGATGTGTGCAACTGGGCCACTTCTGTGCCATGGCCCCTTCAATCAGCCGATCACTGGCGGTACCAGGAGTCAGACCCCAATCTGATAAGGTTAAGTCAGAAGTATTAAAGACCCTGGAAACCACTTCAACTCCTATATATAAAATTATTTCTTGCTGGGGCCCTCAGTGCTCACTAGAATATTGGCCCCCATACACAATACTAATGTCTGAACCCGTTGATATTGATGGGTTCGGCCGCAGTGTAATGTGTGTGATGGGCGCTGGCTGACAGATGGGTGGGAGATATGTCGACATGTCAGATTTCAGATGGCCGAGAGAACACAGGAGCACTCGGCCGAAGTCACGCTCCTGTGTATGAGGGTCTCGGCTGAGATGGCTGTCGGCCAAAACATTGATCGGGCCACAGACCTGTGTATGGTCGGCCTAGGGGGTCTTAGGCCATATAGATGGACAACTTACTAATGCTAGGGGTGGATTCCTGTCCAATAACCTGTCGAGGTGACCTTCGCTCGTCTGACAACCTACTCTATGTGTTGTCCTACAAATCTAATGGAGAAGGTAAAATATTGCAGACGTTTCCAAATTTCATTAACTTTTTAATGCTGTGAAGTCTGCGCAGCGGTAATCACTTCTCAGACGCCGTTTTTACTGTCTTTGGTTATTATCCTTTAACTATCAGTATTTTTCCTTCCACAGTCGTCTTCTGAGCTACGATTACGTTTAATTAAGAAACATTGTAAAGTGTAAGCTGCACGGGCAGACCACAGTTATTCACACTTCTAGAGACATTGGGGGTTGGATAAGTCCGTGGTCGCATCACACATGCGGCAATCAGTAGGCTGAAGACCCTTTATGCCGGCCGACAAAACTCATAAAAGATGCGATGAGCTGATGGCCATCGCCTGATCGCTGCTACGTATTACAGCTTTAAAGGGTTTCTTTGGCGCTTTCTATTCTGCATGAGTAAGGGAAAAAAAGCGGATGATGTGTCTGCCTAGATGCGTGCATGGCCATCGGGTATCTTGTGTGTGCATGGTTGTTGGGTACCTTGCACATGCAATCTGCATGAGACCTGGCAGGCACCTACGGCCATCAGTACCTCTAATTGCACAGCTCTTTGTGTGACTGCTGTGGAGGGAGCCGTGGTCACGCTCTGCCTTCTCTGCTTTGAGCTTTGTGAAGGTTGTAGTAAAGCTGCCCAGCAATCTTCTTACCCCCCCATCTAGCAGATAGGTATGGTATATTCTGTAGATCCTATGCTATAGATGTTTAAAGAGAACCTGTCGCCTTAAAAATGCCGTCCATTCTACAGACAGAACTTTATAGCAGAGGAGCTGAGCAGATTTCGTCATCGTTCACACCTGTCTTCCATTCTAGGAACAAACGTAATTAATGTGAAAACTGATCCGTTTGTTCACTGCAGTGGAGCCGCAGGATCCCCACTGATTATTATTGGGTCTGTTTTGGGTTCCGTTCTGTGCCTGGTTTTAAGAAACCACCCCCTTTTTTTCTTTTAACATTGCTGATTATGGGGTTTGTCTGGGTTTGTCCCTCCCCTTCTGTTGTCATCATTTGTGTAAATGAAGGAGACCACCTCATTGTGATTGGTCCCTGTGGGTAATGTTGGAAAAGTGTGGTTTGTCAATGTGTATCGGACCCTCCTGCTGTAAATTCCCAATTATGTAAGATTTTGTGTGATCCAATGACCACGGCTGTATACTCCACCGTATACTCACTTATCAATAATGCAGAGTCTCGGAGGTCATAAGAGGATTCTTCTAATGTGGGAAGAGCTAGTCCAGATGATTGCGATATTAATGGATGTGCTAAACACAGTAGAGGGTGTGTGAGCCGGGCTCGGGCTGACCAAAGTTATGTGGTTAATGCTGCCAAGTCTGCCTTATTAATTGTTAATTAGTAGAGTCTGGATTAGAGTTATATTCTGATATGCCAACTCATCGCTGCTGACCTAAATTTTATAGGACATTTACTTAACAGGCATGTTCATTAGTGATGAGGGAACGTGCTTTCATAAGGTGTTATCTGAGCATGCTCGGGTGCTAACCGAGTGTCGAATAATATATTCGAGTCCCCGCGGCTGCATGTCTCGCAGCTGTTCGACAGACATAACACATGCAGGGAACAAACAGGTAATGATCCATGCATGTGTTCCAGCTGTCAAACAGCCGCGCGACATGCAGCCGCGGGGACTGGGACATAATTTTCGAGCACGCAGAAGACATTTGGTACACGAGCATGCTCAGATAACACCTTATGTGAGCACGTTCGCTCATCACTGTGTATATAAAATACAGCACATTTTTATAGGGGTTTTTGAGAGTCAAAATGCAGTGTTTCTTTCTGCTCCCATACTTCCAGTCATTGGCCTTTACTTAGAGATGTAATTCCACAATATATGACCGTGGTGTCAACTGGAGCGGTCCCATCACCATAGGTAGTCAAATGGTCACATTGTTCCATAACTGCAAATGTTTCTGAAGGTGCGGACACCAATTGTAGAAGTAACTTTAAAGGGAATCTGTCACCCCATTTTTTGACTATAAGCTGTGGCCACCGCCATCAGGGGCTTATCTACAGCATTCTGTATTGCTGTAGATAAGCCCCGATGTAACCTGAAAGAGAAGAAAAACGAGTTATATTATACTCACCCAGGGGCTGTCCGAGGTCCGGTCCGATGGGTGTCGCGGTCCGGTCCGGCGCCTCCCATATTCTAGCGAAGACGTCCTCTTCTTTGCTTCCCGTCGCGGCTCCTGCGCAGGCGCACTGCTCTGCCCTGATGAGGGCAGAGTAAAGTACTGCAGTGCGCAGGCGCCGGACCTCTCCACTCTTCCTCCAGACTCTGGGACCTTGATTTCCAAATGAAATGCAAAATTTACTTTCATCTAAAAACAACACCTTGGATCACTGAGCAACAGTCCAGTTCTTCTCCTTGGCCCAGGTAAGAGGCTTCTGGCGTTGTCTATTGGTCATGAGTGCTTGACACAAGGAATGTGACACTTGTAGCCCATGTCCTGGATACATCTGTGTGTGGTGGCTCTTGAAGCAATGACTCCAGCAGCAGTCCACTCCTTGTGTATCTCCCCCAAATTTTTTAACGGCCTTTTCTTAATTCTTTCAAGGTTGCGGTTATCCCGGTTGCTTGTGCACCTTTTAATATCACACTTTTTCCTTCCACTCAACTTTCCATTAATACAGTATGCTTGGATACAGCACTATGAAAAGCAATGACCTTTTGTGGCTTACCCTCCTTGTGGAGTGTGTCAGTGACTGCCTTCTAGACATCTGTCAAGTTAGCAGTCTTCCCCATGATGGTGGAGCTACTGAAACAAACTAAGGGACCTTTATAAACTCTTAGGAAGCCTTTGCAGGTATCTTTTGTTAATTATTCTAATTTACTGAGATAATGACTTTTGGGTTTTCATTGGCTGTAAGTCATAATCATCAACATTAACAGAAATAAACACATGAAATAGATCATTCTGTTTGTAAGGACTCTATATAATATGAGCTTCACTTTTTGTATTGAAGAATTGAAATAAATTAACTTTTTCATGATATTCTAATTTTGTGAGAAGCACCTGTATATGACATTGCAGGTCTCCTCACAGTGGGAAATCATCATTGCTCATAACGTTTATAGAAGCATTGGGAGGTTTACTGTGTATACATCACGTAGAATACACTGAGACTGCTGTCTATACATCATGTGGGATACACTGAGACTGCTGTCTAGACATCACGTGGGATACACTGAGACTGCTGTCTAGACATCACGTGGGATACACTGAGACTGCTGTCTAGACATCACGTGGGATACACTGAGACTGCTGTCTAGACATCACGTGGGATACACTGAGACTGCTGTCTATACATCACGTGGGATACACTGAGACTGCTGTCTAGACATCACGTGAGATACACTGAGACTGCTGTCTATACATCACGTAGAATACACTGAGACTGCTGTCTATACATCACGTGGGATACACTGAGACTGCTGTCTATACATCACGTGGGATACACTGAGACTGCTTTCTAGACATCACGTGAGATACACTGAGACTGCTGTCTAGACATCACGTGGGATACACTGAGACTGCTGTCTAGACATCACGTGGGATACACTGAGACTGCTGTCTAGACATCACGTGGGATACACTGAGACTGCTGTCTAGACATCACGTGGGATACACTGAGACTGCTGTCTAGACATCACGTGAGATAACACTGAGACTGCTGTCTAGACATCACGTGAGATACACTGAGACTGCTGTCTAGACATCACGTGGGATACACTGAGACTGCTGTCTATACATCACGTGGGATACACTGAGACTGCTGTCTATACATCACGTGGGATACACTGAGACTGCTGTCTATACATCACGTGGGATACACTGAGACTGCTGTCTATACATCACGTGGGATACACTGAGACTGCTGTCTAGACATCACGTGAGATACACTGAGACTGCTGTCTAGACATCACGTGAGATACACTGAGACTGCTGTCTAGACATCACGTGGGATACACTGAGACTGCTGTCTAGACATCACGTGGGATACACTGAGACTGCTGTCTAGACATCACGTGGGATACACTGAGACTGCTGTCTAGACATCACGTGGGATACACTGAGACTGCTGTCTAGACATCACGTGGGATACACTGAGACTGCTGTCTAGACATCACGTGGGATACACTGAGACTGCTGTCTAGACATCACGTGGGATACACTGAGACTGCTGTCTAGACATCACGTGGGATACACTGAGACTGCTGTCTAGACATCACGTGGGATACACTGAGACTGCTGTCTAGACATCACGTGGGATACACTGAGACTGCTGTCTAGACATCACGTGGGATACACTGAGACTGCTGTCTAGACATCACGTGGGATACACTGAGACTGCATTCTGTTGAATTGAACATGAAGAGTAAGTGAGAGATGAGCTGCAGCCCGTACTTCCTCTTCAGGTTTAAAGGGAACCTGTCAGCAGTTTTGGCCATATTAAGATGCGGCCACTGGCTTTCAGGGCTTATCTGCAGCATTCTATAATGCTGTAGATAAGCACCCGATCCGACCTGAAAGATAAAAAGAATAACTTTTATTATATTCACCCAGGGGTGGTCCGGTCCGATGGGTGTCGCGGGTCTGGCGCTCCCATCTTCATGCAGTGCCGCCCTCCTTGCTTCATGGCTCCCCGGCATCGCGCTCCTGCGCAGGTGTACTTCTCTGCACTGTTTAGGGTGCTGGGTCTCTCTGACCTTTCCCGACGCCTGCGCACTGCAGGAATTTGCTCTGCCCTCAACAGGGCAGATAAGTACGCTTGCGCAGCTGCGCGATGCTGGGGAGCATGTGAAGCAAACAGGAGGGCGGTATTGCATGAAGATGGGAGGTGCTGGACCCTCGACACCCATTGGACCGGACCGCCCCCCGGGTGAATATAATAAAAGTTATTTTTCTTATCTTACAGGTCAGATCGGGGGTTATCTATAGTATTATACAATGCTATAGATAAGCCCTGAAAGGCAATGGCCATATCTTAATATTGCCAAAACTGCTGACAGGTTCCCTTTAATTCGTACGAAGATGGGGACCGTGACGCCAGCGCTGATTGGTCACCAGTGTCACAAGTCATACAACCACATGAGATCTGCGTGAACGTGAGCGCCTACTCTGTGGGAACGGGAATGGCACAGAAGGCAAGTATAAGCTTTTTTATTTTATCGGGGCCAAACATTTTGATCAAGAAGGGGTTGTCCTAGTAGTGGACAATGTCACGCGGTCTTATGACATGTGTACGATGTCAGTAAACTATTCATTAAAGAACAACACTCTATACAACATATAGATTAGCAACATCAGCATGTAAATATAGAATAGATTTACCTGACACGATATCCGTTGAACTCAGGATTAATCTTGAGGACTTGATACACTGTAACAGGAAAGAAGAGGACCGGGGGTCTAACCTGACCCTAAACTGGGGTCCTAACTAATCCCTCACCTTGGAGGTACTGATAATGGTTCAGAGGTCCAAGTCTCCAGCCTAACCCTGTCTCCTATCAGTCCCTGAACCCTGTAATCAGTCCTAAGAAGGATTCTGATTACCACCAAAGGGATATGGGCTGATCTCTGCTAAATACACAGATTAGCAATATAAGACAGACTGGAGAAAACACAGACTTGCATACACACTCAAACACAGAAGGAACATAAATGATCTGGGATATTAAACTCTAAGCAAGGTGAGCTTAAAACAACTAAGGAGCTCTTTAACTTAAGTCTATACAGATACAATCCTATCTGTGGTCTGCATGAAGAATTTCACTGGCAACTCCCAAAACAGACCACCAGAGATTTAAAGGAAACCAATCAACAAATAATTAATTGCAGCCGGGAGAAACTGCACCCAGTCCCAGAACTGAGCACAGACAGAATTAACTCCCTAACTGCCAAACACAAAGAAACAGCAACTCAGCTGTGAGAAGTCAGAATGTGCAACCGCGACGATCTTCGTGGCGATGCACACATGACAGTACCCCCCCTTCTACGAGGGGCCTCCGGACCCTCAGGGCCAGGTTTGCCCGGGTGAGTTCTGTGGAAGGTCCGCACCAAACGATCTGCGTTAATGTCAGACGCAGGAACCCACGTCCTCTCCTCTGGACCATACCCCTTCCAATGCACCAAGTACTGAAGGGACCGGCGATTCAGACGTGAGTCAATGATCTTTGACACTTGAAACTCCAAATTACCATTGACCACCACTGGAGGAGGAGGTAGAGGTGATGGTATGACTGGTGCCACGTACCTCTTAAGTAATGACTTGTGGAACACATTATGAATTTTAAACGTAGGAGGGAGGTCCAGACGAAATGCCACAGGATTAATTATGGAACTGATCCTGTACGGCCCGATGAATCTGGGGCCCAGCTTCCAGGAGGGAACTTTAAGTTTTATATTCCTGGTAGACAACCATACCAGATCGTTCACATTAAGATCTGGACCAGAAACTCTCCTCCTATCAGCCATACGTTTATAACGGTTCCCCATAGCACTCAGATTATTCAATACACCTCTCCACACTGAAGCAAGTGACGACGAGAAACGCTCCTCCTCAGGAACCCCAGAAGGGCCCCCCCCATTGAAAGTACAAAACTGGGGATGAAAACCATATGCCCCAAAAAACGGGGATTTACCAGTGGACTCGCTCCGCCTGTTGTTAAGAGCGAACTCTGCCAGAGGCAAGAAAGAAGACCAGTCCTCCTGGTTCTCTGAGACAAAACACCGAAGATAAGTCTCTAGGCTTTGATTCAGACGCTCTGTCTGACCATTGGTCTGCGGATGAAAAGCCGAGGAAAATGACAATTGCATCCCCCGACGTAAACAAAATGCCCTCCAAAACTTGGACACAAACTGAGACCCCCTATCTGACACCACATCAGAAGGCAACCCATGAAGTCTCACAATCTCCCCAATGAACACCTGCGCCAGAGTTTTAGCATTAGGGAGGGCAGGAAGAGCAATGAAATGTGCCATCTTACTGAACCTGTCAACAACCACCAGTATGACAGTCTTCCCTGACGACTGAGGAAGGTCCGTGATGAAGTCCATAGACAAATGAGTCCATGGACGCTCCGGAAGTTTCAAGGGTAAGAGGGTCCCAGATGGACGGGTATGAGGGGTCTTAGAGCGAGCACAAACCCCACAGGACGCGACAAAAGTTAAAACATCTTTATTAACGTTAGGCCACCAAAACCGGCGAGAAAGGAGATCTAAAGTAGCCTTACTCCCTGGATGTCCTGCTAAAGCAGAATTATGATGTGCCTCAATAACCTTTTGTCTCAACTGATTTGGGACAAACAGTCTCCCTGGAGGTCCTGCAGGGGCGTCCCCCTGAGCCTCTAATACCTCCTCCTCAAGCTCAGAACATACAGCTGACACTACCACCCCCTCCTGAAGGATAGGAATCGGGTCATCCGTTTTCCCAGCCCCTGGGAAACTGCGAGACAAGGCATCCGCCTTAACATTCTTAGATCCAGGGCGATAAGTGACAACAAAATTAAACCTGGTAAAAAACAACGACCATCGAGCTTGTCTGGAATTCAGACGCTTAGCAGATTCCAAATACAGCAGGTTCTTGTGATCAGTAATGACGGTGACCGGGTGGACTGCCCCCTCCAAAAAGTGACGCCATTCTTCAAAAGCCAACTTAATGGCCAAAAGTTCCCTATTGCCGATATCATAATTCCTTTCGGCGGACGACAATTTCTTAGAAAAGAAAGCGCACGGATGCCATTTACCAGGGGACGGACCCTGGGACAATATTGCACCCACCCCTACGTCAGACGCGTCCACCTCCACAACGAACGGCTGTGATGCATCTGGTTGGATGAGAACGGGTGCCGAAGCAAAACATTTTTTCAAAGAGGAAAAAGCTTGGCAAGCTTTGTCCGACCATTTAGAAAAATCCGTCCCTTTTCTTGTCATGTCAGTGAGAGGTTTGACAACAGATGAGAAAATTACAAATAAATTTCCGGTAGTAGTTAGCAAACCCCAGAAAACGCTGCAGAGCCTTAAGATCCTCTGGCTGATCCCATTCAAGCACTGCTCTCACCTTTTCAGGGTCCATACGGAAACCGGAGGCTGATACCAAGAAACCCAAAAACTGAAGTTCCTGTACGGCGAATACACACTTTTCCAGTTTGGCGTATAGTTTATTGTCTCGCAAGATCTGCAACACCTGTCTCACATGCTCCTGGTGAGACACAAGATCTGGCGAGTAAATTAAAATGTCATCCAAATATACGACCACAAACAGCCCCACCAGATGACGAAAAATGTCATTAACAAAATGTTGGAATACTGCTGGTGCAGTAGTCAGACCAAAAGGCATGACAAGGTTCTCATAATGTCCCTCCGGCGTGTTAAACGCCGTTTTCCACTCATCCCCCTCTTTTATCCTAATCAGATTATACGCCCCCCTGAGATCCAATTTAGAGAACCATTTGGCGCCAACAATTTGATTGAAGAGATCAGGAATCAGAGGGAGTGGATACGGATCTCGAACAGTAATCCGATTAAGTTCGCGGAAATCCAAGCAAGGGCGTAGGCCTCCACTTTTTTCTTCACAAAGAAGAACCCCGCGGCCACTGGGGAAGATGAAGGTCTAATATGCCCTTTGGCCAGACTTTCCGAAATATAATCTTTCATAGCCTGCCTCTCAGGACCAGAAAGGTTATATAACCTAGCTTTAGGTAACTTAGCATCAGGAAGTAAATTAATAGAACAGTCATATACGCGATGAGGAGGCAACTCCTGACACCCTCCTCAGAGAACACATCCCCAAAGTCCTCCAAAAAAGGAGGCAAAGTACTAGGCACGACCGCACTGATGACTGTGTTCATGCAGTTACTTTTGCAAAACTCACCCCATTGGCTTATCTCTCTGGACTGCCAATTAATCACAGGGTTATGTTTAACCAACCAAGGAAGTCCCAACACAATAGGAGTAGGTAGACCCTCCAACACATAACAAGATAATAGTTCCCTATGTATTGCCCCTACCCGAAGGTCAATGTTATGAACCTCATGAACAAAGCTACCTTGGCCGAGAGGCCTGGCGTCAATGGAGAATATAGGGATCGGTTTGACCAATACACTCAGATGCATACCTTGAGCCTGAGCAAACTGAGCGTCAACCAGATTAGCCCCGGACCCACTATCAAGAAGAACAGAAAATCTCTCCACTCTCGTACCAACCACCACCTCCACTGGTACAAGGAACTGAGAAGAACTAGCGGACGAAATACATACTCCCAGGTTGTCGTCCACCACACAACCTGGGATTAACAGTTTTCCGGCGACTTCTTGCTCAACAAGGCACGGGACGGACATCCCCCAACAAAATGTCCCTCTTTCCCGCAGAAGAAACACCTTCTAGTCCTGCGGCGTACCGCCAATCCCCTCCTACGAAATGATGTCCCTCCCAACTGCATAGGCTCCTCCGAACAGACAAGGGGAACCTCAACATAAGGGACTTTAGTAGTAGGTGGAGTAACAACAGGGGGCGGAGTTACCTCGCACCTCTCCCGGAGCCGTCTATCAGTACGGATAGCCAGGGCCATAGCAGCCTCCAGAGAAGGAGGAGACTCATACTGAGCCAAAACGTCCTTTAATTTGTCAGAAAGCCCATGACAAAACTGGCTCCTAAGAGCTGGGTCATTCCACTGAGTATCTGTGGCCCATCTACGGAACTCAGAAGCAAATTCCTCCGCCGGACGATCCCCCTGCTGTATCTTACGTAATTTTGTCTCAGCAAGAGAGACCCGATCTGGGTCATCATATACCAAACCCAGGGCAGTAAAAAATCGATCTACTGACTGTAGAGCCGGGGATCCCGGAGGAAGGGAAAATGCCCAGGATTGAGGGTCCCCTTGTAGGAGCGAGATAACAATTCCCACTCTCTGCTCTTCACTCCCTGATGATCGAGGCCGAAGCCGAAAATACAATTTACATGCTTCCCTGAAGGTAAAAAATTTGTCTCGCCCACCAGTGAACCTGTCCGGGAGAGCTACTTTAGGTTCAAATCTGGTTTGCTCCGAGGGAGACAAAACTTTGGACTTAATGTCCGTCAGCTCCATGGATAATCCCTGCAACTGCAGAGCCAGCTGGGCTACTGGATCCATGGCAACTGGGAATAATTTTATTGGCCAGTGAAAATGTCACGCGGTCTTATGACATGTGTACGATGTCAGTAAACTATTCATTAAAGAACAACACTCTATACAACATATAGATTAGCAACATCAGCATGTAAATATAGAATAGATTTACCTGACACGATATCCGTTGAACTCAGGATTAATCTTGAGGACTTGATACACTGTAACAGGAAAGAAGAGGACCGGGGTCTAACCTGACCCTAAACTGGGGTCCTAACTAATCCCTCACCTTGGAGGTACTGATAATGGTTCAGAGGTCCAAGTCTCCAGCCTAACCCTGTCTCCTATCAGTCCCTGAACCCTGTAATCAGTCCTAAGAAGGATTCTGATTACCACCAAAGGGATATGGGCTGATCTCTGCTAAATACACAGATTAGCAATATAAGACAGACTGGAGAAAACACAGACTTGCATACACACTCAAACACAGAAGGAACATAAATGATCTGGGATATTAAACTCTAAGCAAGGTGAGCTTAAAACAACTAAGGAGCTCTTTAACTTAAGTCTATACAGATACAATCCTATCTGTGGTCTGCATGAAGAATTTCACTGGCAACTCCCAAAACAGACCACCAGAGATTTAAAGGAAACCAATCAACAAATAATTAATTGCAGCCGGAGAAACTGCACCCAGTCCCAGAACTGAGCACAGACAGAATTAACTCCCTAACTGCCAAACACAAAGAAACAGCAACTCAGCTGTGAGAAGTCAGAATGTGCAACCGCGACGATCTTCGTGGCGATGCACACATGACAGACAACCCCTTAAATAATTACCTTATTTTTTCTTGTTTAATCACTGCTTGGTTGGGTTTTGCTGTGCATTTTCTCTTACAAAAAGTAATATAAGAATGTGATTTGTGCCTCCATTATTGAAGTCCGTAAATGTCTATAGTTCTAGGCAGAAGATATTAACGAAAAGGAATAAAACTTTTTTTTTTTTTTTCCTTTTAAAAGAAATCGAAATGTGGTCACAAAGTTGTCTGGTGAGAAGGTGTTCTACTACTGCCAAGATCGTTCATTCTGAAAAATGCTGTAACCTAATGCCCTGGTTAAGGGAAATAGGGGAGCTGTCTTCCCAGAAATCAAATTCCAATGGTAAATTATTTAGACAATACCGTGTGCCCCTTGCGTCCCTCCCCCCCAATCATGGTCTGGCGACAGTTGTTTTACCATTTGTCACCTGTTATAACCTATAAAGAGGAGCTGTGCCCGTGAAATAGTAATGTCGGAACGGTGCTGTAATCCATGTTTTGCACCTAAGGTTTCTAGTAGGTATTAAATGGAACCTGACATGTTGAAAAATGCCATTTATCTGCAAATATATTGTTAATCTGTAGGTAACTACATTTGCGATATCTGCTTGGCCGCCTTACTGAAAGTGTGGTTACTGGGAGAAAATGAATTTATTTTCTCCTGGGAGCCGCCAGCTATCCGTCATTGGGGAGGTGCATGGAGTGATTACAGTCACCACGATTTACCTATAGACTAACCCTATATCTACAGGTAAAGTCTCCTTTTTTTTTTTTTTAAGTAAGTAAAAAGGATCTGACCTTGAGTAATGTAAAAGGCGTGAAAGCGAGTGTCAGCTCTCGTGGTCCCGGGGCTCTCGTGCGATTGTACGATACGTGGTGCCCAATCAGCACTGGCGTCACTGTCCCCGCCTACATACGGGTTGAACATGAAGAGGAAGTCCGGGCTGCAGCTGATCTGACTTCTTCATGTTCAATTGGACAGGAGGCGGGGACAGTGACGCCAGCACTGACTGGGCACCAGGGTCACGTGTCACAACAACAGCCCCAGGACCGCGAGTGACGACGCTGCTGAAATGACGCGGGGGGGGGGTGAGTATAAGCCTTTTCATTTTATCAGGGTTAAACATTTTAGATCAAGCAGGGGATGTCTTATTAGTGGACAAACCCTATAATACTAGCGCATGTGCTAAGTAGTAGTGATATTTGCTCATAATGATTTTACATTTTGGAGACTTTGGGGTCTAGTGGACTTTTCCAAGCTCAGAAGTAACTGGATTAAGGATATGTGCACAGTCAGTATTTGTAACTGAAAAATCTGCAAATACTGATGCGTTGGCAGGAAAACGCAGCATAAAATTCATGCATATTAGTATAGGGGAAATCTACAGCAAAAACTCATGTTGCATATGTTGCATATTTAAATCTCCAAGGAAAAAATAAGCAACGCGTTCATGAGAATAAAGGAATCTCATTCACTTTGCTGGTACAAGGAAAGCCTTTAGGTTTTGTGGCAGAAAAAAAGCGCAATGTGTGCACAGACATCTGTATTGCTTTTAAAGCCTCTTGTGTATGTCTGTTCTGCAGCTCCCTGTAACCGCCAATATGTAAGGTGCCATGATGCGGCACTTCAGAAAAGCAGGATGTAAGGTCCTCTGTGGAAGGGGTCCTCTATGGAAGGTATGTGTTACCGAGGTAGCAGGCCACGGTGATGTAGATCCTGGAAGAGTGCTTCGATAACAAGTTACTGAAAGGAACTTTAGTGGACTGGATTTTGGGTCTGAGATTTTGGAACGATCAAGAAAAGCTTGGATGGGAAAGGTCGCTCTCGTACATTCCAGTCTGGGGCTTGCGGGTCCTATATAGGGCAGCTGGGTTGGGTCAGGTGAGTCTGTAGTATTGGAGAGGAGAAGGACTGTTTTTATTATTGAACGTTTTTGCCGCAGAAAAGCTCTTTATTTTGAAAGAAACTTTATCTGACATGGAAACGTTTCTGCCTATGTGAACCTCAGCACCTACCGCAGAGTGTGAACCCCTACAGGGGCACCCATGGAGCTGTTTGACCCCTAATGCCCCTTCTAGTTTAGTGCCGAAGTATCCTATACCCAATGCCATGTTAACCTTCATCCGGACGTCCATGTTGCACGTGTTGCATCCGTTTTTGTTTTCTCATGGATAGAAAACGTACCCATTATAATCTATGGTGCTAATTGCATGTCCATGTATTTTCAGACTGTCTGTTGGTGCAAAACTCACGGAGATAAGTCAATATTTTTTTCCGTTATCACGGCTGAAAAAATGAATGTGGGTCGGTTAAAAACACGGATGTCGTATATGCGCTATCCGTATATAATACTGCAAAGCATAGGAGAAGCTTTGTAATTCTCCATCCCTCAAAAACACTGATGGTAAAAATGGACACACGGACCAAATACACTCTGATCGAAAACACTGACACCGGGACCATTTTTCACGTAAAAGGTCTTGCACAGATTATCTCCTGAAGAAGCTTTGTGCTTAAGGGGACAACCCTATGATTCTGGGCCATACAGAGGGACGGTGCTGAATGCCTGCAGCTCTTTACTTCCATATCGGCTGATTACTAGGACTATACAGATGTGCACTATAATGCTGCCACAGCAAAGTCTATGTTCTTCCGAGCCGTTTCATGATGTAATTATCCGGTTTTGGTTGAGATCAATGAGTGTATATATAACAAGACGGACAGGCTGTAATCTTATATCCTCTAAGTCTCGCACATTGCTGAGCTTTTTTAGTTATTTTGCTTGTCACCATTTGCTTCCTCTCCTCGCGGCAGGGAATTGGATATCGCGCCTTTTATCTTCCACTTCCTTCATCTTTGTTGCGTTGTGTTATTGAAGGAGGTTCCAGAAATTGCTTTTGTCCAGTCGCTACGTAAAGATATCCTAAAGCATAGTGGACCTGAGTGGGTGATCCGGTAATGATTTTGGTGATCAGTGGTCGTGCTTTTAATACCTTTTCCTGTTCACTGGTTGCGGAGTTTCACATCTCAGCAAATCATCCACAATGGGATTTTAAAAATTAATTTAGGCCACATTCTCCCTCCGCTTAGCATATGGAAAGCTCCCAGCATATACGTGAAACATATCAATAGGTGCCTGTTCAGACAGCAGGTCACAAGTGTTCTTTTGACCTCCAAAAGTCAGGATATTTTTTTGTTTTTTTGCTGCATAGAATCGGATAGTTGCTGACACTTACCTATACTGAGGCATCCAATAAAAAATGTACTACAGGAACATGTAGTTAACGTATGCCAGCTTATACATCAGTGAAATCCTCCTGACTAATGCCTCCAATATCCACTGGAAGTGCAGTGTGAATATAGCCTCTTTCATAAGTCCATGACTTGTGGTTGGAGTATGACCTCTATGCACGGACCGGCCGTGGATCACCTGACCAGAAGTTGCCCGCTTCATGGGCATATGTGAGACTGAAAAATTCAGGTCAGGAGAGCGGCACCCTAGTCCGTATATGGAGGTTGTACCCTGATCACGTTTCGCAGCCGTCTGAGGCTTCAGGTGTACACTTCATTGGCTTTCACGGGGTATTGTTGCTGCCATTTTTATGGGCACTGAATATGTTGGAACTCTTTAACTGTGCTTGTTGGGCTTGGTCTTGGGCACAATGGGGCAACTGTCAGTGATTCATGGAAACACTGGCTACCGTTTTATAACGGGAAAGTGTGGCAATATTATAGTGCACTGGCTCATACAAGGGGACACATTGCCTAGCACAGTAGGTTTATTGGTTGCCACCACTGGCAGTGTGGCTGGCAATATTCATTGAAACTTGTGCTTGTTCCAATTTTCTAATTTGGTGCGGTGTTCTAGGATAGATCATTAAGATTCAGTCTAATCTGTTGGGGTCCCACTCCTTGGAGCCATGGCAACAGGGAGAATAGGGGGAAGCAATTTTTGGACCTGTTAAGTCATTAAAGGGAACCTGTCAGCACTTTTTTGGGTTACCAGCTAAAAATATTTAATTTAGTGTCACCTATGCATTGCACAACTACTTCTGATACCCCCTGTCTCCCCATGTATCATCCATACATACCCTTTTTATTCCTCCCGCGTTGTATATTAAGGGGTCGGTCTGGTCCAATGGACTTGACTCAGTTTCCATCTCTCCCCACCTCCTCGCTTGCTCTACACATTCCTTGCGGTGAATTGGTGAATTTCGGCTTCACATAGTTTTCGCGTATGCGCTTTCAAAAGGCATACTGCGCACGTTCAAGATGCTTTGCCCAACTGTGGGCAAAGCCGAAAAGCAGTATTGTGCATGCGCCGGCATACGCGATTGCTTTCTATGTACCGGAAGTATTTCGCTGCCATTTCTGCGTTCCCTGACGCCGGAAACCTTTCAAAAGCGCTGGAGAGAAGACCGGAAGAATAGCAAAGTTAATCACTGAGGAAAAAGTCTTTGCTATTCTTCCGGTCTTCTCTTTAAGGCACTTGGTGCTTGGGAAGAGGGAGTCTCACAAACCCTAATTATTTTAAACTTCCTTATTTCTCAGGTATTTATTTATTTTTTTAATTTAGGGGTCATTTCACTTGGATAAAACTGTAGAGTAGTGGTAAAAAAAAGACAAAACTTTTACAATTTACTTCTTATTAAAATTCCTCTCTAGGAGGAACGATTTGTAATTCTATAGAATACTCGTTGCCAACGTTACCAGCCACCTGCGCAGCCTATCTCCTGGGCAAGGTGTACAGTGCTTGCAAGTTCTTTCTAATACAGAATTATAGCTGCCTCTGCTTTCAACATGGGAGAGCACACAGTTCGGACTCACAATGCAACTGCTCCGTACTGTCAGGAAAGAAGGCACAAGAAAAATAACCTTTTAAGCCCATGATGATATACATTGCAGATATGTCCACTTATTGTATCTATTCCCATTTTCAAGGGGCGACTGCTGAGTCTCTTGAATCGGAGCTGCTCTGCAGTACTTGGCAGGGGCTGTGTCAAAAGTGTGTCAGGTCCTCCTGGGAGATCTGGGGTTAGGCAATCTTTAGTACTCAAAGTACAGGTCTTCTATTTAACCCTTTTTTCTCCCTATAAAACTTGGCCAGACCTTCTCATCCGTCATGTGAAAGTTTTACTTCCTGGCTTGCTGGAGTTGGTGTGCTGAAGTTGGAGTTCATAGTTGCTGCTGGAGATTGTTGTATGTTGTTTTGGGGTGTATGCTTTCTCCATCATCCTATTCTCATTTGGTTTGTACATTCCTACCCCTCCCTATATTTCTCTCTACCTTTGGTGAGTATTTTTGTATGCAAGTTGCTTTTTATTATCCTTGTTTGTACTACGTGTATAAACACTAACATCTGTCCCGGGGGAGGATTCAGCTTAGGACCTTAACAGGTGCATAGTAAGGTCGGAGGCTTGGGCCTCTCTATCTTCAAGAGTACCTCCGAGCCAGGGATAGCTAGGGTCCTAATTTCAGGGATAGTTTGAGGCCCCCCTTCCCTACTGAAGACCGCCACAGCGTGACAGGCTGCTACACATTTATTGGAACTGCGCACGTGTTTACACCAACTGCTAGTAACGATTATTACCTCCACTGATGTCAAACGTCACCCATAGGTTCCTATATTAAATATCCGAAAACTAAAGTATACATTATAGGTGCAGTGTGGTGACGTCTACAGTTCAGTTTGTGCTCTATGTAAGTAGGTCCATTGTCCACGTCATGCCCATTCCTAGGCTGCAATGTGATGACCAGGTTTATTTTCCCCTCTGGATGCCATGTATGATGTAATAGTAGACCTATATAACTAGCCCTGAGGTTACTTGACAACACGCGGCTTATGTGGTATTGTCTCTGTAATGCTAATCACATGTTTCAGGTCGGAGTTAATCACACAGCGGGCACGGCCACCTCTCCTTCTATCACTGATGACAGTCGCGGCCTCGGTGGTGTCATTCATTCAGCTTGTCAGGTCTAGTTTGCCAGGAACTTTTGAGCATTCACTTCTCGCTCTGCGCGGGCAAAGGGTTATGGCAGATGGGCGTTTCATGTCTGTCTCGCTGGCAGTGCAGGGACCTTGGATTTGCAGGCTGGTTACTTGTGCAGATAGCAAAAGGCAGATGTTCTGCAGCCATGTAAAAGTCTTACAATGCGTGCTCACATGGCAAACGGTTAAAAAAATGCCCATGTCCGTTAGCAGAATTTAGGAACTTTAAGCATGGAGCCCTGGTGAATCTTGCAGTTGGGGTAGGTGTTCGGCTATGTTCACACAAACAGATTTTGCAGCATTTTCTTCCTGCAGTAAAGAAGCAACTATTAGAGTACCAGCAAAAGCTATGAGATATCAGAGATCTTATGCATGCTTGTTTTTTTTTTTTTGACTGAATTTTAGAACTGCAGTGTTTGTTTTTTTTTCTTTGTGGAACGTGAATTTTTTTTTTCCCAGTGATTTTTGCAGTGTTTTTTTCACTCATAAAAAGCAATGATCAAAGTGCAAAAACACAAACAGGTTTCACTGTATTTTCGGTGAATAAAACGAAATCTATTAAAACTCTAGACAATCACTCCTGTAATCCGCACCAAGAAAGCAACGGTGCAAAACCTGCATTTCAAGAGCAAGTTTTGGCAGAAAAAACCTACTTACTGCATTAAGGCTGTGTGTGTGAACATACCTTCTTCTTACAGAAGAGTTTCCTCTGTCAGCGCTTCATCAGGGCTATGTTTATTTCAGCCCCTCGGCCAGCCGTGTTTTAGAAGGGGTCGATGGAGCTCTTGAAATGAGCCGGTCGGCCAGGCCCCTTCACATGCAGCACTAGTTATGGAACGCAATTAAACTTACTCCTTTGTTGAACTTAAAGGGGTTTTCCAATTTTAGAAAAGCGGACCACAGACTTTCCTTGTCATGTAAAATAACAAATTCTGATACTAATCACCCAGACCAGGACCACTGCTGATTCTGCTTCTGCTCCAGTTTTGTGTTTTGGCTGCAGAAGTGACACTAAATCAACAGCTCACATCACCGCTGCAGCCAATCACAGTACCCCTTTAAAGCGAACCTGTCAGCAGGATTTTGCACAGTAAACTACAGAGAGTGTCAGGTTAGTGCCATTATACTGATTAAAATGATACCTTGGGTGATTAAATCTGGCTTATGTAGTGATGAGCGAGTATACTCGTTGCTCGGGGTTTCCCGAGCATGCTCGGGTCGTCTCCGAGTATTTGGAAGTGCTTGGAGATTTAGTTTTTGTCGCTGTAGCTGCATGATTTGCGGCTGCTAGACAGCCTGAATACATGTGGGGATTGCCTGTTTGATAGGGAATCCCCACATTTATTCAGGCTGTCTAGCAGTTGCAAATCATGCAGCTACAGCGACAAAAACTAAATCTCCAAGCACTTCCAAATACTCGAACACCCGAGCATGCTCGGGAAAACCCAAGCAACGAATATACTCGCTCATCACTAGTCTTGTGGTTGTTGCTTAATCTGTATTTGCAATTTTCAGTTAAGGAGATTCTCGTGCTTTGGGGCAGTCCGTGGGCTGTGGGCGACCTATGTGGGGGTGTTTATGTGGTGCTCTGCTTACATATTCATCTGTATGGCTTCTGCCAGGTCACTGATCCCTCACTCACCTGCCCGTTATTTTACATAGTGCATATCATATTGTGTGATTACAAAAAAAAAAATTAACCTTCATCAAGATGGCGCCAGCGGCTGCACATTAGCATCTATAGGCGTTAGATGCTACTGCGCAGGCGGCCACTGGCACAATTTTGATGATTCAAATTTTTTTTTTCTCTAGCTAAATGATGGCGATTGTGCAGTAGCATCTATCCGAATGCGATAGTGTCACGTCGCCGTTGGATTCAGTGGCTGGTGTTCCTGCCTCGGCCGCTGGGAGGCGCCAGACTCCTTCGGCTGGTGGTGCCGGTGATAGGAGAGCGGTATCCTCATATGGTTCCGCTCCTTTGACGCCGGCCTCTGTTGCTGCACATCGTCATGTTTCGCCTGTGGGTAATGTTGGTGACAGAGAGGGGGTCCCTGCGCAGGCGTCTGGTGGGCGTAGGCTTCGCTCTTCTGTCAGAGGTGAAGTGGTTGGTGTCAGTCATGCATCACCATCTGGCCTGGTTCTGGGGACGGTCCAGATGAGGTCATCAGACTGTGAGCCTGTGAGAGGTAGCCATGCCCTTCAAATGCCTGGGAGCCTGGCTTGCAGGCCGCAAGATATAGTCTTGGTTTCCCCAGTGTGCTAGTTTGTTTTGCTATTGTATCTCTGACCTTTGCCTGGATTTCTGACTGTTCTACTGCCTGCCGATTTTGTACCTCTGCTGCTCGCCTGGTTTTGACCCTTGGACTTCTTACTACGCATTTGGTCTCGCTTTTTATTCCCTTCCTAGCGTCCTTCCTACTGCGGTCCACCTATAGGCAGCTACCCCCTGGGCTTCGCTGTAATTCCAGATCCCTGTATAGGGGTAAAGGGTCTCGGGGTGCTGTCCCACCTGCAGTTCAGACCTGCAGTGGGCGGACGTCACAGATAGATGCTACTCTGCAGGTTCCGCCACCGGTGCCATTTTAACAAATTTTTTTTTTCTAAATACAATATTCTATGGCGTATGTAAAAAGGGGCAGATCAGTGACCTGACATAAGCCATACAGATCAATCTGTATGCAGAGCACGACATAAAGCCCCCCACAGACTGCCCCAGAACTCTGAAAATAAACAATGACCACAAGACGGATTTCATCACCAGGTATCATTGTAATCAGTATAACGGCGCCGACCTGACACTGTCTGTAGTTTACTGTGCACAATCCTGCTGACAGGTTCCCTTTAAAGGCTTTGTACTACTTCACCCAGAATTTGTATTGTTGGTTGGTTTCCTAAAATGTCTAAATAATCTGCAGCAAAACGATAAAACATTTTTAATGAAGTGTCTGCAAAAATGTTACAAATCTGTCAAAGTTGCTGCTCACTTGTGACTGCTCTCACTGATCTCCTCCTTCTTTCCGAAGAAGATTGTACATAGATCTCCACAGCATGGAGAGGGAAGGAAGCATGTCCGGTAATGCTGAGAAAACAGGCTGTAGAAAAGGAGGAAAGTACATGAAAAGGAAATGGCAGAATAGCTAATGGAGGCACCAACACCCAGATACACACGAACCTCACGTCCAGCCTGTATCACAGGCAGAGAAAAGTCTGAAACTTTGATCGAGCTGCAAACTGCATATCCGAGTGTGTAAAAATGAATGAAGGAATGAGGATTGCAGCCTAACGAGAACCTTTCACAAAATTTTCCTTGTTGAGCTGGACACGTAATGTAACTGGCTGCAGAGAGGAATAAAACAGCCGGTTTCTTTTTATTTTGTATTTCGCCTCTTAGTTGCCAAAATATTTAAGAGGTTGTCCACTACTTTTACATTGATGACGTATCCTTAGGATTGGTCATCATCATTGTGTGTTTGGCCGGGGTCCGACACCTGGAACCCCCATCTATCGGTGTCGGCAGCCTGAAGTGCTTGCCAAGCTGCTCGGTCTACTTGTAGTGGCCGGGTCTAGGTATTGCAGGTCTCCAATATTAAAATCAATAGGAGGAGATGTGCAGTACCCCGCGGCGGCCACTACAAGTAGACATAGCAGCTCAGCAAGGGAGTACTTCCGGCTGACACCGATAACAGCTGACTGGTGGAGGTGGCAGACCCCGGCTAATCAGACATTGATGACCTATCATCCTAAGGATACGTCATCAATGTAAAAGTAGTGGACCTCGTGTTCAACAAAGAATTGACACATGATGAGTTAATTTTATTCCCATCTACAAGATCTTATAACAATATATAGTAGGTGTAATAATAACATTAGCAAATGCATCCTATTAGAAATGTAGTATAGTTCTTCTGATTTTTCTGTGTCTTTTACCCCATGTTCAAGGCATTAAAGTAGTTATGGAATCTATGGTTATGACCACTAACAGCTGTCACTATGAGTGTTCGGAACTGGGGATACCTAAGCTGTTGCCCTGCACATGTGGTAGGTGGCATAGCGAGTAAGAATAGCTGTACCGCTGATGATGTAACATTTCATTTCTGATCCTTTATACCTCTTATGCTAGTTTAGTAGCTTTCTATGGTGAAAAATTTTACCTACTGAATTGATGATTTGTTATATTAACCCTGTGACTTGTTCCTCTTGACTTTTGCTGGAGGATGTACTGAGCGTAAACTTACCACTGATCCTGCTGATTTTAGCTGGAAAAGCTGCTCATCACTGGTGTATGTGGATATTCCCAAGATATAAACACCAAGTCTAGGAGTCTGAAAGTAATCGTTTTTAGACTGTTACCATGATGATTATTTAGTGAGTTTTTGATGTTATAGATTTTTTTGCAGCATTTCTGCACTTATTGGGATTTTTGCCTCTCTTGTTGGTAGTCGTTAAAAAGAAAGCTGCTTTATTTAGGACACTTCTTGGTATTTGACAACGTTACATTTGTGTGGTTTACATGTGTTTCGAGTTCGTTTCTGCAGTGGATTTTCCGCATCCATTCTTTGGGAACATACGCACATAAAACTCGGTGTATCTGTGAGATAAATTGACGTGTTTCGGATTTCATACGCGCACCACAGTTCAGTTTACGCTCAATATAAAAAAAACCCCAGTGGGCAGGACATTTCTATAAATCAAGCAAGGAAAGGAAGAGTCCAGCTCAGGATGGAGTAGGCAAAAAGTAGGACAAACCTTTATTGTACAAACTTAAAATATCCAAAACATAGCACACACCTGGCACACCAGTGAAGGCGAATAACGCGTTTAAACTAAAAAGTCTTACTCGCCAAATCTTTTTGTTTTCACAGGAGAGATAAAAAACTTTTCCCCTTGAAAATACATGAACGCTCAGTTGGCGAAACATTTGTCCATTGGGCGGAGGGTCAGTAGAGATGGTTTTCTGCTGGACTCTCCTTCAGCTGACAGCCATCTTGTGTATGGGCAGTTACTGACTCTGCTCTCGGAGACGAGAATTAGTCTATTGGACATATGCAGGCATGGGAACCTGATTTGGTGTATTGTACAGGAAAACTATTGCAATCATGTTAGATGACTTCTTTGGCTGTATGGAGATGACCGCAATGTCACCCATTCTGTCAGTGTACCACCAAAGCTTTCTGTCTTTGTGATATAAAATTGGGTTGGTGGTGGTCCTCAGTTTGATAGCCAGCAAATGCTGAGTATCGTTGAAGGCAACCAGACGTTAAACTTCTCACGATAGACCACCTTTTACTTTGTTCCTCCAGCTCTTTTCGTTCCCCAGTTTTTTTTTTTTCCTCCAAAGTAGAACATCTTGTCATTGAGAGATGTACGTGATCGGTGACTAAGTGACTTCTTTGGAAACACTTTCATAGAGCAGTAGAACTTGGCTGGAATCTGAAGTGATCGTTTTGTCAGAGTTCCTGTTAAATTTCACTTTTGCTACCCTCTTGGGCACTTGCCAGCACCCCTTCTCATGTGCTTGGAGAGTGCACCTGTTACGGATTTGAGCAGACACGATGTTAAGACGTGTAAGTGCCACCTCCCGCGTGTTAGGTGACCCTGCCTGGTTGTTCACAGCATCTCACATGTTCCTAGTGCGTAAACTGCACAACATGTGCACCAAAGTGGCTGTAAGTGCAGAAGGGTCTAGTTGCCAAGACGGTTAATTATACTCCTGCTAGACCGGTGGGTTACATTCACATTAGTTTATATTCAACAGAATTGAGATGTCATCAACTCACCTTTTTTCATGATTTATTCAAATAAGCAGTTTCAAAACCATGATCACTTTTTCTTTGTTTTAATGTGAGTATAGAGAATTTACTTCTGACACAGCAAAAATGTGGACTTTTATAGATTTTGACCCGTTATGTTGAAAATTAGGTGTGGACTTCACCCAACGTAATGCTTGGTTTGATGATTTGCAGCAGGCCCGTGAAGCAGATGACCCCACTTAGTTTTTCAGAGCCCCATTCAGACAATCGCATGTATTGTACCGTACTACTTACAACAAATTCTCCACACCTGAAGTGACTCCAGTGCAATTGGTCTTCTCACCAGTGGTGGTTGTGTGATATGTGGACACAACACCAAGAAGCGTTTTTCAGACTTTGGCCTCAATCACACATCCGTTGTTCTTGTACAAGTGCTGGTTTTCATGGCTAGAACTCATACCTACTATAGTCTGTGGGGGTCATTCACATGTCCATGATTTTTTGCATATCTGTCAGTAAAAAAAAAATAGAACCGCACTCGATGACATCCAAACGCGGTCCAATTTACATGGACTGTCAAAATGAAGAAGGTTGAGAAACTTTTCTTTCCCCCCACATACAAGAGAAAACTAGGACCCTATTTTCTCGAAAAAAAAAAAACAAATGGAGATGAGCCCTTGGTTGTAGCACCCTTTGTATTCCTGTTTTTTGGCTGATTGAACTTTTCTTTTTGTTCCACATTTCATTTTTTGGCACAGATTTGGAATCTTAACATATTTGTCATCCATCAGATGATGTCCTAGTTTCGGGGTCCTTCCCTAAGCAAAAAATCTTACCGTTTGGCTATATTAGCTTAAGGATTTGAGGCATTCAGTCATGGTTATGGTACTGAAATCTTCAATTAATTTATAAGGGTTTTGTGATTCGCGCATGCTAACCATTTTTTTTTTTACTGTTAAACATTTGTTTTGTAGACTTTTAGGTTTCACTAGAACTTGAAAAAATGGGACAAATGGGATCCCACCTAAACTAAACTGTAGTAATATAACTTGTGGTGTCATGTCGTAGATCTTCTGCACGAAGAAGAATCCCTGTAGCATTGCGAGAGAGAACAGATAGTAACTAAACCAGTCTTGTATGTAAGTGGGACCCTTCTGCGTTTGGACCTCTTGTAGGGCCAGAAGTACGCCCGGGATTGGGAAGTTTAGTCTGTGGAGCAATCATTTGCTTCGGATTCTTCTTTGCGTTACAAAGCTTTTGATTAACCGAGGCAATGTGACATATGCAATGTTTAATTCTCCATTTGGCGCTGATTGGAGCGGTCATGTCCTGTTTGGCGGTTCCTTTAGTTAAGTTCCTGATTTGGCTAATCTCCAGGTGTCACTTAACAAAGATCATTCTTTGTACTCCCGTTTGGCACCGAATCAAAGTGTTCAGTTTCAGATCTTCCAAGTCATCGTTAATATTGAACCAGTCCATTTGGACGCTCTAAGCTGCCCAGTCATTAACCTTTTATGGTTCCTGCCACGGTTAAGCTTCATTCGTGGCGTGAATAAAATTCCTCCGACGTATAAATTACGAGGGGAAGCGGAGAGTCTTGGCCAATCTGACGCTTTGCAACCTGAACTATACCATTTGGATCTGATGAAAGAGGGTAACGAAGACTTGTTCAACTGACAGAAATAGCTGGCGGCAGCTGGCCTCCGTATCCCGTTCAGCGTGGTCGCTTGTATATTCTATATTTGTGATATAGTGAGTGCAGGCTCGGATATAAGGCAGGATGAAGGCTTTAATGGCAAGCGCAGCTGCATTAAGGGCTGAGATTTTCAGCTGTCAATATATTCTTCTTGAGGGTAATAGTGACAGTTTTACTACTTCTTCTTGTGTTCCTTTTTTTATTTTTTATTCTGTTAGGTTTGCGTATCAGTGTAAGCATTTTGAGGTTGGTGATTTTCCATTGCTGCCTGGAGACATTCCAGTGGAGATCGCTGATTTATAGAGCACCAGCCTTGTACCCGCACTCTATAAGATTACAGCACAAGATACGTTACATAACATATTAACGAACCTGCACATTACATAATCTGGAAACATTCACGCGGCGGTTTATTGCCTCGGCTGGAATAAGCGTGCAGAGGCCTAATATGGGATCGTCGTGCGCGACTATCAACTGCTATGAAATAGATATCAAATAAAGTATAGAATATGCTCCGTGTAAATGCAGAAGTGTGAAATGTACAACAGCCATATGGAATAAAAGTGGAAGATCTATCATTGAACACCACACACAGCCATAGCAGTCTGCTTTCCTCTGTTTCTTATTGATCTGTACGGGCTCGTTCACACGGTCAGTTTTTTGTGAGTATTTGACATCAGTATTTGTAAGCCAAAACCATGAGGGAGTGAAAATACAGAAGTGCTGATGTGTTTCTATTATACTTTTTCCTCTGATTGTTCCACTCCTGACTTTGGCTTACAAATACTGATGTAAGATACTGACCGTGTGAACGTGGCCTAAACAGGAGCAATAAGGATTTAGCAGTGATTGTTGATTTGGGATACCATGTCGTTAGTTTGTTGCAAAACGTGTCCTTTTGGAAAGAGTTGGATGAGAGCAGTGATGAGTAACATGTTTAGTGATTAGCGAACGTGCTCGGGTAACGTGTTGTCGGAGTATCTTGGGCGTGCTGAGATTGTATATTTGAGTCCCTGCAGCTGCATGTTTTGCGGCGGTAGACAGCAGCAGCACATGCAGGGATTGCCTGTTTGTTTGTGTTGCGACCATCTACCTCCGCAAAACATGCAGCTGCAGAGACTCGAATATACAATCTGAGCACGCCCAAGACACTCCGATAACACCCGAGCAGGCTCTGATAACCCTTTCACTCATCACTAGTAGTTATCCCTGATGTAATCCAGTACCTGGGTATGTGTATCCTGGGTATGTGTACACGAAGGGGACAATTCATTAAAGCGTTTTCACCAGATTTCTGGCAACAAAAACCTTTGAAATATGTATTTTTTTATTTTTTTGTTCAAAGCAAGCTTCTGCAAGACAGTTGTGACTTTTGTCCTTTTCACTCCATTCTGGGGCAGGACCCCGCTGCTGCAGTATTGGGGCTTGGCGACCGCAGCTCAAATTCATGAGGAATGAGAGCATTTGCTGGAGTAAGATTTGTGGTGTAGCAGAGGCTGGAGTAACAAAAGGGGCAAATCTGAGGTCATGCTGATACGCTCCTCGCCTGATTAAGGCCGGGTGCCCATGATCTGAAACTAGTAGCGCTTTGCACGTTGAACCACGCGGATTTATCGTGTCCAGTAAATTCTATTGTTGTAATTTGCGGACACTGGCGTCTCCGCAAGAGAAATTGACATGCTGCGGTCCGGAAAGAGGTGTCCCATGTTGGTCTCCGCTGGTGATCCGCCGGCGTCTGTGGACATGAGTGGTCTTGAAATTCCATCCACTGCTGTAACATCTGGCTGCTGCGGGTTTGGTGCTGCATAAATACGCAACGTCAAACCCACAGCTATTAATGATCATGGGCACGAGCCCTCAGAAGGTCTTATTTCACATGTGCAGTGATGGTCTGGACCACTCTCTGAGCAAATACAGTCTGTGAAGGTGAACCAACTAGTGCGGTGACTCCATTATTCAGAGAATTAATAGGCATCCTGACTACCGACTAATAAGCAATGGCATGGTGGAACTCGCTGACCTGTTAGTTGAAGGCTGATCGGAAGGGGTCGCAGTGGTGATTGCCCTCCCAGGTGTTCAGACATTCTCCATCAATCCTATAGATGTATGGAAAACGTTCTTGGTGGACATCCTCTAAGGTTATGAGTTTGAGAAGCTCCTGTACACTGTATTTTGAGTAATTCCTGATGCTTTTTTACATCATTTATTAAAATATATTGCGCTGTACTTTGCAGACTTCTTGGTAACCTCCGTCCTAAATCTTCTCTCGGGTTTCTGTCTCCGTAGAGGACTTTACTGTGATGTCGATAGCAGTTGTAATCTGAAGCCATTAGTACAGACAAAATCTGATTTCTATTGACTTATTGTGGTTCATCTCATAATCTGCTGTACAGCACATATGGTGGATACTAACAAGTTTGGTTTCTAAAAGTTGTTCATCTCCGGCAAATGAGAATTCTGAAAACAAAGGCAGATTACCGACCAAATGATGTTTGTAATGCACGCTGCCAAAATACATTCATATTTGGAACAGCTTGTGTAAAACACACCATCGCTGCCGCTTCTCCCGCATTAGGAGAGATCTGCCAATTTACAGCCTGTCATTCGTTATTCCAATAGGTGCCTTTATTTGGGAACTGACAGGTTGGTATAGTCCAGATGGTCATAAAAAAATAATATATATTAGTGTATGTATGTTTATGTATATATAATATATGTATCCCTATCTCACCCCCCATGTACAGTGATCTGCAAAAATGAGTGCCCCCTGTGAAAAGTAAGAATTTAATCTCTCACCCGACACAAGAACAAGTTCCAAAACTTTGATAAGACTGTGTTTCATAGAACATTTTTATTTTTTATATATATTTTTATATCCCTTTCATTACAAAATCTTCAGTTTTACCCAATTAGTTGAGGGGAAAAATAATTACACCCCGAAGCAAAAACTGCTGCGTGTAGTGTTTTTGTATGACCTGCATGATCTTAAAGGACCACACCAAGTGTTCTAGGCATGGAATGAACAAGTTGGCGACATATTGCAACATCTATCTTTCTTAATTCTCCAGAACAACTTCGAATGCTGGGAGCACATTCTTTTTTACTATAGTGCAATACATCTGTGAATTCATGATACCATCAAAGTGTAGCTTCCTGACACCAGCAGTACTCATGCTGCTCCACATAAGAATACTGCCACCACCATGTTTCACTGTAGGCACCATGCATTTTTCGTTATACCTTTCACTCTTGTGCCATACATTTGTGAAGCCATCAGTTTCAAAAAACGTTTATCTTCGTCTCATCAATCCATAGTTTCAGTACTCTTCATATTTTTCAGCATAGACCCTGGCAAATTGTTGGCTTTGTGTGCATGGTGTCATTCTTCTGGATTCAATCTGGTGTTCCTGTGCTCTTCTGTTGGTGTCTCTGTCCGGTGAGCCACAGCAGGTTCTGTCGCTGTCCGGGTGATGATTACGGTACTTTTTGCCTTTGTTCGTTCATTTTGGACAGCAGGTGTTTTCCATTTGTTATTTAGCCGGTCTGTTCTTTAGGAGGTGCAAGATACTCAACAGCCTTTCAGTGAGCCATGTCCAAGTGGTCTCCTCTAGTTTTACCTTCAGGGGTTATACAGGTTGCGTTGAAGTTGCTATGGCTTGCGTTATCAGATCTTTTTGTCTCTACAAGAACTGGTGGAGTTTGTGCAGTTTTTTCACACCCAGATCCTAGATCCTATTACCCTCTGTTTACCACCATATGTGTATAACACATGGGCTTTAGGAGAGGCTTCCTTTGCAGATGACACCCATTCATGCCATTCCTCTACAGTGTACGCCATATTGTCACTGTAAACGCTGCCCGATTTTGGCATTCTACTTTAAGTAACTGCAGTGAACTTGCATGATACTGTTCTTCAACGCTTCTCATCAGAGGATGCACCTGTTGAGGTGTTGACTTCCGTCATTGACCTGGATGTCTTGTTAGATGGTTGCAGTTCCAGCTTTTGTTATATTTTTTATCACTTTTTTCCTACAGTATTCTAATTGTAATTCTAATTGTAAAGCTTTGCTTAACTTCTTGTAGCCTTCACCTTTCTTGTGTAAAGAAATTTTCTTTGTCCGGGCTTGTGACATTTCTCTTCCATGTGGTGCCATTGCTGACCTCATGAAATGAGAAAAGATTTTCTTTCAGTAACACCTATTTTATAGTCAACTGTCTGCTGGACACTTGGACTTGGTGACTCTCCATCAACCACAGTTGTTGGAGGTGTCTGTTGGGGGCTGTCTACCCTTTGCAAATTGAGAAGACATGAACGCTCCACTGAGTTGAGCATTCATGTATATAGGGCAACTGGGAGAGGATGAGAGCTGTTTTATGGATGCCCAGCCTTAGGCCTGGTTCACATCTGCGTTGGAGCCTCAGGCATCCTTGATAGGACTGCAACGGACTCCGCTACAATCAACATTCGGTATGCAGACCATTTTATGATTGATCCAGCACAATGTCAGTTTTTGTAGGAGTGAACAGAAATGTTTAGTGCACAGGTTCTTTAACATTGAATATTCAAGCCATAAACTATATCTTTTTATCATGTCTCCCCTGGGTCTAATAATGACTCTGGCTCCGGTAATTCCTTCCTTCCAGCCACCGCTAACAGTCCATTGGTGGAGGGTGCTGGGTGTGGGACACCCATCAATATGCTTTGGATAAGTTATCAGTTGTCACTGGACAACTTCTTTTAACTTTTTTCTCATCCCTGCTTCAGGTTATAAACCGTAGCTAATCATACGATTGCAGTCATATTATAGTAGTAATGCAGGTCTCGATGGTCTAGGTACAACGTGCGCTGTGCTGGTCCCTGATGGACACATGACATAACCTGACATAAGATGGGGTAATATTAAGCCATCATAGTAATTCCCATACAAGGACACTTGTGCGTTAACAAAAAAAAAAAAGTCCGCTCCCGCCTTCACCCCCCGCTGAATGCATGTTCTGCGTTCTAGCATCTCTTTCAAGTATAATATTTAGTTACCTCTTACCTAGTGAGCCGGGGTGTTGGGACAAAATTACCAGCATTCTTTACTTGTGGTTGCAACGTTTTGCCATCTGGAAGCTGATACTAAATCTATCTTGGTATAATATGAAAATATATTAAAACTGAAGCAGCTGTTCTATGTGTGATATGTGAGGAAAGAATGTGTATATAACTTTAATCGTGCGAGTTCAGCAGTTCAGGTTGTAGTCCTTGTCAGGAGCGGGTTTTTTTCCCCTCTCTTAGGTCGGGTTCACATGGTCATAATTTAGTGAAGTAACGTTACTATAGCCAGAGACCTTGGCGTTGGATGCCCATAAGGACTATGTCAGATTCAATAAAACTTCAAGAGGGCTGAAATATGGGATAGAGGGCTGGTGTATTGGAGTTCATCATAACCCATTTACTGTTTTGAAAGTCCCCTTAAGATATACTTCTGATAGTGACCTATTCCCATTTTTTTTAATAAATACTGCATTGGTTCATAGCTCACACCTCTTAATAATCAAATCCAGGTTTTAATTCCGTCCCATTGCCCCCAGTATAACATCTAGCCCCTCACCCTTCTGCCTACCTAATGTGTTGCTGATGGTATCGAGCTCACTGATTTCAGCACGGTCCTGTAGTAGGAGACATCAGTGTAACAAGTCAGTTCCCTTCTAAATCTCCCCCCATAATCGGTGAGGAATATTATGGAGAAGTGGAGAAGCTGCAAAAACTCAGGGATGAAGTGGAGACCATGTAAAGTCAGAGCGGGGTCACCGAGTGCAGAGGACAGAAAAGTCACCAACACTCTGCTGACACCATAAATGCAGAGACAAAACCTCCTCTGCTATGCCTGAATAGCTGTAGACAAGCATTACATCACCAAGCACAATGCCAAGCATCAGATGTAGTGGTGTAAAGCGGCTTCCTCTGGAAGTGCGTTTTATGCACTGACAAATCGCTCCTTATCTGGCATCAGATGGGCGAGTCTGGGTTTGACCAATGACAGGCTGATGTTACCAGAATGACAGCATTATTCCTCCTCCAAGCTGTTCAGCTGGCACCGTGCAATGGGGTGTTTTTTTTCAAAGGTCAACGTAAGCCATTTAGTTCCAGCGAATGGAAATCTTAATGCTTTTCTCATGCAAGACATTTTGGAAAATTTGTAGCCCCAACTTTGTGGGAACAGTTAGGGAAGACCCTTTTTTGTTCCCCATTAATCTGCCCTGGTCCATAAAGACATTGTTAGGGGAGGGTATGGTATGGAAGAACTTGAGTGGCCGCACAGAGCCCGACCTTAACCCTAGGAAACACGTTTGGGATCAACTCTGAGTTTGAAAGCTGGGTCCTGCTGTTCAGCATTGGTGTCTGACCGTGCAAATGCTCTTCTGGATGAACGGGCAAAAATTACCACACACTTCCAAAATCTTATGGAGAACCTTCCCAGAAGAGCGGGAGCGGTTATGGCAGCAAACTCCATAGTAATGTCTATAGATCTCGAATAAAAGCTTGTGTAAGTGTAATGTGGAGGGGGTACATACTTTTTTTTTTTTTTTTTTAACTACATATTTGGCCAATCCAAGCATTAGATGAAACTGGCTTTAGATATGGTTTTTTTTTTGTCTGTAATGTGTTTTATATGGTTGGTAATACGCACATGTACAGATTATTCCTTATGTAAAAGTATAAATAATTTTAGCCAACCCCATTACTAAACAAGAAATAAAAGGATTATCCCTGATAAATTATTAATAATAATGTTTTTTTTTTTTATTACTATTGACCAAAAAACTTAACAAGAAGTTAGTTGCTAACTTTCTGCCTGTTCTGCTTGGCGCTGGCACATAGCTGTCATTGACCGCTCCTGCCGGCGATTCAGCTGCTCCACATCAACAGAGCACATCTTCCTCTTCTGGGCTTTTCTGTCAACAGGCATGACAGTCTGACAGCCGACTCCCGGCTGTCTATCTGCATGATGTCGACAGTCACGCCCCATCAACGGATCAAAAGAGGAAGAGCTCCTCTGTTGATGTGAAGTCAGCGGAAGCTGCTGAATTGCTGGCAGGAGCGGTCAGTGACCTCTCTGTACCAGCAGAGATTGGTGCTGGGCACAACAGCGAGGTAGCGACTACTTACCTGTTTAGTTTTTGGGCCCTTAGTTTAAAAAAAAAATACTAGTCCTAGATAACTCCTCTGTTAATCATGACTCTAATTATAGGGCTGGTCTCGCCCACCACTATGCATAATTTTCTAAACAGTTGTGCTTTTTATGTGAGGTTACTTATTGCCAGACTTACGTTGGGTGATGGCTTGAGCAAGGAAAAATTGGAGACACGGTGTAAGCGGTGTGATCAACCTCTTGACCCACCTGAGAAGCACAAGGATCCCATCCAATGTATAGGAAGATTTTTTTTTTTTTGCCGCCTAAAACTTCTTGCATAGATTAAGTATAACTCTACTTGTCACATTAAAAAGGTTAAATAATGCTGAAATTAAGATCTGTGGACCTGGTGGCCGGATCCTATTTGACTTTGTGTTCTCTCCGTTTATGAACAGAGTCGGCTGGTCCCCGAATAGTTACAAGACAGAAGAGGTGAGATCTTTTGATTGACAAGTGAGAAATGCATTAGATCATTCCTCCTGCCAGAGTCTCTGGTTCTCGCTGTTAAAAATGTCAGCTCCTCCAAGTTTGAATGGCAGCCCGAGGGGCTCAGAAGCCTTTTGTTTTCTGAGATCGAAACACAAATTGGTTGTATGCCTTGGAACGCTCCATTTCGAGCTGTAATTTCATCTTTTAGCGAAGAATCGCACAGTACATGAGCAAAGTAGCCTGTAAACAATAATACGAAAAATAAAGAAATAAAGCGGGTCATGTTTCTGATGCTCCGCTCCACCAGTGGTGCTGACCTCTATCACACCGAACATCTCCAGGCTGATTGCTGTTCGCCGTGACTTCTCAATACGAAGAAAGGACCAAACGAAAAAAACCATCAACCCCTGTTTCATCATAACAGTTTAATTTCCCTTTCTTAACAAAAAGTGACCCCTGATAATCTCTCGCCCTCCTGCTTCATGGCACGTTCACTGCAGTAGTTCATTCGAGTAAATCCGTTATTCCTCCTTTGAAGACAGGAGCTGAGTTACTTACCCCATACTTAATTTTATTTATCACGCTATCATATAAGAAGTTATTCTTAGAAAATCACAAAATTATTTAGGATCCTGTTGTAACTTTTTTTTTTTTTCCTTGAGGACCATTAAGTTCCAAATCAATTGCTGGGAAATCTATGATGTATATAAAGGATGGGGAATCATAAGGGGAACACTAAATCTACAAACGAATGTTATGAGTAAGCAGAATATACAATTGCCTGCATGATTTTTCTGAATGTTCCAGGAAAAAAAATCATGTTTATAAAAATCCTGTATAGAACACGGGTTTATCTGATCTGTTCAGTTGTCAGCTGTGTAATGGCAGGGGGTAGGGCTTAACACTCATTATATTTTGCAGGAAATACAGCAGAGGGGGGAGGCTCCTGCTGCAGATAGTTGTTTTCCATTCAGGCAACAAGACTGTGAGGAATTGGAGGTCATGACTAAAATCATGGGGGACACAGATTTCTTTATATACGGTAAACTTCAGTCTCTATTGGACATGACACAATAGCATTAAAGTGTAAACATGGGATTATGTATGGAATTCCTAAAATAGATTTTGTTAATATTTTTGATTGTGTCCCTTAAATGCATAGAAATGCAGAAAACTAGACTAATCCGTTTTTGTTTTTTTCTTTCAACTTTTACTTTATGCAAAAGTACAGGAATTTCCTGTTTTGGGTTGGGACCACTATATTAGCCAGAGAAGAGAACTTTTTAGGTCTAAAGACCAGTGATGAGCGAATGTGCTTGGATAAGTTGTTATCTGAGCATGCTCGGGTGCTGACCAAGTGTCTGCTACGTGCTCGAATAATATGTTTGAGTCCCCGTGGCCAGGGCTGTGGAGTCGGAGCCCATTTTGGTGGAGTCGGTGTCATGGAAATTGAGGAGTCTGAGTCGGAGGTTTGGCTTACCGACTCCACAGCCCTGGTATGAGGGAGTCGGTGTCATGGAAATTGAAAGTCGGAGGTTTGGCTTACCAAATCCACAGCCCTGGGATGAAGGAGTCGGAGTTGGTGTCATGGAAATTGAGGAGTCGGAGGTTTGGCTTATCGACTCCACAGCCCTGGTGTGAGGGAGTCGGAGTTGAAGTCTGTGTCATGGAAATTGAGGAGTTGGAGTCGGAGGCTTGGCTTACCGACTCCACAGCCCTGCCCGCGGCTGCATGTCTCACAGCTTTTCGACAGCCGCAACACATGCATGGGATTCCCTATTTTTCGAGCACACGGAAGACACTCTGTTCGCCCACGGGCATGCTCGATTAACACCTTATCTTATGGCGGGAGCTCAAGTGACGTGCTCAAGTCCCTGCCCCGCTGCCGTTATATAGCCAAAAAAGCATTTGGGAATTGCCAGTATATGTCAGGCAATCCCTGCATGTATTTTGTTTTTTTGCTGTCTAACAGCTGCAAAGCATGCGGGGCAGACACTCAAGCACCTGCGATACTCAGTGCGTACCCAAGCACCCAATGCAAACTCGAGTAGCGAGCACTTTCGTTCATCACTAGTTTTTAGTAAAAATCTGTTGGGGAGAACATTAATTGGGTAATCGCTCCAAACAAATGGACCCAATTTTTTTCCGACTAACCTGCTCTGCTGTTTTGTTGCGCCAATGTCGTCCTTTAGTGTCACTGCATGACCATCCTAAAACTACATATATGCTGTTTTTTCTCACACCCCCATTTAGTAACGTAACTCTTGAAATTATTATACTGTATATTACAAATACCCATACTCACTGCGAATACAGTTTGATTTTAGTGAGAAATACTCTAGTGTTGGTGGATGACCTTTTATATGTCACCATTTACAATTAGCTTTTTTAATACATTTGTGATACTTTTGATGATTTGGTACGTATTATACTGGGCAATTATCTCTCTGAACTCTTATAGCCGTCATTGTAGGAAAAATACATAAACTTACCACCACAAAGCCCTGTGATAAGGTTGATAATGTAGTGGAATTGCATTAGTTCAACTAGGAAGAACAAAAAATTAAAAGAACTATTGCAAAACTTACAGGTAGGGTTTAGTAAAATATTTGGCGGCACCCTGGTCTGGAAGCCATGTAAGTAGGCTGTGGCAATGGGACCAGAGCCCTCCGAACCTCTTCCTACCTGCAGAATCATGCTTGTCATACTGCTTCAAAGACCAGGTTCTGCGTCAGCTAACAGAAGAGGCAACATGGATGCCAGCCAGTAGGACGAAGTGCGCAGGTCTCTAGTCCAGTGGCCATAGACTACTGATATGGCCACTGGACCAGGATCCCGCAAATCTCTTTTGATCAACCCTACATATGATGATAAACTTCTTAGACATATTGCTCAGATTGTATTAAAATCCCAAACCCGAATGCTTTGCAACTAGGGCTGTGGAGTTGGTGTCCATTTTGGTGGAGTTGGTATAAAATTGGCTGAGTCAGACTCCTAAAATGTATAATAAATTGGGTTCAGTAGTTCAGTGCAGGATGGGAGTCGGTGGTTTGGCTTACAACTGTACTAACCACTATTCCGCTGTGCCATCACTGTTGGGTTGTCTCCTGCACCACCACTAAACCAAAGCTACTGTATATCTATCATACTAGAGCAAAACGATTCAGTTTACATGTAAATGGTTCTGCTTCTACATTTCAGTACAAACTTCTCTTGGTATATGTTCACACAGATTTTACTTCGCTCCGAAATCCGCCCACAAATAGCCTTCCATAAATTTCACAAAAAATCCACGCACTGCCATGAACTTTATCTATGATGGTTTGAAATGGGCATCACAGAAACGAAAAACTTGCTATAAGTTTTTTTCCAGCCGATAGTGCGTCAAAACCGTGGCAGGAAGCCTCACATGGATGGGCTTCATTGCGAGGACCTATTCTGCGAGTGGATCCGCCATATGTATTAAACTCCGAAGGAACAGCATTGGACCTCTTACAAATCTGCATCAGATTTTCCAACACAGAAAACCTTAAGGGTATGTTTCCAGCACATTCCCGCTCTGTCCAAAGCGCTGCCGACTTTTGTATGCGCGGTGATTCCGCATGTGTTTATTGAACACATGCGGAATCACTGCATCCTATACATTGGATTGTGATATTTATCTTGCGGAGATGGAGCGTTTCCGCAAGATAAATGGACATGCTGCGGTCTAGAAAGACACGCCGCATGTGCGTATACGCAGGGAAGCCGGGGCAGCCGTGCACGCATAGTGGAGATGGGATTTCATGAAACATCTGGCCGCTGCGGCTTGGACACCACGGCTGTATGCAGCGTCCAATCCGCATCGTTTACTGACCGTGGAAACATACCCTTAGGCTCTTGTACATAACTTAGTTGTCAAATTTTGTACGACATGGACTTTGCAAGGAATGAAAATACAAAGTTGGAAGCCTCACTGCACCTTTGATTTGATACAGAACTTTAGTCCATTGGGTTCTAATTCTATATTGTACAGGATTGCTTCTATATCTCCATAACCAAGTGCTGTATGGAGGTCATACGGCAGCGTCTCTGGGCCCACGGGCGTTTTGCATGCTGTGTGTCACCATATAACCTTTGTGCAGGCCTCTTTAAAGCGAACCTGTCATCATTATTTTGCTTAGTAAACTGCAGACACTATCAGGTTGCTGCTGTTGTACTAATTAAAATGATACCTGGGGTGAAGAAATCCATCTTGTGGTTCTTGTGTAATCAATGTTAGAAGTTTTCAAATAATGATAAGCCTGTTCTCCGGAGCGGAACTGTAGGCAGAATCTTATCTTCCTCCTCTAAGCCAGAGAAACCAAGGAAAGACCTGTCCACAGGCCGCCCTGAAGCACAAACATGTTCCTCATCATAGAGACAGCCTGTTTGTGCTTCAGGATGGGCCTGGTTTCTCTGGCTTGGAGCAGGAAGATAGCTCTGCCTACAGTCCTGCCTCGGAACACGGGCATATCATTAGTTGAAAACTTCTAACACGGATTACACAAGAACCACAAGACTGATTTCTTCACCCCAGGTATCATTTTAATCAGTTTAACAACGCCAACCAGACAATATCTGTAGTTTACTTAGAAAAATCCTGCTGACATGTTCTCTTTAAAGCTGATGCTTAATGTCCTTCCAACTTAGTCTGTTTTACTTTAGACATGTCATAAACTGCAAAGAATTACTCCTTGCATACCAGCCTAAGAGTAGAAGGTGTGCAGGTAATGAGGATACCTGTGGGGATAGCATTAGTTCCAGAATACTGGAGACGCTTATATTACAAAATTGCAAAAGATCCATAAATTACGTTATTGGGGAATCCCAGTCCCAGAAGTTAGCAAGAATTAAACAGACTAATTAGATGCGTCCCATATCCTGGTGACATATTTATGTACAGAAATTACTAGGGTCTCTGTGGACTCTGTAAAGAGACTTCTTACGAATCCCGACTAGCTGGTACACATGGATGTCCGATTTACAGACCTCTGATATATACTCGAGACCATTGCTGATTTTTAGACTATTTTATAACATTTTAATATGTGGTGTTTTTTTCTGATTTCTTAAAAAGGAAAAAAACTATAATTTATACCTGTCATTCCGATCAGCTACCGTTAAAATTAGTCATTCCTTTAGGAGTCAATTATTTCCAATTTCCATCGGAAGCCTTCATCCCGTCTCTTCAGAAAATGCTGACCGTAGAAAACAGTGCAAGACTTAGGTAAAAATGAAAACCTATCAAATCCACAGCGAGGAAAGAAATACCTTGTAAACAAAAGCATCGTTCCTCGGCTCAGACTATAATATCACATTATTCTAATTGCATGAACACCTGCTACGTTTTACCAGAAAACCTGGATTTCGAAGGCATTGGAGGACTGTAGAGGTTGAGACTGAGAAGCCCAGAACTCTATTAGATTTGGGATTCGGGGTGAACTTTTTGCAATCGGCTTTATCACAGATGCCTAAACAATGAGGCATTTTGCCCAAAACTTGCAGTTGTGTTAGATGAGGCCAGATCCGCAACCACTTCAGTATTTGTCATTGTGGCTGTAATATTTTATGGACTGTAAATAGAAGTGATGAAAGGACCGATATATTCCTGAATGTCCTGCCTGTCATCCCATTGTAGAATACACCAAATGTACCACAATTGGCCTCTGTCCATCATGAAGTGGATATTCAATTGAACACATGGACAAAATTATGGGTACCCTTCTCGTAAAGTAAGAAAACCCACAATGGTCACTGAAATAACTTTAGTCTGACAAGGGAAGATGTGTATCTTTGTACCGTGTTAGCCAGTAGATAGGAAAATATTAAGATTTGAGAGTCCTCAGTGGTTGATACCTTTTTAACGCTAACTGAAAAGATGGTAACAAATTGAAAGCTTTCTTGAGTAGTCTCGAAAGCTTGCAATTTGTTACCTTATTTTCCGTTAGCCATTAAAAGGTATCAACCACTTAGGACTCTCAAATCTTAATATTTTTTAATCTGAAAAGTAATTTTCAATATACATTTACTGATTATCGACTAATGAAAATGCTTTTAAATTGTGGTCCAACAGAAAAAGAAAATTAATGAAAATTTCCTGGACAAAAATGATGGTACCCCTAGAAAAGATTTAAAATAATTTGAAAATAGGGACATTTTAAACTAAGACTTGTCCTATTATTAACATCACAGGTGTCAGTCAGTCTGCCTATTTAAGGGGTGAAAAGTAGTCACTGTGCTGTTTGGGATCATGGCGTGTACTATACAGAACATGGACGAAGGAAAGTTGTGGAGCGCATTCTCAGATTAGAAAGAAAATTTTAGACAAGGTAAAGGCTATAAGACCATCTCCAAACAGTTTGATGTTCCCTTTACTACAGTTGCATATATTGGTTAGAAGTTTAAGGTCTATCGGACTGTAGGCAAATTCCCTGGACGTAACCACAAGAGGAAAATTGATGTCAAATTGACGATACGGGTGATATGAATGGTAACCAATGAGCCCAGAACAACTTCCAAAGAGATTAGAGATCAACTCCGAGGTCAAGGTACGTAAGTGTCAGATTGCACCATCTGTCGCTGTCTTGGCCAAAGTGGACTTCATGGAAGATAAGTGACCAAACAAGGAGGAAACCGCTGTTGAAAATAAATTTATAAAAAAGTGAAACTGGAATTTGCCAAAATCAAATTGACAAGCCACAATGCTTTTAGAGATTTTTCTTGAAGTCTCGTCAGCTCTATATTACAATCATAGACTGTTGGAATGCACCTCCAGAGTCATCGTGTTCAACACCCTGCTCAATGCAGGATTCATTAAACCATCTCAGACAGAGGTCTGTCCAGCCACTGTTTGAAAACTTCCATTGGAGGAGAACTCACCACCTCTCAATCACCGAACCTAGCATGAAGCATTCGAAGAAAAGAACATTGTACCTACTGTGAGACATGGTGGAGACTCTGTTATGTTTTGAGCCTTCTTTGCTGCATCTGGCACAGGGTGTCTTGACTGTGCAGGGTACATTGAAATCTCAAAACCATCAAGGCATGGTGGAGCAAAATGTGCTGCTCCGTGTCCGAAACCTTGATCAATCTGAGTCACAAGTCATGGCTCCTCCAGCAGAATAATGGACCCAAAACACACAGATGAAAACATCCAAAATGACGAAAACCTAATTCTAAATTTGTATACCTGCATATACCCAGATCAGCTCATGATCACAAACGTTCAAATTGTCTAATACTGGGTGCAAACAATCTGCACCTTATATTATTCACCTCTGGATCTACCACTATGGAAAACCCACGATTGGCCTACAGGAATACTCTTGAATGATTGACAGTTAGGACCAGAGGCACTGTTGTGCAGCTGGTCCAAATTGTTGTGCAGCTGGTCCAAATTGTGTGCTTCCTCGTGCTGAAAGCAATGGCAACTTTACCGCTGCAGCATTGGAGGAGAGCAGGAGCACTGAGGTTGGCCCGTTCCAGCTTTAAAGCAGCTCTTGCAACCTCAATAGCAAAAAGCTTGCAAGTGCGCACTTTCTGCCTCAGAAACCGATCACCTCTAATAGACTACTGAGGTGGCCGGAAACCTAACCAATGAGCTTAAGCAGTGTAGAATTAAAATGATTAGTATTATAGAAGCGGAGGGCTGATGAGACGCGCGGCACAGGTACTACTCCTCCACTGTCACACACTGGGATCCCGAAACATCTGCTTGAATATGCTGAGAGTTTGACAATGCACTAATTGAATTAGTCTTTTTCTGGGGTTGCAGGCTACACTAATTGAATCTGAATCAGCCGTGTGTTTATCTGCGTATTTGTGAAATGAGAAAAGCTTGAAACCTTTGGGAGCAGCCTGACTGCAGATATGACCAATCAAGTGTACTGTGCTGCTCTCTAATGGTCCCGAGCGGTATTACCGGATCTCGGGGGAACGCGGACGCCTTGATGATTTTTTTTCCCCATAAACAGTAATACAATGCACTTATCCGAATATATATGCTCTTATTGTAAGCTTACGTAAAAGGAACTAATCACTTTTTTTTTATTTTTCCTTCCAATTTTGGAATTTTTGGATTTTCTGTTTTTAATAAATGATCTGCATAATGAGGAGATATTGGTAAAAACCTCCCCTTTTAACTACCGTGGAAAGTGGCTGCCGTATCCACAGAATGAGTCCTATGATTAAAAATAGGAATTTGGGCTTGTTGAGGCCTTAAAGGGGTTGTCCACTACTAGTACAACCGCTTCTTAAACTAGATGTCCAGCCCCCAGAAAATAAACAAACCTATATTCGCCTCCCGCGCCGGCTCCATTCCAGTGGTGTCGGCAGTCGTGGTCCCGGGGCTGTGATGCGGTGGGATGACACAAGATGCCCGGTGCCCAATCAGCGCTGATGTCACTGACCACCACGCCTTCGTCCGAACTGAACACTAAACGAAAGTCTGGGCTGCAGCTGATCTCGGACTTCCTCTTCATGTTGTTCGACGAGTCGTGGACAGGGACTGTGTTATTTTAAAATGCCTCTTACCCTTTAAGAAACTTTAAAAATATATATATATATTTATACTTTTGTCATATATCTGCACGGAACAAGTCTTTAAACGGAACCTGTCCGCATGATTGTGCACGGTAACCTACAGACAGTGTGAGGTTGGCGCCGTTTCTGTCTGTAGATTGGCCGAAAGCTGTCAATCAAAGATGGGGTGTCGGGTTCTACAGAGCTTCGCATTGAGAAGACTAGCAGAGCTGCAGAAGTGATTTTATCTAAATTTCAGCTAAGTAACAAATCGCTGGAATCAGGGTGTTTATCCCATCCTACTCCAGGGCAGCAATCTGGTGACGAATTCCCTTTAAATACAGTTTTATACAAGCCAGATATTAAGAGCCACTGAGAGAGTCTGAACTAATGTTCTGCAAAAAGCGTGTAGAAGAGTGTAAAAATGAACTATGAAAAAGTTAGATAACAAAAACACTACTGAAATATTTTGTAAATTTCTAAGTGACCGCTTATAGGGTTTTTGTGTTCTTGCATGTTTACATGGGGTTTTGTGACATGGCCATGTCATCCATGCAGTTTTTACATTGTGTTAGATTTTTGTTCTGCTTTCAGTCAATTGGACAAATTTGGGGCGTTTTCCAATCTGAAATTGTCCCGAGAGCTGACATAACTTTTATTTTGCAGTGTGGGTTGGTGTTGAATTGCTCCATTTGCACTATAGGGATTTTCCATTGCTAGGGATCACATTTAAAGAGTACGGTATTTATGATTTTAGAGGAGATTTCACTCTGACAACAACAAGACAAATGAGTGTGAACATGCGCTCTTTTTGTTACTTTTTTTTGTGTTTTTGCTGCTCAGCGTAACTAATGTGTATAGAGGAAAAAAGCAATAGAGATGCTAAAAGAATGAACATAGTTTTTTGTTTTTTTTAAGCACAACTGGTCAAAAAAAAGCGATGAAAGAAATGCAACATGCAAATGAGATTTTAATTGGTGCTATAGTGAAACATTGCATTTCCTTTCGCCCTAGAAACCAGGATGAAACAAAAAATATGGCAAAATGCTGTGAGTAAGCCCTAAGGGTGTGTGCGCACATCATCTTTTCCGGGTTGATAAACTGAACAAGGTTTTTAAGCATAAAAAACCGCTACGGGAAATTTTGGCACCTTTTATTCCTGAACTTAAACGTTTTTTTTTTGGCTGGTGGTATTTTTTTTTTTGGTCTTTTTTTAATTGTTTTGGTGTGTTTCTATTTTTTCTCTCCTACCATTTTCCAGACATTTTTCTTCTAACTCCATTCAACAATAAAGATTACCTCCGGGGCTTGTAAAACGCACCTAAAGTGGTCAGAGCGTCAGAGTGGAAGACGCCCGTAGAATGGACAGCTCGCTGTTTTTAATCTGTTGGCGTCTTTGAAGCAGTTAAATGATGATGAAAGACTAAATAAGCAAGTCTTATTTTTATTGAAATGTATATGGTCATTCTTATGAGTGTTTAGTAGAAGAAAACCTTTTAAGTGAGAAGCTTGACGTAGCTCCAAAATCAAGATCTTTAGATACTCTTTGAATAAGCTTCCTAAACATTTCAATGGGAATGCATTGCCTATAGCGCTGTGGAGTCAGAGCCCATTTTGGTGGAGTCGGTGTCATGGAAATTGAGGAGTTGGAGTTAGAGGTTTGGCTTACCGACTCCACAGCCCTGGTATGAGGGAGTCGGAGTTGGAGTCGGTGTCATGGAAATTGAGGAATCAGAGTTGGAGTCGGAGGTTTGACTTACCGACTCCACAGCCCTGGTATGAGGGAGTTGGAGTCGGTGTCATGGAAATTGAGGAGTCGGAGGTTTGGCTTACTGACTCCACAGCCCTGGTATGAGGGAGTCGGTGTCATGGAAATTGAGGAGTCGGAGTCGGAGGTTTGGCTTACTGACTCCACAGCCTGGTATGAGGGAGTCTGTGTCATGGAAATTGAGGAGTCGGAGTCGGAGGTTTGGCTTACTGACTCCACAGCCCTGGTATGAGGGAGTCGGTGTCATGGAAATTGAGGAGTCGGAGTCGGAGGTTTGGCTTACTGACTCCACAGCCCCGGCGCACACAATGCGGTTTTTCTTTGTTGGAAAAAGAAGGAACATGTCAATTCTTGAGGCTTTTCTGCTTGAAGAAAATGGTCAAGATTTGACCACCGACTCTATAAAAGCAGAAAATAAAGTCTTCCTTTTTAGCCCGTATTCTTCTGACTATGGGACCAGACGACTAATGGCTCCCGCCCCCGTGTTGTCTAATAACGACTTGGATAATGAATTTGACACACAGTTTTCGTCTCCTACCTCTTTGTGACACTATGGTAACTTTTGAGGTTCTGCTGTAGTGTTCAGATTCACATTGGCCAGGTTGTTCTGTAAATTAAACACTGACAGCTACCCCGAGGGATGCAGCCAAAGTATTTATGATGATGTGCTGATTACACAAAATACACTGCAAGCACAAAACAGCTGCGGAGAACAAACCTCTTGAAATGAATACAATTAGGACGAGCACCCTCATTGTTTCCAGTGGTGAGAGTACAATACAGCATGCTAATGAAGAACTGCGAGACTTTCGAAGAACGTCTGGCCTCTATACCTACCGGTACTTTACATGTGCCTAGCGCCATGCCACCTTTCTGTTTGCTCTTAGTTAAAGATGGAACAGAATACATTATATTTACCTCCGGGGATTATTATTATTATTTTTTTTCCGTTTTTTGTTTTACTGCTGTGTATGACCTTTTTTGTAGCGAGAGCTACTATACATGCACAGGCAGAGAGCTACTCTGGGCGCATGTGTGTGGGCACATCCGTGTGGCTGGCACCGTGCCCGTACAGAGATGTCATCATTGCCTTAAACCTATAAAGTAATGATTGCAGCTAACAGAAAACTTCTAATTTCTGCCTATTCGCTGTTGATCTTTTCAAGACTGGTATTTAAAAAAAAAAAAAAAAAAAACATTCCTGCACTGTCCATTTGAAAACCTCTGAATGGAGGAGAAGCTTGGTTTCTGGGCAGGTCTTTATATTTCTAGTATCCAAATGCAAAGTGCTGTTGGTTCAGGGATCTGGCTACAGCTAGTGACCATATAGGTCCAGGACTGATCTATTATGACCGACCTCTATCAGTCTTCAGATTAAAACCACCTGCCTATAGTTGTGCATCCACCAAAATGATTCTGACCTGTGACGGCGTAGATCCCAAGACCTCTGCAGGTGTTGTGTTATCTGCACCAAGACATCAGATATTTTACTGGTGCATCTCACAAAATTAGAATATCATCAAAAAGTTAATTTATTTCAGTTCTTCAATGCAAAAAAGTGAAACTCATATTATATAGAGTCATTATAGAGTGATCTATTTCAAGAGTTTATTTCTGTTAATGTTGATGGTTATGGCTTACAGCCATTGAAAATCCAAAAGTCATTATCTCAGTAATTTAGAATACTTTATAACACCAGCTTGAGAAAATGATTTTAAAATCTGAAATGTTGGCCTTCTGAAATGTATGTTCAGTAAATGCTCTCAATACTTGGTCGGGGCTCCTTTGGCATCAATTACTGCATCAATGCGGCATGGCATGGAGGCGATCAGCCTGTGGCATTGCTGAGGTGTTATGGAAGCCCAGGTTGCTTTGATAGCAGCCTTCAGCTCGTCTGCATTGTTGGGTCTGGTGTCTCTCATCTTCCTCCTGACAATACCACATAGATTCTCTATGGGGTTAAGGTCAGGCGAGTTTGCTGGCCAATCAAGCACAGTGATACTGTAGTTTGTAGACCAGGTATTGATACTTTTGGCAGTGTGGACAGGTACAAAGTCCTCCTGGAGAATGAAATTTCCATCTCCATTAAGCTTGTCGGCAGAGGGAAGAATGAAGTGCTGTAAAATTTCCTGGTAGACGTCTGCGCTGACTTTGGTCTTGATAAAACATAGTGGACCTACACCAACAGATGACATGGCTCATTGATTGTGGATACTTCACACTAGGCCTTGGAAATCAAGGTCCCAGAGTCTGGAAGAAGAGTGGAGAGACAGGCAATCCAAGCTGCTTGAGGTCTAGATCTTGGCTTCCATGGGACTGCCTTTTTCCAGCTCATTCCACTAAAGCTCAATTAGATAGTCAAAGTCAACATCATGAACCATCATGTTTTCCCAAGACAGTCCAGAATAATTTGGGCGGAGTAGCAGGGGCATTATCCTGCTGAAAGAGACCTCTATCATTAGGAAAAACCATTGCCATGAAGGAGTGTTCTTGGTCTATACAATGTTGAGCCAGGAAATACAAAATGGCATCCACGTGAGTGCCAGGATCTAAGATTTCCCAGAAAAACTTTGCCCAGAGCATCACAGTGCCTCTGTGTTAAAAATGCTTATTTTAAGTATATTTTTCAAGGACTTGTTACCAGATGCGATACTTTAAAGAAAACATCACGTTTCTTATAAAAAAAATGTAGTGGTTTATTGGACTGTTTACCAAAAAAACATCATTACAGGAAACATAAAATGAGTGAAATAGTTACGTAGATATTGTCCATTTGTCCATAGCAAAGCTTGTACACATCTTTCCTTGGTGTCCTGAATGGTAAAAATGACATTCTGTCTCTGTCAGGAGCGTCTAAGAGAAGCAACACGTGGTTACATGGCAGCTGGCTGTTCATTCATCATAGTTCTTGTCAGAGTAAAGTGTCTGTAGAGAAAGCACGAGCCCCCCCTTCATGTAGCCATTATATATATGTCCCTTATATCACGTGGTCTCTGTATATGGAGATGACACTTTACCATACAGAAATAGCATCTGTGATGTCAGCGAACGTTAATGTGCTTGGTACAGAATTGAGTGTAAAGAATAAATCCATAACCAATAATTAATATTTAACAATTCCCCCTTTTGAGGGTGATAGACATTAATTGGAACCCTCAAAGTAGAGAAGTTCATCTTTAGGATAATCAGATCTTCTTTCTTCTTTTTCTTCTTCTTTGGCAAAAATAATTTAATTTCCATAATAATAATAATAATCATAATAATATCAGATTATTGTTATATGCACTCAATAACATAATTATGTGAATTCATGTTATGGTAAGCCGTGACCAATATTCATATAAAATATATGTCTTATACTTTCCTAAACCTAAATCGAAGCATCTCGGGTCCAGTCATCATCATCTGATGTCATCTGGTCTTCATCTTGACGTCTTGTTCTTGATTCTTTGAAAACACAGTCTTTATATGATAATTCCTTTGAAATAACATGTAGATATTGTAGAGACCGTGTGTCATGTGTCCATCAAAGTCCATAAATCCAAATGTTGATAAGAAAACAAAGTCCATTGATGAAATGAAGCTTTAATATCTGAGCAGTGTCACCTTTAAAGACCTGGACTTACATTGGCTCGCCTTGGATATTTCTGGAATCCTCCATGCCATCCGCACTGGTCTTGGAACAGGTGTGATATCTTTGGTCAGCAAAGCAAGGGTTAAAATGACTCTTCCTTGCTAAAGATAGCACCATAACCAGTCCTTAGTCCTAATGCACAGGACTCATGTCAGGGTTGTAGCTTCCTGACAACTTATTGTTCACCAGCTTTCATTGAAGCTTCATAGGTGATAGGAAACCACTGGAACGTGATAAAAGCGTGATAACACAGTTCATATTAGCATCATAGGATCATCGTCCTCTGCCATTGTGTCTGTCAGTGGTGAATACTGCAGTTGCTGTCAGTGGTGGATACAGCAGTTGTGGCTGTCAGTGGTGAATACTGCAGTTGTTGTCAGTGATGAAATGAATTGTGATTGACACAGTCTATTATTACTCAGACATCATATAGCCTTGTTACCTTCTGGAACTTCGGCTTTTTCTTCTTGCAACTTTTTAAATTTACTTGAATTTAGAAATATGAAAAGTCTTTATTAACGTAATTCCAATATCTTGCTTGAAGTCTTCATTCCCTATTCTATACCAAATCTGGTAATTTTCCTAACCTATAATATCACAGCGTACCATAGCAATCAGTAATATCCATAGAATTATTATCAGAATAGTAATATGGAATTCATGTTTGTGTAATAAAACAATCATAAATGATAATGCATTATTAACCATATTCTTCATGAGATAGAACATTTTTATGTCATAGGTGTAATTACCTTTTCAACCCATAGGTGTCAGTGTGTTTTTCATGTAACAAGTGTTTCCATCTTTATTACTAAAACTTTATTAATGGAATATATTTATTAGACCAATAATAGGTAAGAATGTATAGCCATGAACCAAAATGTGAATATGAGTGAATGAATGAATGAATGAATGAAAGAATTATTGTATTTACTCAGAATTAGAACATTTTCTTTTAATGAACCGATATCTTCACTATATTTAATGAAGCAATATTCTCGTACTAGACATTACTTTATTAAATATTGATGTTTCTTGATTGATTGAGATAAAAATAAAAATTAAGAATCAAAAATAGAGATAAAGGAAGAATAAAAAATTAAAAAATGAAAAATAAGAATAAAAACAAAAATAAGAATAAAAATAAAAATAAAAATAAGGCCTTTATATGTTTATGACAAATGCTGAGTAGTTATGTTCTCAGTAACACATACCCTTAATATTTCCATTATCTGGATGATTTCATATTTGTCATGACCTTGTGTTACCAAAATATTCATATTATGCAACTTTGCATGTAATCCCTTCTTAGTGTAAAGAAATGACTCTTTATAATACTTAATGTTATTATCTCTAGTAGTTATACCATTGTACCTTTTTATAGTCTTTAAAATGTGTGAAGAAGAGGTATTGATGAAATGTGATGATGTATTCAAGATCAAAAACACATTTCCCCCTTAATACCAAAAAATATTATTTGTGAAATAATTGATTTATCAAAACCAAAATGAAAAAAAAATAATTGTTTTATAAATTATTTATGTAACTTCTGTTTTAGCTTTATACCATATATTTGTCTGAAGATGTGTACCATCTATGTAACCATTAAAAATAAAAATAACATTGAATATCATAAAATTATCCTTTGGGAAAAAGGAAAAAAAATAATATAAATGTAAATTTTCTTGATAAACCATTTTGATGTGTGATTACACTTATCTACTATTAACAAAAAAATAATAATTATTAAAGAATTATATGTTGAGTAGATAATATTCATTATGTATCTTAATATTCTAATAATTGAACTGATTTGTATTATTTCTCATAAAAACAAGTTGTTGTTTTCTCGCATACCATGAATTGTGAAACTTTTTTCATACATCACACGTACATTTATTCACTCTTAGCAGCTGCTCATACACGCATCTGTCATCTGTCACTCAGACTGTGAACATATAAGTTTACACCACAAGTTCCTCATACAAAAAGGTAGGAATACATATATATTTTAACCCAAATAATTGTATCCTAATTATCAATGCGCATTGTAAACTACTAAATTTAATATTTTAATATTTCTTTGAATATTCCCCAAATACACATAACAAACTTTGTGAACCATTCTATAGATAAAAGGACTCATAAGAAAATTTGGTTATGAGCTGTTTCTATATTTGGTGCAAGGTTTGCAACTGAAATTGAACCCTAGAACTTAAGAGGCCTAAAGAAAAATTCTTTGACTTGCAAAGGCCAAGCTCACTGAGCTATAAGACCTTTAAGTTGCAACCACTGAAATAGGGGTATATGGTAATTGCCTTATTATTAGAACAGTTTGAATGTCACATGTGTGACTGTCATGCAGTAAGAACATATTGCCATGCAAATAAATAACTTCAAAATGTTAGCAACACACAAAAACTAAATTTAGATTCAGTTAGTTATATATTATTTCCTTTTAAGTGTTAAATATATAAAAACATGCAGTTATTACAAATTCCTGTGTAAATAAAGGAATAAATCCATGTAAAAGAGTTTTTCCCGATTAAATCCTACTTTGAAGTGAAAATTCTAAGGAACAATAAGAGATAAAGTTAATATCATATTCATCCAGAAAGAAAACAATTGCAATGTCTTATACATATATATATGTATTGGCTTTAATGTAATTCTAAATATTACTGTAGTATATTTTAATTATATCACTATAGATATAGATATACAGTTATACAATCTCTACTTATACAAGTATAGTATATATATATACTGTATGAATATATATATATATCTACAAAAACTGTAGAACTACAGAATTATATTTATAAAATAATTACAAATAACTGAATAATATATTGTATAATACTTTTACACAACATATAATTTCATTTTCAGTCAATTCCTAAACCAAATCTTATTTCTTTGTGAAAGATGTCCTGGAAAGCCTTTTTTATGATTCCTTTTTTTAATGATTGTTTGAGCAGCTCCAATAATGAGCTGTAAACTGAAGACTCAACTATGTCTCTTTGAAGAATCACCTGTTCCTGTCTTTCAATGTCCGCCATTTGTCTCTTTACAGAGCGGTCTGAACTTTGAATTATTAACTCTTTCTGCAAAGCGGACTCTTGGATTTTTTTATAGGGCTTATATCTAATATGTAATTTCCTCCTTATGTCATATATTTGATTCCGGGATGACTCAGTTTAGGAGATTTTGACACTGGCTTTTGAAAAGATCTTACTCTGTCTGTTTGATTTATTTTCCTATCACGATTCTCATGTTTTCTAGCAAAATCAAGGAATTGCGCACATTCAAATAAAGTATCTTTTTGTGACGCAATAACACGAGATACAGAATTTAGGAATCCAAATTTGTCCACAAAATACTTTATCATTGATTGTGTTTTTACATTGGTAATTAGAGTTTTGTACAACCTTTCAAATATGGACATGAATGTAAAAGTACATTCTTTCCGACCAATCCTTAATTTTTGAAGAATCTCAATATCTGGACAATTTTCATTTAAGGCACAGAAAATCAGAATTTTCAGTCTGTCTTTATCATCTAGATCTCCATGTAATTCATTATCAAAACTCAACTTCAATGTTAAGCGTCTGGAAAAGGTTGCAGGAAGCCACAATTTAAATAATTGATTTTTCTCGTCATTACTTAAATCAAGCTTGTCAATAAAGCTTTCGAAGATTTCAGAATTTCTGCATACATGGATTTTGTTATCATATGCAGGAATGATTTTGCATAATTTTAACAAATTTTTCCTAACTTTAATTTGGAGTTGGGCCTGTGAATTGTCTTCTATTTTTGGTGGCCTTTGAACATCCGTCTCTCGTACGTCATCTGCATCAGTTCTCAAGTCTCCTCCTATGTTCCCTCCTACATCAGTTCTCAAGTCTCCTCCCATGTTCCCTCCTTCATCAGTTCTGAAGTCTCCTCCCATGTTCCCTCCATCTTTTTTTACGTCATCAGAGACAAGGTCACCTTGAGTAGCCATTACAGACACTTGTCCCACATGTTGCTCAATTTCCTCATTACAGTCAATTTCGGGAACATCACTGGTATCTTCTGACACTATTTCTACACAGTCATCTTTAGATTTCTCTAATACAAACTTGTGAAATACGTGAACCAACTGTAATATATTTTTCAATTTCTCTCTTTCCTATTAAAGGACACCAGCTTAGATTCTAGCTTTAGATTTTCCTTTTCACATTCTGCATATAAGCTGAGCCATAAAACTTCTAAATTTGACTGCTCTACAGACATAAATTTCAGTCTACTTTGCTTAGAAAAAGAAGTAATGACATCCATATTTCTTACCTTGAAATATCTCAGCTTGTAGCTCCTTTCTTGGCAACGCTCTTGTCATCAGCACGTCTGATTCCTGTAGTCAACTCTTAGTCCTCATTCATAGGTTCTTTTCTTGATCCTGAAATATACGTAGTGTGATTTCTTTGACGACTTGCACATCTGACGTCTTTTGCTTCTATTCCTCCCTTTGCAAGTTTTCAAAAATTCACACTCTAAAAATCAAGTGTGACTGGCTGGCTCTCCAAAATGTTAAAAATGCTTATTTTAAGTATATTTTTCAAGGACTTGTTACCAGATGCGATACTTTAAAGAAAACATCACGTTTCTTATAAAAAAAATGTAGTGGTTTATTGGACTGTTTACCAAAAAAACATCATTACAGGAAACATAAAATGAGTGAAATAGTTACGTAGATATTGTCCATTTGTCCATAGCAAAGCTTGTACACATCTTTCCTTGGTGTCCTGAATGGTAAAAATGACATTCTGTCTCTGTCAGGAGCGTCTAAGAGAAGCAACACGTGGTTACATGGCAGCTGGCTGTTCATTCATCATAGTTCTTGTCAGAGTAAAGTGTCTGTAGAGAAAGCACGAGCCCCCCCTTCATGTAGCCATTATATATATGTCCCTTATATCACGTGGTCTCTGTATATGGAGATGACACTTTACCATACAGAAATAGCATCTGTGATGTCAGCGAACGTTAATGTGCTTGGTACAGAATTGAGTGTAAAGAATAAATCCATAACCAATAATTAATATTTAACACTCTGGTGGCTTGTCTTGTTGCTATCATGCTAACTTGGTGCCATCTCTTCACCCAAACACGAGTGGCCATCCACATAATGTAGAAGATTCATCTGACCAGGCCATCTTCTTCCATTGCTTCATGGTCCAGCTCTGAAGCTCACGTGCCCAACATTCACTTTTTGTAGTGGACATTGCTTGGGCAATCTGACCTGTCTGTGACTACACAGCAAGCTGTCTTACATTGTGTGTTTTAAAAGCTCCGCTCTGGTATTGGACCCTTTTGGCAGTCCTTCTGCACTCATGCACAGTAATGAACCTTGGGCACCCAGGAACATGTCCCACTTTCTTTTCCGACTGTCCTTCCTTGTACCTCTATTTGTTAGGTGCTAACCATAGCTTTCAGAAAGACCCTTCAAGACCTGTCATTTTGAAAAAGCGCTGATGCCATTGTTAAACCAGTAGGTGTTGGTCCTCGTCAGTCGCTCAGAGTCGTAGGCGCTATCCATTTTGTTTACTTCCAACCTATCGACATGCTGCTTATTATGTGCCATTGTGCGCGACATTGATATTTTATTTTAGATGCTTTTTTGCGCCTCTCCCTACAAAAAGTGTTTATCGGTAAAGAGATGTGGCTTAGGATGCACTACATCATGCCAGAATGTGGACAGATAAAACGTAACTGAAGGTGATGTGAAAGCTGCCTAAAATGCGCCAAATGCATCATCTAGCATAAGTTACTGTGATAAATTTAGTGCATTTATTAAAGGGGTTGACCTGTACTGTGTATCGATGGCCTAGCCTTATGATAAGTCATTGATACCAGATCTGTGGGGGGGGTGCGATCCCCGACGTCCCCACTGATCAGCTGTTCTTGATGTCGACTGGAAGTGATCAGCAGCGGAGCAGAACGGCTAAGCTCTGTCATCTGTTTAGTGGCCGCAGCGGGGTACTGCAGATCCACCCCTAGTTATGGGAATAGGAGCAGATGTGTAGTACCAAACCGAGACCAAAATTGACGGAGCTGTGCCATTACTTTCCACAGTTGATCACTTCTGCCCACTTGCACAGAGGACAGCTCATTGCTGGTGTCGGGGGTCACACCTCCACCGATCTTGTATCGATGAACTCTCTCTAGGGTAGGCTATCAATTTAAAGTACTGGAGACCCTTTTAAGGTACCGTAAATCCAGGTGTGTCTTCTCTCTACGGCTGATAACTGCATCTGTCGGACAGTTATTTTTTTTTTGCAGAGGAACAGGTTTTTCACCTGCCAAACGACACGGCGGCTAAGATTACCGGTAAACGCCACATCAAGTCTTGCCTTCTATTGTGTTAGTAAACCTTCCCCAATTGTATCCATAGCTGGTGTATGACTCCCATCCCGCATCGGTCAATTCGTGCCTACTTCTTTAGCGCACAAGAACGAATGATCCCACATGCCCCCAACGCCTAAACCGCGGATGAGAAATCCCGATCCCCGTTGCATCTGTCAGTTGCGTTCCATAAAGTGCGGCTTACGTGATTAGTCATCGGCGAACATGCCAGGATTCCATATATCACCGTACACTTTGTAATAGCTCAATTTACATATAAACTAGCAAAATCACTGATGCCAACATCCGAGTAGATATCCTTCACCTAAAATTATATTTCCCCCTCTGTAAAATGTCAGCAGACTGCAGCGCGGAGTCTGAATTATTGCCGAGTTAATTTTTACTAATCACAACGGTTACATATACGGAGGGTAATCCGGAGGCACGCTATTATCAAAGGTTATTACCTTATTACATGTTTCAATCACTCGAGACCATTTCTGATTTGTTGTCCTCGGATTGCTGACATCCATCCCATGTGGCAGCCTGACTTGTGTGTAATCATCTCTCTTTAATCAATAGAATAATTGATAAACCAGATAAGATTTAAACTGATTAACTCCGGGCAAACCTCCCGGGAGGCCGGGACTCACTTAATTCTGACATGTGTGTTGTGTACCCCGCAGATGAGGAGCAGGCTGAATTATCTGTTTTTATCCGCTTAATGATGGGGAGGGTGTTAAAGTCAAGTGTTTAATTAACCCAGCAATGGGCTGCGCTGTCACTTACACATAGAGCTGATTGAAATATCTCACGGAGAATACTGAGCAGGAATTGTGATGTGGCACTGAGATGGAAGATTACTTTCTCAATGCATTTGCTGGGTCACTGCCCTGAATGTCTTGGTGAGGGAAAATGCATTCACTTTAGGGGGAAGAAATGAGCGTTTAAATAAATTCTCCCCTCTCTGATCTGAAAGTTAACTAAATTATACAGAATTTTTTTTTTTTTTCTTTAGAAATCTTCACTAACGTCTCACTGGCGATCAAGTAGCGCCCCCGTAATGTATCTTATTATCCTGCTGCATTAAAAGCAGATTGATGGCGTCCTCATCTATCCTGCTTTACCCAAGGACTAATCAATGGCTTGCTGTAACTACAGTGCTTTATGGGGCTTTGATTTGCTCCTTTTTTTAGATATTTACATTATTAGTATATTATGTGTATAATCTTTAGCTCCCAAAGAGGGTGGGAAAAAGGCGCTGTCATGGGCAGTCGCGCAGCTTAATGTCAAGAAGGCCATTTTTCTGGCAAAAGGAAGCTTTTGCTTTGGGTCAATGATTATCCAGAACTATATTCATGCCTCTTTGTGATCCGGTGATGAGCCTAATCCTAAAAAAAAAAAAAAATTTAGCAAAAGAGGCTTTTGTACAGGTTGGTTAATTGCATCCTTTCCAACAGTCCGCTTTTTGGTAGGGCGGTCCTGCAAACTGGATTTGAAGTAGGGTGGGAATTAGCAAAATCGAACACGAAAATAAACATTTAAGGGCGACTCCTGTGTATTTGATAGGTAGTTTCTTGAGCTTAAAATGAACGTCCACTGCTTTTACATTGACGGCCTAGCTATAGGATAGGTCATCAGTATTAGATTGATGGAGATCCGTCACACCAGCGATCAGCCGTTGGAACCTTTTGGCGCCTGTCGAATGTAAATATTTCCCGCTCTGTACACTTTTTAATGTCCGCTTCGTGTTACTGCAGAACAATCCTAGGGTAGAAAGCTGATGGATGGCGGTGCTGGTTGTCAGATCCGGTCGATCTTATTTTGATGATCTATGGTGAGGTAAAAGGGAGGATGAAACCGCATCGGAATGAGCGAAAATTAGAGACGGTGCTATTGGCAAGGGTTGGATTCACAGCTGCACTACTCAGTACTGATGTACATTGTCCTCCATGCTGCCTCTTCTATGCGAGAGACTTTGGGAACAGGATGTCCTCTTCTATGTAGACCTTGTAGGGGGTGCACAACTCCTGTCCTCCAGGGCCACCAACAGTTCATGTTTTCCGGATTTCCTAGTATTGCACGGGGGTTAATTTAATCACCTGCACAGGTGATCTAAGAATGCTAAGGAATTCTTGAAAACATGCACCGTTGGTGGCCCTTGATGACTGGAGCTGTGCATCCCTGCTTTAGTGTAGTCCTCCCTTCATCATAGACTTTCATAGGCAGCATATAATCTGATCTCTCAGTGAATCTGAAAACCTGTCTCCTGTCTGGAGACTATTATTTATTTATTTTTTTAAGCAGTGAATTTTAGATGTTTTAACAGTTTAGAATGAGGAAAGAAGAGTTAACGAGCCCTGATTAATGGAGAAATTGACATTTTTATGTAATAGGATTACAGTCTTGGATCTTAAAATTCATTTCTGAACATTTTCAATGGAAGCTTCACCATCGAAAGTCAGATTTTTACTTTTTGTGGTCCACATTTCTTGCCACTTAGGATTTTCTGACTTCGGTTTGCGCATAAACGTTAAATTGCGTATTCTGGAGCCGAACCACGAGGAGCGGATGCAGATAACTGAGCCTACTTTTTATAGAAGTAGTGGAACTTTTCGTTTCGTAAGTTGTCGTGATTTTCTAGGTTAAGAGCGATTTTTTTTTTTTTTTTTTTCCTCTTCAGACATGAGCTCCACAATCTCTATATACATCTGTGCCTTCACCTGCCCAAAATGAAATTGTTCTCGAATGTTGGCAAGTGTGCCACTGCATCAGAGCGGTTTTATTTTTCAGTGCATGATACTTTCCAATTACAGAACAACGTTGCCCTGGTAGTAAATGCCCCGGTCCATTACTGACATTTTAATGAAATGACTGTGAAAGTGCGATTCCTGCCAATGTCCAGGAAGTATTGTCTGCTGCAACTTGATGCCATGACTTTAACTGTTCTTGGCAACTGCAGCTGTGATGACAGCAAACAAGGAGCTTTAGCTTAAACATAGGGTGCCACTTAGCAGCAGGGCCATAAATCCAATCTCAGGGCCATATAATACATGCTGTGCAGTTTTTCTTTGTGCAGATCTTTTGTACTGGGAAATCAGGGGGCTGTAGATTACCTTCCAGAACAAAACCTACTCCTCTCGTAAAGTAGCCGCTAATGTCATCACACATAGGTGTATCTGTTTCTGGGGGTTCTCAGAACTGACCGTATTAACGATACAGTTGCGTTATCGGAGACAGATATATTATCTGGATTAGTCGCCTGTCATTCCCCTGAAGAGCACAGTAGTCAGACTCTCCGGCCTGAACGGGCGGCCAACAGAGCATAATACATTTTAACCCTGCTGTTCTGTTCGGGTTTACTATACACTTGTTATGTTCGGGTCATTTTTGACCCGAACCTATTAAAATGTTGTTTTGAGCCACTGAAAAGTTCTTTTTGAATACCTGTTGCATTATTATACTGTGTGTGATCATAGTTGTTCATTATCAAAGAAAAATTGAATAAAAAAACTTAAATTTTTAAAATTTTGTGTTGATTAATGTAAAACAACCTAATTGCATTTTACACCAAAGTAACAAACTTGTGCTTAAATAATCAACTATATCTTTTACAACAACATCAACAACAACTTTAGGTAACTATTAGTACAACTAACTTAAAACTAAAATACATTTTAACAGTATAAAAGCATTTTGAAAAAAATAGTAAAAAATAATCAGAAAAAAATAAAAATTTCAGTTTTTTTTTCAAAAAAAGGTTTCTACTAATCTATTTTTTTTCAATCCACGTTTTCGCATCATTTTTGCAAAACTTCAACAGTCATAAATACCACGGGTACCATGTATTCAAAGCTGTGAGGTAAACTCTGTGTGCAGCTCCAGACTCCACCTCCTCTCTCCAACAGCCTTGGAATGTCTGACTGAACTACTATACTGACAAGATAAGGGCGGAGACACACAGGCACCTTCTGCAAGGCTAAGATAACACACAACAAAATACATTCTCATTAGCTTGTCAGTTCACAAGGAAAAGAAACTATTTTCTTTTGCAATCTTGAAAACTGAATTGATTTATTTGTAGAGGAACAGCAGGCCTTTAGATACAGCAATAAAAATTGTACTGAAAGACAATGCGTATGGTTTGTACTGAAATCATTTGTATACATGTATCCATCCATTTATGTCCATCTGTGCACCTAAAGCAACTAGATAACTTGATAAACAATAGTAGATGCAATAAGTAGTCTCAAAATAAACTAAAAATCCTTTGTTTTACTCAAAAAATGGCTGTAGATTAGTATAAAAGGCTAACGGGTCATTTTTGACCCGAACATAACAAGTGTATAAAAAACTGTAGCGCAAAAAGTAAAGCACAAAAAAATAAAGTACCCTTAGTATGAACCCCGTAAATTAGGAAAATAGAAGGAACCACAAGTTTCAAAATCAAAAAATGAATGAATAAAATATCTAATTTCCAAAACGGGTCATTTTTGACCCGAACAGAACAGCAGGGTTAATCAGGTTCACTGCAAGGGGCGATGGGATAGACTTCAGATTTGGTGTCACTTCTTCTGTTCTGTCCGGATCATTTTAGGTTACACTATTCCTCCCGATTCCCTCCATGTACGTGCATGTTCAATGCCCTTAACGACCGCTGATTTCCTGTGGGTAGAAGGGATCAGGCATGTTTAATTTCAACATGTCTGATCCTAACGCATTAGATAGTCTGTTGCTCCAGCTAAAATAAGTATTTTTAACCTGCCTTTCATTCAATGTGTGTGAGCAATTCATACCCCAAAACTTTTTTTTTACGTTTTTTTTTTCACATTACACGCTCAAACAGTACACTTAAATGTTTTACATTTGCGTTTTTTGTGATCTACCAACACAAATTAGCAAGTATTTGTGAAATGTAATGAAATGATACATAGTTTTTTATTTATTTTAAAAATATAAATATGAAAATTGTGACATGCATTTGTATTCAACCCACCCCCTTAGTCTATACTTTTGTAGGACCACCTTTCCTGCATTTACAGCTGCAAGTCTTTTGGGCTATGTCTCTACTAGCATTGCACTCTAAAGGCTGAAATTTTTGCCAGTTCTTTGCACACTAGCTCTAACTCAGTGAGATTGGATGGAGGAGTCTGTGAACAGAAATTTTGAAGTCTTGCCACAGATTCTCAATGGGATTTAGGTCTGGACTATGTTTGGGCCGTTCACACGCATGAATATTCTTTGATCCAAACCATTCCATTGTAGCTCTCGCAGTATGTTTAGGGTTGGTGTCTGCTAGAAGGTGAACCTACGTTCCAGTCTCAAGTCTTTCGCAGCCTTGAACAGGTTTTCCTCCAGGATAGCCCTGTATTTAGCTTCATCCAGCCTCCCATCAACTCTGACCAGCTTCCCTATCACTACTGAAGAAAAGCATCCCCACAGCATGATGCTGCCACCACCATGTCTGACAGTGGGCATGATGTTTTCAGAGTGATTGTTAGTTTTCTGCCACATAGCAATTTGTATTTAGCTCAACAAGTTCTACTTTGGTATCATCTGTACAGAGCACCTTGTTCCACATGCTAGCTGTATCCTCTACATGGCTTTTTGTAAACTACAAGTGGACTTTTTTAGCTTGCTTTCAAAAATTGCTTTCTTCTGGCCTTTATGGAAGAGTGGCATGATTTGTGGAGTATACAACTAACCGTTCTCCTGTGGATAGATTCTCCCACCTGAGCTGTGGACCTTTGCAGGTCTTTCAGAGTGACCATCATGGGCCTCTTGGCTGCTTCTATAATTAGTGCTCTTTGCTTGGGATGTCAGTTTAGGTGGATGGCCATGTCTTGATAGGTTTACAGTTGTGCTATACTCCTTTCATTTTTGGATGATGGATTGAACAGTGCTGTTTTTTATGACCTAACCCTGCTTTACTTTTCTCCACAACTTTATCCTTGACCTGTCTGGGGTGTTCCTTGCTTTTTATGATGGGGTTTGATTGCTAGTGTTCTTAAATGTGAAAAAATGGGGAAAAGTTGTGAATACTTTTTCAGGGCACTGGCATATAGACTTTTTTGGACTCTTTTGCATCATCTTGAAGCTATCTTTTGATGAAGAAATTCATTGTGTACATATGTAATCTGATAGGACATCATGTGAAATTGCTCTACAGTCATGGCCAAAAGTTTTGAGAATGACACTAATATTAATTTTTACAAAGTCTACTGCTTCACTTTTTCTAATGGCAATTTGCATATACTCCAGAATGTTATTAAGAGTGATCAGCTTAACAGCAATTACTTGCAAAGTCAATATTTGGCTAGAAAATGAACTTTATCCCCCAAAACACATTTCAACATCATTGCAGCCCTGCCTTAAAAGGACCAGCTAACCTCTTTTCAGTGATTGCTCCATTAACACAGGTGTGGGTGTTGATGAGGCCATGGCTGGAGATCAATCTGTCATGATTAAGTAAGAATGACACCACTGGACACTTTAAAAGGAGGCTGGTGCTTGGCATCATTGTTTCTCTTCTGTTAACCATGGTTATCTCTAAAGAAACACGTGCAGTCATTGCAACGCACAAAAATGGCCTAACAGGGAAGAGTATCGCAGCTAGAAAGATTGCACCTCAGTCAACAATCTATTGCATCATCAAGAACTTCAAGGAGAGAGGTTCCATTGTTGCCAAAAAGGCTTCAGGGCGCCCAAGAAAGACCGGCAAGCACCAGGACCGTCTCTTAAAAGTGTTTCAGCTGCGGGATGGGGCTACCAGCAGTGCAGAGCTTGCTCAGGAATGGCAGCAGGCAGGTGTGAGTGCATCTGCACGCACTGTGAGGCGGAGACTCTTGGAGCAAGGCCTGGTCTCAAGGAGGGCAGCAAAGAAGCCACTTCTCTCCAGAAAAAACATCATGGACAGACTGATATTCTGCAAAAGGTACAGGCAGTGGACTGCTGAGGACTGGGGTAAAGTTATTTTCTCTGATGAATCCCCTTTTCGATTGTTTGGGACATCAGGAAAACGCCTCATTCGGAGAAGACAAGGTGAGCGCTACCACCAGTCTTGTCTCATGCCAACTGTTAAGCATCCTGAAACCATTCATGTGTGGGGTTGCTTCTCAGCCAAGGGAATCGGCTCTCTCACAGTCTTGCCTAAAAACACAGGCATGAATAAAGAATGGTACCAGAATGTCCTCCAAGAACAACTTCTCCCAACTCCCCAAGAGCAGCCTTTTCCAGCATGATGGAGCACCTTGCCATAAAGCAAAGGTGATAACTAAATGGCTCAGGGAACAAAACATAGAGATTTTGGGTCCATGGCCTGGAAACTGCCCAGATCTTAATCCCATTGAGAACTTGTGGTCAATCATCAAGAGACGGGTGGACAAACAAAAACCTAAAAATTCTGACAAAATGAAAGCATTGATTGTGCAAGAATGGACTGCTATCAGTAAGGGTTTGATCCAGAAGTTGATTGAGAGCATGCCAGGGAGAATTGCAGAGGTCCTGAAGAAGAAGGGTCAACACTGCAAATATTGACTTGCTGCATTAACTCATTCTAACTGTCAATATAAGCTTTTGTTACTCATATGTTTGCAATTATTATATTTCTGTCTGTGATAAAAACATCTGTCAAACACACACAAAAACCAGAGGGCAGCAGATCATGTGAAAATTTAATATTTGTGTCATTCTCAAAACTTTTGGCCATGACTGTAGTGTAGACTAGTGTATAAGTACATAATGCTGTTATTGGCTGTAAGACGAAAGTTGGATGAGCCTGTTGGCAATCTTATGTAAAAGGGGTCCTTGAAGAACTGGGAATGCTATATATTTTTGCTTACCTAATCTTTTTCTACTAGATTGCTTGAGGTGCCCGGTGGCCTATTCCCCTCTCCCTAGTAAAATAAACACATATCTTGGCATAGGGAGAGCAATTATATTTATAGGGAGATCGAGGAAGGTGGTTGTTGTTGTCTAGCAGCCATCTTATCTGTATGACCATAGAGAACTTTGTGACGTCCCCATTCCCTTCTACAATCAAAGCACACTGAACTTATGTGTAGTAATGTTACACTGAATAATGTCTGTATTTGAGATTTCGCTTTCCGAAATTTCCAACTGGCATTACCAAAATGTGTTCCTGGCTCGCAGACCTACTCCATCGTTTCTTTGTGACATGACTTGGTGTTCTTTCACACTTACCGTGATTTTTGCAGCCCGTTTATGCGGGCCTTTTTTGCGGGCCGTATCGCCGCAATTTTCAAGGTCTGCCACAATAACAAACCGCAACAAACTTGTGGATCGCCGTTTCCAATACTATAGAAAAGTATTGGAAAGAAAAAAACGGCATTGCACAAAACTGGAAGTTACGGAACACCGTAACTTCCCGTTTTGTGGAAGCCATTAATTTTCTATGGGGCCGTGTCCGTAAGCCGTGAAATATATCGAGCAAGTTCGATATTTTCTCACAGCCGTATATACGGCCCTCACCGCCATACGGCACACGGCCCTCAGTAGAATTTTTGCGGCCTGTTTTTGCATCCCCATTGCATTGAGGCCGCAAAAACACTGTAAGTGTAAAACCAGCCTACTGCGGAGTTGCAGGCGTCCTTCTTGCCGAGGATCGTTTGGCTTATTATTTGGCTGTCAATTATGTAACGGCCTCTTTTTTCTCTCATTGGTTTAGCAGGTTGCCCTTTTTGAACTGTTGTCGTTGCTGTATGGAAATCATCCATCAACCATCTCCACCTGCTCATACAACAGGGTGGGCTTATGATTCCTGATTTTAAAGCTTCCGACCACAAAGACCCAGATCATATAGACTGATCTGATCCTGAGATGAGGGGTGAGAATCGTATTGACTGTAGACTTACTATATTAGCTGCCTTAGGAGAGTTGATCAGAGGCGAAGAGGCCTCTCAGCTAGGTACTCCTGATCCTTAATTTCAGCAATCGATGTGAGCGATAGCAGTGCATTAAAGCAGTGTTCCCCAACTCTGGTGTGTTTTCAGGATTTCCCTAGTATTGCACAGGTAATAATTCCATCACCTGGACTATACTAAGAAAACCCTGAAAACACGATCTGTTGGTGGCTCTTAAGGACTGGAGTTGGGAAACACTGCATTAAAGGGTCCAGAAGGTACCTTTTTAAAGGGCTATTTCCATCCCACACCTGTTTGACATGTCTACAGTATGTATGGGATCCACTTATTTGCTGTTGTTTTTTACTTGTATCCTCAGTGGCACCCATATACATTAGAGAAGGTCAAACAAATAGGCCGATTTTTGGAATAACTGGCGGCCCATCAAAAATGAAGAGAGGGATTAGACATGTTGACTTTCAGAGCCCAATTTTGTTTTTCCAGAAGATAAGCAGTCACCAGATTAGTCTGGCAGTTGTTTACTTCACACTCGCCGTTGAAAACGTACGCATGTTTGACTGAGTCAAGCACTCGTGTGTATGGAAAAGGGGGGCCGGTAGAACTTTTGCCAACAGTTATCCGAGCCATGTGGGGACCTATGTACGGAATTTAAAGGTGTTGACTAAGGAACTAGGTAAGGAACTAGGTCTGAGCTGAAAAAGTAAGTTAATGTGTATGCAAAATGTAAATGCATATTAACACATGACCATTACACAGAGCAAACCAGACACAAAAAACAAATATCCTAAAATAAAATAAAATTTTTTTTTGCAAAAATGCATGAAGGTAGTCATAATTATAAGGGTATGTAGTAAACTAATTTTGATCAAAA
>JARQOD010000003.1:557509472-557587681 GCA_033576555.1 Oophaga sylvatica
TCACTTTTTTTTTTATTTTCCTTCCAATTTTGGAATTTTTGGATTTTCTGTTTTTAATAAATGATCTGCATAATGAGGAGATATTGGTAAAAACCTCCCCTTTTAACTACCGTGGAAAGTGGCTGCCGTATCCACAGAATGAGTCCTATGATTAAAAATAGGAATTTGGGCTTGTTGAGGCCTTAAAGGGGTTGTCCACTACTAGTACAACCGCTTCTTAAACTAGATGTCCAGCCCCCAGAAATAAACAAACCTATATTCGCCTCCCGCGCCGGCTCCATTCCAGTGGTGTCGGCAGTCGTGGTCCCGGGGCTGTGATGCGGTGGGATGACACAAGATGCCCGGTGCCCAATCAGCGCTGATGTCACTGACCACCACGCCTTCGTCCGAACTGAACACTAAACGAAAGTCTGGGCTGCAGCTGATCTCGGACTTCCTCTTCATGTTGTTCGACGAGTCGTGGACAGGGACTGTGTTATTTTAAAATGCCTCTTACCCTTTAAGAAACTTTAAAAATATATATATATATTTATACTTTTGTCATATATCTGCACGGAACAAGTCTTTAAACGGAACCTGTCCGCATGATTGTGCACGGTAACCTACAGACAGTGTGAGGTTGGCGCCGTTTCTGTCTGTAGATTGGCCGAAAGCTGTCAATCAAAGATGGGGTGTCGGGGTTCTACAGAGCTTCGCATTGAGAAGACTAGCAGAGCTGCAGAAGTGATTTTATCTAAATTTCAGCTAAGTAACAAATCGCTGGAATCAGGGTGTTTATCCCATCCTACTCCAGGGCAGCAATCTGATGACGAATTCCCTTTAAATACAGTTTTATACAAGCCAGATATTAAGAGCCACTGAGAGAGTCTGAACTAATGTTCTGCAAAAAGCGTGTAGAAGAGTGTAAAAATGAACTATGAAAAAGTTAGATAACAAAAACACTACTGAAATATTTTGTAAATTTCTAAGTGACCGCTTATAGGGTTTTTGTGTTCTTGCATGTTTACATGGGGTTTTGTGACATGGCCATGTCATCCATGCAGTTTTTACATTGTGTTAGATTTTTGTTCTGCTTTCAGTCAATTGGACAAATTTGGGGCGTTTTCCAATCTGAAATTGTCCCGAGAGCTGACATAACTTTTATTTTGCAGTGTGGGTTGGTGTTAAATTGCTCCATTTGCACTATAGGGATTTTCCATTGCTAGGGATCACATTTAAAGAGTACGGTATTTATGATTTTAGAGGAGATTTCACTCTGACAACAACAAGACAAATGAGTGTGAACATGCCTCCGAGTTCTGTTCACACGCGCTCTTTTTGTTACTTTTTTTTGTGTTTTTGCTGCTCAGCGTAACTAATGTGTATAGAGGAAAAAAGCAATAGAGATGCTAAAAGAATGAACATAGTTTTTTGTTTTTTTTAAGCACAACTGGTCAAAAAAAAGCGATGAAAGAAATGCAACATGCAAATGAGATTTTAATTGGTGCTATAGTGAAACATTGCATTTCCTTTCGCCCTAGAAACCAGGATGAAACAAAAAATATGGCAAAATGGTGTGAGTAAGCCCTAAGGGTGTGTGCGCACATCATCTTTTCCAGGTTGATAAACTGAACAAGGTTTTTAAGCATAAAAAACCGCTACGGGAAATTTTGGCACCTTTTATTCCTGAACTTAAACGTTTTTTTTTTGGCTGGTGGTATTTTTTTTTTTGGTCTTTTTTTAATTGTTTTGGTGTGTTTCTATTTTTTCTCTCCTACCATTTTCCAGACATTTTTCTTCTAACTCCATTCAACAATAAAGATTACCTCCGGTGCTTGTAAAACGCACCTAAAGTGGTCAGAGCGTCAGAGTGGAAGACGCCCGTAGAATGGACAGCTCGCTGTTTTTAATCTGTTGGCGTCTTTGAAGCAGTTAAATGATGATGAAAGACTAAATAAGCAAGTCTTATTTTTATTGAAATGTATATGGTCATTCTTATGAGTGTTTAGTAGAAGAAAACCTTTTAAGTGAGAAGCTTGACGTAGCTCCAAAATCAAGATCTTTAGATACTCTTTGAATAAGCTTCCTAAACATTTCAATGGGAATACATTGCCTATAGCGCTGTGGAGTCAGAGCCCATTTTGGTGGAGTCGGTGTCATGGAAATTGAGGAGTTGGAGTTAGAGGTTTGGCTTACCGACTCCACAGCCCTGGTATGAGGGAGTCGGAGTTGGAGTCGGTGTCATGGAAATTGAGGAATCAGAGTTGGAGTCGGAGGTTTGACTTACCGACTCCACAGCCCTGGTATGAGGGAGTTGGAGTCGGTGTCATGGAAATTGAGGAGTCGGAAGTTTGGCTTACTGACTCCACAGCCCTGGTATGAGGGAGTCGGTGTCATGGAATTTGAGGAGTCGGAGTCGGAGGTTTGGCTTACTGACTCCACAGCCCCGGCGCACACAATGCGGTTTTTCTTTGTTGGAAAAAGAAGGAACATGTCAATTCTTGAGGCTTTTCTGCTTGAAGAAAATGGTCAAGATTTGACCACCGACTCTATAAAAGCAGAAAATAAAGTCTTCCTTTTTAGCCCGTATTCTTCTGACTATGGGACCAGACGACTAATGGCTCCCGCCCCCGTGTTGTCTAATAACGACTTGGATAATGAATTTGACACACAGTTTTCGTCTCCTACCTCTTTGTGACACTATGGTAACTTTTGAGGTTCTGCTGTAGTGTTCAGATTCACATTGGCCAGGTTGTTCTGTAAATTAAACACTGACAGCTACCCCGAGGGATGCAGCCAAAGTATTTATGATGATGTGCTGATTACACAAAATACACTGCAAGCACAAAACAGCTGCGGAGAACAAACCTCTTGAAATGAATACAATTAGGACGAGCACCCTCATTGTTTCCAGTGGTGAGAGTACAATACAGCATGCTAATGAAGAACTGCGAGACTTTCGAAGAACGTCTGGCCTCTATACCTACCGGTACTTTACATGTGCCTAGCGCCGTGCCACCTTTCTGTTTGCTCTTGGTTAAAGATGGAACAGAATACATTATATTTACCTCCGGGGATTATTATTATTATTTTTTTTTCCGTTTTTTGTTTTACTGCTGTGTATGACCTTTTTTGTAGCGAGAGCTACTATACATGCACAGGCAGAGAGCTACTCTGGGCGCATGTGTGTGGGCACATCCGTGTGGCTGGCACCGTGCCCGTACAGAGATGTCATCATTGCCTTAAACCTATAAAGTAATGATTGCAGCTAACAGAAAACTTCTAATTTCTGCCTATTCGCTGTTGATCTTTTCAAGACTGGTATTTAAAAAAAAAAAAAGAAAAAACATTCCTGCACTGTCCATTTGAAAACCTCTGAATGGAGGAGAAGCTTGGTTTCTGGGCAGGTCTTTATATTTCTAGTATCCAAATGCAAAGTGCTGTTGGTTCAGGGATCTGGCTACAGCTAGTGACCATATAGGTCCAGGACTGATCTATTATGACCGACCTCTATCAGTCTTCAGATTAAAACCACCTGCCTATAGTTGTGCATCCACCAAAATGATTCTGACCTGTGACGGCGTAGATCCCAAGACCTCTGCAGGTGTTGTGTTATCTGCACCAAGACATCAGATATTTTACTGGTGCATCTCACAAAATTAGAATATCATCAAAAAGTTAATTTATTTCAGTTCTTCAATGCAAAAAAGTGAAACTCATATTATATAGAGTCATTATAGAGTGATCTATTTCAAGAGTTTATTTCTGTTAATGTTGATGGTTATGGCTTACAGCCATTGAAAATCCAAAAGTCATTATCTCAGTAATTTAGAATACTTTTATAACACCAGCTTGAGAAAATGATTTTAAAATCTGAAATGTTGGCCTTCTGAAATGTATGTTCAGTAAATGCTCTCAATACTTGGTCGGGGCTCCTTTGGCATCAATTACTGCATCAATGCGGCATGGCATGGAGGCGATCAGCCTGTGGCATTGCTGAGGTGTTATGGAAGCCCAGGTTGCTTTGATAGCAGCCTTCAGCTCGTCTGCATTGTTGGGTCTGGTGTCTCTCATCTTCCTCCTGACAATACCACATAGATTCTCTATGGGGTTAAGGTCAGGCGAGTTTGCTGGCCAATCAAGCACAGTGATACTGTAGTTTGTAGACCAGGTATTGATACTTTTGGCAGTGTGGACAGGTACCAAGTCCTCCTGGAGAATGAAATTTCCATCTCCATTAAGCTTGTCGGCAGAGGGAAGAATGAAGTGCTGTAAAATTTCCTGGTAGACGTCTGCGCTGACTTTGGTCTTGATAAAACATAGTGGACCTACACCAACAGATGACATGGCTCATTGATTGTGGATACTTCACACTAGGCCTTGGAAATCAAGGTCCCAGAGTCTGGAAGAAGAGTGGAGAGACAGGCAATCCAAGCTGCTTGAGGTCTAGATCTTGGCTTCCATGGGACTGCCTTTTTCCAGCTCATTCCACTAAAGCTCAATTAGATAGTCAAAGTCAACATCATGAACAATCATGTTTTCCCAAGACAGTCCAGAATAATTTGGGCGGAGTAGCAGGGGCATTATCCTGCTGAAAGAGACCTCTATCATTAGGAAAAACCATTGCCATGAAGGAGTGTTCTTGGTCTATACAATGTTGAGCCAGGAAATACAAAATGGCATCCACGTGAGTGCCAGGATCTAAGATTTCCCAGAAAAACTTTGCCCAGAGCATCACAGTGCCTCTGGTGGCTTGTCTTGTTGCTATCATGCTAACTTGGTGCCATCTCTTCACCCAAACACGAGTGGCCATCCACATAATGTAGAAGATTCATCCGACCAGGCCATCTTCTTCCATTGCTTCATGGTCCAGCTCTGAAGCTCACGTGCCCAACATTCACTTTTTGTAGTGGACATTGCTTGGGCAATCTGACCTGTCTGTGACTACACAGCAAGCTGTCTTACATTGTGTGTTTTAAAAGCTCCGCTCTGGTATTGGACCCTTTTGGCAGTCCTTCTGCACTCTTGCACAGTAATGAACCTTGGGCACCCAGGAACATGTCCCACTTTCTTTTCCGACTGTCCTTCTTTGTACCTCTATTTGTTAGGTGCTAACCATAGCTTTCAGAAAGACCCTTCAAGACCTGTCATTTTGAAAAAGCGCTGATGCCATTGTTAAACCAGTAGGTGTTGGTCCTCGTCAGTCGCTCAGAGTCGTAGGCGCTATCCATTTTGTTTACTTCCAACCTATCGACATGCTGCTTATTATGTGCCATTGTGCGCGACATTGATATTTTATTTTAGATGCTTTTTTGCGCCTCTCCCTACAAAAAGTGTTTATCGGTAAAGAGATGTGGCTTAGGATGCACTACATCATGCCAGAATGTGGACAGATAAAACGTAACTGAAGGTGATGTGAAAGCTGCCTAAAATGCGCCAAATGCATCATCTAGCATAAGTTACTGTGATAAATTTAGTGCATTTTTAAAGGGGTTGACCTGTACTGTGTATCGATGGCCTAGCCTTATGATAAGTCATTGATACCAGATCTGTGGGGGGGTGCGATCCCCGACGTCCCCACTGATCAGCTGTTCTTGATGTCGACTGGAAGTGATCAGCAGCGGAGCAGAACGGCTAAGCTCTGTCATCTGTTTAGTGGCCGCAGCGGGGTACTGCAGATCCACCCCTAGTTATGGGACTAGGAGCAGATGTGTAGTACCAAACCGAGACCAAAATTGACGGAGCTGTGCCATTACTTTCCACAGTTGATCACTTCTGCCCACTTGCACAGAGGACAGCTCATTGCTGGTGTCGGGGGTCACACCTCCACTGATCTTGTATCGATGAACTCTCTCTAGGGTAGGCTATCAATTTAAAGTACTGGAGACCCTTTTAAGGTACCGTAAATCCAGGTGTGTCTTTCTCTCTACGGCTGATAACTGCATCTGTCGGACAGTTATTTATTTATTTTTTTTTTTGCAGAGGAACAGGTTTTTCACCTGCCAAACGACACGGCGGCTAAGATTACCGGTAAACGCCACATCAAGTCTTGCCTTCTATTGTGTTAGTAAACCTTCCCCAATTGTATCCATAGCTAGTGTGACTCCCATCCCGCATCGGTCAATTCGTGCCTACTTCTTTAGCGCACAAGAACGAATGATCCCACATGCCCCAACGCCTAAACCGCGGATGAGAAATCCCGATCCCCGTTGCATCTGTCAGTTGCGTTCCATAAAGTGCGGCTTACGTGATTAGTCATCGGCGAACATGCCAGGATTCCATATATCACCGTACACTTTGTAATAGCTCAATTTACATATAAACTAGCAAAATCACTGATGCCAACATCCGAGTAGATATCCTTCACCTAAAATTATATTTCCCCCTCTGTAAAATGTCAGCAGACTGCAGCGCGGAGTCTGAATTATTGCCGAGTTAATTTTTACTAATCACAACGGTTACATATACGGAGGGTAATCCGGAGGCACGCTATTATCAAAGGTTATTACCTTATTACATGTTTCAATCACTCGAGACCATTTCTGATTTGTTGTCCTCGGATTGCTGACATCCATCCCATGTGGCAGCCTGACTTGTGTGTAATCATCTCTCTTTAATCAATAGAATAATTGATAAACCAGATAAGATTTAAACTGATTAACTCCGGGCAAACCTCCCGGGAGGCCGGGACTCACTTAATTCTGACATGTGTGTTGTGTACCCCGCAGATGAGGAGCAGGCTGAATTATCTGTTTTTATCCGCTTAATGATGGGGAGGGTGTTAAAGTCAAGTGTTTAATTAACCCAGCAATGGGCTGCGCTGTCACTTACACATAGAGCTGATTGAAATATCTCACGGAGAATACTGAGCAGGAATTGTGATGTGGCACTGAGATGGAAGATTACTTTCTCAATGCATTTGCTGGGTCACTGCCCTGAATGTCTTGGTGAGGGAAAATGCATTCACTTTAGGGGGGAAGAAATGAGCGTTTAAATAAATTCTCCCCTCTCTGATCTGAAAGTTAACTAAATTATACAGAATTTTTTTTTTTTTTCTTTAGAAATCTTCACTAACGTCTCACTGGCGATCAAGTAGCGCCCCCGTAATGTATCTTATTATCCTGCTGCATTAAAAGCAGATTGATGGCGTCCTCATCTATCCTGCTTTACCCAAGGACTAATCAATGGCTTGCTGTAACTACAGTGCTTTATGGGGCTTTGATTTGCTCCTTTTTTTAGATATTTACATTATTAGTATATTATGTGTATAATCTTTAGCTCCCAAGGAGGGTGGGAAAAAGGCGCTGTCATGGGCAGTCGCGCAGCTTAATGTCAAGAAGGCCATTTTTCTGGCAAAAGGAAGCTTTTGCTTTGGGTCAATGATTATCCAGAACTATATTCATGCCTCTTTGTGATCCGGTGATGAGCCTAATCCTAAAAAAATAAAAAAAATTTAGCAAAAGAGGCTTTTGTACAGGTTGGTTAATTGCATCCTTTCCAACAGTCCGCTTTTTGGTAGGGCGGTCCTGCAAACTGGATTTGAAGTAGGGTGGGAATTAGCAAAATCGAACACGAAAATAAACATTTAAGGGCGACTCCTGTGTATTTGATAGGTAGTTTCTTGAGCTTAAAATGAACGTCCACTGCTTTTACATTGACGGCCTAGCTATAGGATAGGTCATCAGTATTAGATTGATGGAGATCCGTCACACCAGCGATCAGCCGTTGGAACCTTTTGGCGCCTGTCGAATGTAAATATTTCCCGCTCTGTACACTTTTTAATGTCCGCTTCGTGTTACTGCAGAACAATCCTAGGGTAGAAAGCTGATGGATGGCGGTGCTGGTTGTCAGATCCGGTCGATCTTATTTTGATGATCTATGGTGAGGTAAAAGGGAGGATGAAACCGCATCGGAATGAGCGAAAATTAGAGACGGTGCTATTGGCAAGGGTTGGATTCACAGCTGCACTACTCAGTACTGATGTACATTGTCCTCCATGCTGCCTCTTCTATGCGAGAGACTTTGGGAACAGGATGTCCTCTTCTATGTAGACCTTGTAGGGGGTGCACAACTCCTGTCCTCCAGGGCCACCAACAGTTCATGTTTTCCGGATTTCCTAGTATTGCACGGGGGTTAATTTAATCACCTGCACAGGTGATCTAAGAATGCTAAGGAATTCTTGAAAACATGCACCGTTGGTGGCCCTTGATGACTGGAGCTGTGCATCCCTGCTTTAGTGTAGTCCTCCCTTCATCATAGACTTTCATAGGCATCATATAATCTGATCTCTCAGTGAATCTGAAAACCTGTCTCCTGTCTGGAGACTATTATTTATTTATTTTTTTAAGCAGTGAATTTTAGATGTTTTAACAGTTTAGAATGAGGAAAGAAGAGTTAACGAGCCCTGATTAATGGAGAAATTGACATTTTTATGTAATAGGATTACAGTCTTGGATCTTAAAATTCATTTCTGAACATTTTCAATGGAAGCTTCACCATCGAAAGTCAGATTTTTACTTTTTGTGGTCCACATTTCTTGCCACTTAGGATTTTCTGACTTCGGTTTGCGCATAAACGTTAAATTGCGTATTCTGGAGCCGAACCACGAGGAGCGGATGCAGATAACTGAGCCTACTTTTTATAGAAGTAGTGGAACTTTTCGTTTCGGAAGTTGTCATGATTTTCTAGGTTAAGAGCGATTTTTTTTTTTTTTTTTCCTCTTCAGACATGAGCTCCACAATCTCTATATACATCTGTGCCTTCACCTGCCCAAAATGAAATTGTTCTCGAATGTTGGCAAGTGTGCCACTGCATCAGAGCGGTTTTATTTTTCAGTGCATGATACTTTCCAATTACAGAACAACGTTGCCCTGGTAGTAAATGCCCCGGTCCATTACTGACATTTTAATGAAATGACTGTGAAAGTGCGATTCCTGCCAATGTCCAGGAAGTATTGTCTGCTGCAACTTGATGCCATGACTTTAACTGTTCTTGGCAACTGCAGCTGTGATGACAGCAAACAAGGAGCTTTAGCTTAAACATAGGGTGCCACTTAGCAGCAGGGCCATAAATCCAATCTCAGGGCCATATAATACATGCTGTGCAGTTTTTCTTTGTGCAGATCTTTTGTACTGGGAAATCAGGGGGCTGTAGATTACCTTCCAGAACAAAACCTACTCCTCTCGTAAAGTAGCCGCTAATGTCATCACACATAGGTGTATCTGTTTCTGGGGGTTCTCAGAACTGACCGTATTAACGATACAGTTGCGTTATCGGAGACAGATATGTTATCTGGATTAGTCGCCTGTCATTCCCCTGAAGAGCACAGTAGTCAGACTCTCCGGCCTGAACGGGCGGCCAACAGAGCATAATACATTTTAATCAGGTTCACTGCAAGGGGCGATGGGATAGACTTCAGATTTGGTGTCACTTCTTCTGTTCTGTCCGGATCATTTTAGGTTACACTATTCCTCCCGATTCCCTCCATGTACGTGCATGTTCAATGCCCTTAACAACGCTGATTTCTGTGGGTAGAAGGGATCAGGCATGTTTAATGTCAACATGTCTGATCCTAACGCATTAGATAGTCTGTTGCTCCAGCTAAAATAAGTATTTTTAACCTGCCTTTTATTCAATGTGTGTGAGCAATTCATACCCCAAAACTTTTTTTTTACGTTTTTTTTTTCACATTACACGCTCAAACAGTACACTTAAATGTTTTACATTTGCGTTTTTTGTGATCTACCAACACAAATTAGCAAGTATTTGTGAAATGTAATTAAATGATACATAGTTTTTTATTTATTTAAAAATATAAATATGAAAATTGTGACATGCATTTGTATTCAACCCACCCCCTTAGTCTATACTTTTGTAGGACCACCTTTCCTGCATTTACAGCTGCAAGTCTTTTGGGCTATGTCTCTACTAGCATTGCACTCTAAAGGCTGAAATTTTTGCCAGTTCTTTGCACACTAGCTCTAACTCAGTGAGATTGGATGGAGGAGTCTGTGAACAGAAATTTTGAAGTCTTGCCACAGATTCTCAATGGGATTTAGGTCTGGACTATGTTTGGGCCGTTCACACACATGAATATTCTTTGATCCAAACCATTCCATTGTAGCTCTCGCAGTATGTTTAGGGTTGGTGTCTGCTAGAAGGTGAACCTACGTTCCAGTCTCAAGTCTTTTGCAGCCTTGAACAGGTTTTCCTCCAGGATAGCCCTGTATTTAGCTTCATCCAGCCTCCCATCAACTCTGACCAGCTTCCCTATCACTACTGAAGAAAAGCATCCCCACAGCATGATGCTGCCACCACCATGTCTGACAGTGGGCATGATGTTTTCAGAGTGATTGTTAGTTTTCTGCCACATAGCAGTTTGTATTTAGCTCAACAAGTTCTACTTTGGTATCATCTGTACAGAGCACCTTGTTCCACATGCTAGCTGTGTCCTCTACATGGCTTTTTGTAAACTACAAGTGGACTTTTTTAGCTTGCTTTCAAAAATTGCTTTCTTCTGGCCTTTATGGAAGAGTGGCATGATTTGTGGAGTATACAACTAACCGTTCTCCTGTGGATAGATTCTCCCACCTGAGCTGTGGACCTTTGCAGGTCTTTCAGAGTGACCATCATGGGCCTCTTGGCTGCTTCTATAATTAGTGCTCTCCTTGCTTGGGATGTCAGTTTAGGTGGATGGCCATGTCTTGATAGGTTTACAGTTGTGCTATACTCCTTTCATTTTTGGATGATGGATTGAACAGTGCTGTTTTTTATGACCTAACCCTGCTTTACTTTTCTCCACAACTTTATCCTTGACCTGTCTGGGGTGTTCCTTGCTTTTTATGATGGGGTTTGATTGCTAGTGTTCTTAAATGTGAAAAAATGGGGAAAAGGTGTGAATACTTTTTCAGGGCACTGGCATATAGACTTTTTTTGGACTCTTTTGCATCATCTTGAAGCTATCTTTTGATGAAGAAATTCATTGTGTACATATGTAATCTGATAGGACATCATGTGAAATTGCTCTACAGTCATGGCCAAATGTTTTGAGAATGACACAAATATTAATTTTTACAAAGTCTACTGCTTCACTTTTTCTAATGGCAATTTGCATATACTCCAGAATGTTATTAAGAGTGATCAGCTTAACAGCAATTACTTGCAAAGTCAATATTTGGCTAGAAAATGAACTTTATCCCCCAAAACACATTTCAACATCATTGCAGCCCTGCCTTAAAAGGACCAGCTAACCTCTTTTCAGTGATTGCTCCATTAACACAGGTGTGGGTGTTGATGAGGCCATGGCTGGAGATCAATCTGTCATGATTAAGTAAGAATGACACCACTGGACACTTTAAAAGGAGGCTGGTGCTTGGCATCATTGTTTCTCTTCTGTTAACCATGGTTATCTCTAAAGAAACACGTGCAGTCATCATTGCAATGCACAAAAATGGCCTAACAGGGAAGAGTATCGCAGCTAGAAAGATTGCACCTCAGTCAACAATCTATTGCATCATCAAGAACTTCAAGGAGAGAGGTTCCATTGTTGCCAAAAAGGCTTCAGGGCGCCCAAGAAAGACCAGCAAGCGCCAGGACCGTCTCTTAAAAGTGTTTCAGCTGCGGGATCGGGCTACCAGCAGTGCAGAGCTTGCTCAGGAATGGCAGCAGGCAGGTGAGAGTGCATCTGCACGCACTATGAGGCGGAGACTCTTGGAGCAAGGCCTGGTCTCAAGGAGGGCAGCAAAGAAGCCACTTCTCTCCAGAAAAAACATCATGGACAGACTGATATTCTGCAAAAGGTACAGGCAGTGGACTGCTGAGGACTGGGGTAAAGTTATTTTCTCTGATGAATCCCCTTTTCGATTTTGGGACATCAGGAAAACGCCTCATTCGGAGAAGACAAGGTGAGCGCTACCACCAGTCTTGTCTCATGCCAACTGTTAAGCATCCTGAAACCATTCATGTGTGGGGTTGCTTCTCAGACAAGGGAATCGGCTCTCTCACAGTCTTGCCTAAAAACACAGGCATGAATAAAGAATGGTACCAGAATGTCCTCCAAGAGCAACTTCTCCCAACCCCCCAAGAGCAGTTTGGCGATCAACAATGCCTTTTCCAGCATGATGGAGCACCTTGCCATAAAGCAAAGGTGATAACTAAATGGCTCAGGGAACAAAACATAGAGATTTTGGGTCCATGGCCTGGAAACTCCCCAGATCTTAATCCCATTGAGAACTTGTGGTCAATCATCAAGAGACGGGTGGACAAACAAAAACCTAAAAATTCTGACAAAATGAAAGCATTGATTGTGCAAGAATGGACTGCTATCAGTCAGGATTTGATCCAGAAGTTGATTGAGAGCATGCCAGGGAGAATTGCAGAGGTCCTGAAGAAGAAGGGTCAACACTGCAAATATTGACTTGCTGCATTAACTCATTCTAACTGTCAATATAAGCTTTTGTTACTCATATGTTTGCAATTATTATATTTCTGTCTGTGATAAAAACATCTGTCAAACACACACAAAAACCAGAGGGCAGCAGATCATGTGAAAATTTAATATTTGTGTCATTCTCAAAACTTTTGGCCATGACTGTAGTGTAGACTAGTGTATAAGTACATAATGCTGTTATTGGCTGTAAGACGAAAGTTGGATGAGCCTGTTGGCAATCTTATGTAAAAGGGGTCCTTGAAGAACTGGGAATGCTATATATTTTTGCTTACCTAATCTTTTTCTACTAGATTGCTTGAGGTGCCCGGTGGCCTATTCCCCTCTCCCTAGTAAAATAAACACATATCTTGGCATAGGGAGAGCAATTATATTTATAGGGAGATCGAGGAAGGTGGTTGTTGTTGTCTAGCAGCCATCTTATCTGTATGACCATAGAGAACTTTGTGACGTCCCCATTCCCTTCTACAATCAAAGCACACTGAACTTATGTGTAGTAATGTTACACTGAATAATGTCTGTATTTGAGATTTCGCTTTCCGAAATTTCCAACGGCATTACCAAAATGTGTTCCTGGCTCGCAGACCTACTCCATCGTTTCTTTGTGACATGACTTGGTGTTCTTTCACACTTACCGTGATTTTTGCAGCCCGTTTATGCGGGCCTTTTTTGGGGCCGTATCGCCGCAATTTTCAAGGTCTGCCACAATAACAAACCGCAAAAAACTTGTGGATCGCCGTTTCCAATACTATAGAAAAGTATTGGAAAGAAAAAAACGGCATTGCCACAAAACTGGAAGTTACGGAACACCGTAACTTCCCGTTTTGCGGAAGCCATTAATTTTCTATGGGGCCGTGTCCGTAAGCCGTGAAATATATCGAGCAAGTTCGATATTTTCTCACAGCCGTATATACGGCCCTCACCGCCATACGGCACACGGCCCTCAGTAGAATTTTTGCGGCCTGTTTTTGCATCCCCATTGCATTGAGGCCGCAAAAACACTGTAAGTGTAAAACCAGCCTACTGCGGAGTTGCAGGCGTCCTTCTTGCCGAGGATCGTTTGGCTTATTATTTGGCTGTCAATTATGTAACGGCCTCTTTTTTCTCTCATTGGTTTAGCAGGTTGCCCTTTTTGAACTGTTGTCGTTGCTGTATGGAAATCATCCATCAACCATCTCCACCTGCTCATACAACAGGTGGGCTTATGATTCCTGATTTTAAAGCTTCCGACCACAAAGACCCAGATCATATAGACTGATCTGATCCTGAGATGAGGGGTGAGAATCGTATTGACTGTAGACTTACTATATTAGCTGCCTTAGGAGAGTTGATCAGAGGCGAAGAGGCCTCTCAGCTAGGTACTCCTGATCCTTAATTTCAGCAATCGATGTGAGCGATAGCAGTGCATTAAAGCAGTGTTCCCCAACTCTGGTGTGTTTTCAGGATTTCCCTAGTATTGCACAGGTAATAATTCCATCACCTGGACTATACTAAGAAAACCCTGAAAACACGATCTGTTGGTGGCTCTTAAGGACTGGAGTTGGGAAACACTGCATTAAAGGGTCCAGAAGGTACCTTTTTAAAGGGCTATTTCCATCCCCACCTGTTTGACATGTCTACAGTATGTATGGGATCCACTTATTTGCTGTTGTTTTTTACTTGTATCCTCAGTGGCACCCATATACATTAGAGAAGGTCAAACAAATAGGCCGATTTTTGGAATAACTGGCGGCCCATCAAAAATGAAAGAGGGATTAGACATGTTGACTTTCAGAGCCCAATTTTGTTTTTCCAGAAGATAAGCAGTCACCAGATTAGTCTGGCAGTTGTTTACTTCACACTCGCCGTTGAAAACGTACGCATGTTTGACTGAGTCAAGCACTCGTGTGTATGGAAAAGGGGGGCCGGTAGAACTTTTGCCAACAGTTATCCGAGCCATGTGGGGACCTATGTACGGAATTTAAAGGTGTTGACTAAGGAACTAGGTAAGGAACTAGGTCTGAGCTGAAAAAGTAAGTTAATGTGTATGCAAAATGTAAATGCATATTAACACATGACCATTACACAGAGCAAACCAGACACAAAAAACAAATATCCTAAAATAAAATAAAATTTTTTTTTGCAAAAATGCATGAAGGTAGTCATAATTATAAGGGTATGTAGTAAACATAATTTTGATCAAAAGAATGTACTAGCCATCCCGCTGCGTCAAGGCAACCCTTGTGGGACAGTCCTAACTCTTCTATTATAAACCTTTCCACTTGTCAAGTGCCGTAAATCAGTGAAGAGTGCGGTATGAATGTGCTTCCAAAGGTAGACACAGGAACGCTTCTTGTGGTAAATCGCCTGCTGGTTTATCATGGAACAGCACAAACCATAGCAGGGCTCAGCGAAGTAAACGTGGCAAAACAAAGGATTCATATAGCAAAGTCCATATATCTGAGGGGTTCGCCCGCTCAGACCACCATATGTCTTCAGCTCCACCTGGAGCCACGTCTGGAGTCTCTCCTCTCCAAATACAACACACAGAAAGAAAAATCAATGGCTGTACATTTAACATCCCAGTCACACCCTTGGGGTGAAGATATGGTGAGTAGGCGTACCACCCATCTCTTACCTACTCACCTACAAACCCGTCCCATAACATGGCTGATTAACTCCTTTTGCACATAGCATGCTGGAGAGAAGCTTATGGGTTTCTGGATCAAACATGACGAACATATGAAAAACATAACGATTAACTTTTTCATATGGACACAAACATAAAAGGGTTGTCCCACGAACAAAGTACATTTTAATTAATAGATCTTAGAATAAGATATTGTAATAAATTATGATGCAAACAAAACTGCCCCCAAACACAGTATGATACCCACACAGTGAATTCATCCACAGTACCCACAGTACACGCACTCTATGATGACCCTACTGTACCCTCTCCCTTAATTCCCCTGACCAAGAAATGCAAACCCATTATAATATGATTCTCCAACTGTAATCCCCACACAGCTGTCCATACAGTATGCAAAGTTGAGACACAAAAAGTTTATATTCACATGATATGGGCCCCTCCTCATGGTTTTATGTGTGTTTCACAGATGTTTTATCACAGACAGAATTCAAAATTGCAACATATGAGTACAAAGTTTATTTGACTTAGAATGAGTTTTAATCAGCAACATATTTGCATGGTAGCAAAAAACTCAATCCCCAACTTCAGTGGTGATGATTTTAGTGTCCACATATAATGCACAACTACTGTGTATACCGTCCACGAGCACATTATGTCCACCGGACCCCAGTAACATGCCATAATTGATCCCTAATCGACAGAATTTAAACCTTAATCCGGGCATGCCCCTTTGCTGGTCACTAATCACAGTAGTCCATGTGATGTGATAGGTCCAAGTTCAGACCGAAAACGTTCGTTATTACTGTGGACACGATCAAAAATCATCACTTACTGAAGTTGAGCTTCTGAGTAATTATGCTATACTATAATGGTGTGGACTACTCAGATACTCCTATACGCTGTGCACATGTTATTACTTTTGCAATATTTGCAGTGTTGACCCTTCTTCTTCAGGACCTCTGCAATTCTCCCTGGCATGCTCTCAATCAACTTCTGGACCAAATCCTGACTGATAGCAGTCCATTCTTGCACAATCAATGCTTTCATTTTGTCAGAATTTTTAGATTTTTGTTTGTCCACCCGTCTCTTGATGATTGACCACAAGTTCTCAATGGGATTAAGATCTGGGGAGTTTCCAGGCCATGGACCCAAAATCTCTATGTTTTGTTCCCTGAGCCATTTAGTTATCACCTTTGCTTTATGGCAAGGTGCTCCATCATGCTGGAAAAGGCACTGTTGATCGCCAAACTGCTCTTGGAGGGTTGGGAGAAGTTGCTCTTGGAGGACATTCGGGTACCATTCTTTATTCATGGCTGTGTTTTTAGGCAAGACTGTGAGAGAGCCGATTCCCTTGGCTGAGAAGCAACCCCACACATGAATGGTTTCAGGATGCTTAACAGTTAGCATGAGACAAGACTGGTGGTAGCGCTCACCTTGTCTTCTCCGAATGAGGCGTTTTCCTGATGTCCCAAACAATCGAAAAGGGGATTCATCAGAGAAAATAACTTTACCCCAGTCCTCAGCAGTCCACTGCCTGTACCTTTTGCAGAATATCAATCTGTCCATGATGTTTTTTCTGGAGAGAAGTGGCTTCTTTGCTGCCCTCCTTGAGACCAGGCCTTGCTCCAAGAGTCTCCGCCTCACAGTGCGTGCAGATGCACTCACACCTGCCTGCTGACATTTCTGAGCAAGCTCTGCACTGCTGGTAGCCCGATCCCGCAGCTGAAACACTTTTAAGAGACGGTCCTGGCGCTTGCTGGTCTTTCTTGGGCGCCCTGGAGCCTTTTTGGCAACAATGGAACCTCTCTCCTTGAAGTTCTTGATGATGCGATAGATTGTTGACTGAGGTGCAATCTTTCTAGCTGCGATACTCTTCCCTGTTAGGCCATTTTTGTGCATTGCAATGATGACTGCACGTGTTTCTTTAGAGATAACCATGGTTAACAGAAGAGAAACAATGATGCCAAGCACCAGCCTCCTTTTAAAGTGTCCAGTGGTGTCATTCTTACTTAATCATGACAGATTGATCTCCAGCCATGTCCTCATCAACACCCACACCTGTGTTAATGGAGCAATCACTGAAAAGAGGTTAGCTGGTCCTTTTAAGGCAGGGCTGCAATGATGTTGAAATGTGTTTTGGGGGATAAAGTTAATTTTCTAGTCAAATATTGACTTTGCAAGTAATTGCTGTGAAGCTGATCACTCTTTATAACATTCTGGAGTATATGCAAATTGCCATTAGAAAAAGTGAAGCAGTAGACTTTGTAAAAATTAATATTTGTGTCATTCTCAAAACTTTTGTCCATGACTGTACAGTATAATGGCCACAAAAAGTGTTCCATACAGTATAATGGGCCTCACATAATCCTCCATACGATATAACGAGGCCCTTCATTGCCTTCCATATTCAGTTGTTCTCAAAAGTTTACATACTCCAGCACAATTTTTGTTTTCTTATCCTTTTTTCAGAGAATATGAATCGTAGCACCAAAACTTTATCCCCACTCATGGTTAGTGGTTGGGTGAAGCCATTTATTGTCAAACTACTGTGTTTTCTCTTTTTAAATCATAATTACAACCCAAAACATCCAAATGACCCTGATCGAAAGTTCACATACCCCATTTCTTAATACCGTGTATTGCCCCTTCTAACATCAATGACAGCTTGAAGTCTTTTATGGTTGTTGTGGATGAGGTTCTTTATTTTCTCACCAAAAAAAGAGCATGAACCGCACCTCCAAAAATAATACGTTGATCTAATGCTGCTAGACAAAAATATGTAGACTGAACATGAGGTTCTTAGTTTAACATACCCCATTTCTTAATACCGTGTATTGCCTCTCTAGCATCCGTGACAGCTTGAAGTCTTTTGTGGTAGTTGTGGATGAGGTTCTTTATTTTCTCAGATGGTAAAGCTGCCCACTCTTCTTGGCAAAAGCCTCCAGTTCCTGTAAATTCGTGGTCTGTCTAGCATAAACTGTGCGCTTGAGATCTCCCCAGAATCGGGAATGATATTGATGTCAGGAGACTGCAATGGCCACTCCAGAACCTTCACTTTGTTCTGTGGTAGCCAATGACAGGTCGACTTGGCCTTGTGTTTTGGATCGTTATCATGTTGGAATGTCCAAGTACATCCCATGCGCAGCTTCTCGGGCTGATGATAGCAAATTTACCTCCAGTATTTGCTGATAATGTGCTGTATTCATCTTTCCTTCAACCTTCACCAAGTTTCCTGTGCCTTTGTAGCTTACATATCCCCAAAACATCAGCGATGCACCTCTGTGCTTTACAGTAGGAATGCTGTTCCTTTCATCAAAGGCCTTGTTGACCTCTCTCCAAATATATCGTTTATGGTTGTGGCCAAAAAGTACAATTTTGGTCTCATCACTCCAAATTACTTTGCTCCAGAAGTTTTGAGGCTTGTGCTGTTTTGTGTATTGTAGGTGAGATATTTGTGGCATTTGCGCAGTAATGGATCTCTTCTGGCGACTAGACCATGCAGCCCATTTTTCTTCAAGTGCCTCCTTATTTATTGTGCATCTTGAAACAGCCACACCGCTCGTTTTCAGAGAGTCCATTATTTCAGCTGATGTTATTTGTGGGTTTTTCTTTGCATCTTGGACTATTTGCTGGCTGTTTTAGTCAAAATTTTTGTTGGTCTACCTGACTGTGGTTTTGTTTTTATAGATCCCATGATTTTCCATTTGTTAATCACAGTTTGAACGCTTCTGACTGGCATCATCAATTCCTTGGATATGTTTTTGTATCTCTTTCCTGTTTTATACAGTTCAACTACCTTTTCTGTAATCCGTTGACAGTTCTTTTGCTCTCCCTATGACTCACATTCCAGAAACGTCAGTGGCTGGATGAAAGATGCAAGAGTCTGTCTGGATCCCAGAATCTCACTCAGCTTTTATGCACACACACTAATTACAAGCAAACAGGTCACAGGTAGGATGTTACCTTTAGTAGCTAGTCAAATCCATTTGTGTCAACTTCTGGGCATGTTATCAGGCCAAAATCACCATGGTATGTGAACTTTTGATCAGGGTCATTTGGATGTTTTGGGTTGTCATTATGATTTAAAAAGAGAAAGCTCAGTAGTTTGACAAAGAATGGCTTCACCCAACCACTAACAATGAGTGGAGAAAAAGTTTTGGTGCTATCATTCATATTCTCTGCAAAAAACGCCATAGAAAAGCCCAAAAAATATGTGCCGGAGGTAAAGTACACTTTAAAAGCCCACACTGTATTATATAATGACGCCTACATAAGGCTCCGTATACAGTATAATTAGCCCACAACATAGCGCTCTGTACAGTATAATGGCTCCCCCACATAGTGCTCTGTACATGTATAATGGCTCCTACATATAGTGCTCTATACAGTATAATAGCCCACACATATGTGGTCTATACAGTATTTTAATTAAGCCCCACATAACCGCTCTGTTACAGTATAATGGCTCCACATAGTGCTCTATACAGTATAATAGCCCCTCACTAGCGCTCTGTACAGTATAATGGCTCCACAATAGCGCTCTGTACAGTATAATGGCTCCACATAGTGCTCTATACAGTATAATAGCCCCACATAGCGGTCTATACAGTATAATAGCCCCACATAGCGGTCTATACAGTATAATGGCCCCACATAGCGGTCTATACAGTATAATGGCCCCACATAGCGCTCTGTACAGTATAATGGCTCCACATAGTGCTCCATAAAGTATAATGGCCTCACACTGAAAAAATAAGTAAATTCTCACCTCTGCCCGTTCCCCCGCTTATCTGGTCTCTTCAGATTTTCTGCAGATCTCAGTACAGTGGGCGCGTTGAGATGTCAGACGCTGAGGAGGAATGATGGGAGAGGAGATGACGCTCCGTCCTCCATCGTTGCTTTCAGTTGTATTGGCATCTAGTATTATGATGTAGTTGGAATTGTGATGCCAGGCAGGGGCCGAATATACTCGGGGGGCCCGCCTGGCATTGCAGCCAAATATAGTCGTCATGTGGGCCAGATTGGCCCACGGGCCGGAGTTTGACTTCCGTTCTAGATAAACTCTCCCCCACCCCCCTCTTTGGGTACCAGAGATTACCAGTGCACTCGATGTGCCTAATCCAGCCATCCCCAGCACTACTACGGATATGTGTTTGTACAATCTATATAATAATGATATATACTGTATATATATGTTTTATCTTTTATGGGAGGACGACTAATTATAATCTATGCAGTGTTTAGCGAAGAAGCTTATTTGTAGGGATGAAGTCAAACTTTGCACAAAGCGTTCCGCTACCAGTTGACTATTTCAGATTGTTATGAATGTAAATCTCCCCCCGTCCAGTGCAGAAAGTAAATTATATTAACGAACGCGGCAAAACGGGTTTTAAATATTAAATAGTAAAGATTAAAATTGTTATTTTAAATGAGATCCGTATTTCTGGAGTCATTTAAGGATTGTCTTATTAATCACATTTCTAGGAGTAAACAGGTTTTGTTTTTTGCTTTTTTTTTTTTTTTCATGCAACTTTTGCACCCTCGATTATTAGTCCTAGTAACCAGATAAATAAATAATGGATCTTTGCAAGGAGCTCATTTACGCTGTATATTAGAGACCTTCTTTAAATAAAAGTAATTAGATTCTTTCGTCTACCAAGCTTTTTTTTGCTTTTTTTTAATTCCTCATTGAAACAGATCTGCGGATGGAGCCATTGCTGAACATCGCATTGGTTGATTATTTATGAGTGGTAACAATTAATTTTACTATTTTGATACAGTGGAGAACATTCATGATAATTAGCGCACCGGATACAGCGCTGGAACCGACGGCAAGCGGATCACAAATCATTTTTAGTATGGTTCAGAAAATTAAAGCCTACATCTATGGCGTTAAAAAACTAAAGTCTCTATTTTATGTAATTACCTGCACATAAATTCCTGTAATTGTTCCCCTAATAGTGCATTTTTCTTAATGTAACGGCGTTCTACAGTTCGTCTGGGTCACTTAGGCTGAGGTGGTTACACAAAGTTTTATTGGATATTGTGGGTTTGACTGTTTTGCATTTTCTTTTTTTTTTTTTTTTTTTTTTTTAATTTTTTCTTTTTTTTAGGTTGACCTATTTTTTTTTCATTCCCTGTTTTACGCAGCAAATTTTATCAAACTGGCGCACGTGTGGGGAGTTGAACGCTCGTCTTTAGAATACTTTGTGGTTGATGTACGTTGATGCTAAACTTCTGCACCCACAGTAATGGTGGCGAGGTATCCAGCTAAACGTGCCAGTATTCAAAATGTGGCACAATTTGCACCCCCAAAAAAATAAAAGAAAAATCTTTCGTGACTTGCACTATATTTATTAAAGGGAATTTGTCATTGGGCTTTTGCTACCTCATTTAAGAGCAGCATAATGTAGGAAGAGAGATCCTGATTCCCAGTGATGTATCACTTAGTTTACTGGATTTTAGAAGTTGTGATCATAGTTTTGAGATGTAGCAGAGCTCAGAAAGCTGACACCACCCACACCCCTCACTGGCAGCTTTTTTGTGGTTGTTTGCATTGAATACTGACAGTAAGATGCTGGCCGGGTTGGACTAGGATGCACGTGGGCACCAGTCTGGACAAGTGATAATCTCCTGCTGATAACAGTCATTATATTGGAACAGCACACAGCCTAATGAGTGATGCATCACAGAAATCGGTGTCTCGGCCCCTACCTCAGATTATATAGCAAAGACCTGCTGTCAGATTCCCTGTAATTACCGTAGACTCTTTTTGTCCAGTCAGCGGGCATGACCTAATGTGCAGCAACAAGTGCCACAAAATGCATCAACATTTTGGCGCACATATGTAGTACAAAGTAAACCAAGCAATCACTGATGGGAACTTGGACTGGGAAGATCAATCACATCTCCTGAGCCAGTACGATAAATCTGTCACGTTTTAAGTCTGTTTAGTCTGCTGCACGGTTTAAGAAGTAGATCGCATTGATATTTATTCCCCAGCTTATTTTTTTTTTACATTTTGTGCATTTTACGATTTTGCTTCGCCTCAGTATTAATAGATAGGCCTCATAAAGAAGTCAGTGGTTTTTCTTCACGTGTGCAAAACAAGCACAAGTATCAGTGTTTGGTCAGTTTTCACCGTCAGTGGGTAAATAAGTGATAAAATGTCTCCTATTCTTTGCAAATTAGTGTGAATAATGGACAGCACACAGACTGACGCGTGATTTTCACGGACCCATAGACTTCAGTTGGTACTTTTCATCTACTACGCGGAATAACACCAACAGTGATGTTTGCATGGACACATGATCCACCAAAAAATAACAGGCATGTGTACAGCCTTTTTTTTCCCCTTGAAAATCACTCATGGAACAAACGGATGTCTAAATGAGGCCTTAACCAAATTGCCTTTTCACCGAGGAAGAGTACTAGAACTCTAGTCTCACCTATTGGAAGTAGCAATCCGAAAAGTCTGTATCGACCCTTTAATGAGCCTTGCCACATGTCCTAGGATAAAAGCCAAACCAGAATCTCCGTTTGCAGACACAATGTTTCGGGGGGGTTGCCCCTCGGCAGTGCAAAGTATGAGATCTGATTTGGGTGAGAAGCTTAAGACTGGGATCTAAGGGTAACGTTTGTCCTTGTGGAGAGTGTCAAGCCTGGCATGACCGATCTCATACATTGCACTGCCGAGGGGCAACAGCCCGAAAACTGTGTCTGCAAATTGAATTTCTGGTTGGCTTTTATCCTAAGTGATAGGACAAGGCTCATTAAAGGGTCGATATTGACTTGTAGGAATAGGTGGCGCTAGGGTTCAACTGTGGGACAATTTTCATATTTCATTTGCCAGAGGAGCATCGCAAAGGCCTATAAGTCTCCTCACACTGACATGCTGGATCTCAGAAAGTAGAAACATTACCTCTGCGATTTGAAAAATTGTCTTCCATTGCCTCATTCCAAGGGTTAGAGTTATAAAAAGTGTCTACATAAAATTCATAGAATCATAGAATGGTAAAGTTGGAAGGGACCTCCTGGATCATCTGGCCCAACCCCCTTCTCAAAGCAGGATTCACTAAATCATCCCAGACAGATATCTGTTCAGCCTCTGTGTGAAGACTTCCATTGAAGGAGAACTCGCCACCTCTTGTGGCAGCCTGTTCCACTCATTGATCACCCTGTCAAAAAGTTTTTTCTAATATCTAATCTGTGTCTCCCATTCAGTTTCATCCCGTTGCTTCTAGTCTTTCCTTGTGCAAATGAGAATAAAGATGATCCTTCTACAATGTGACAGCCCTTGAGATATTTGTAGATCGCTATTAAGTCTCCTCTCTGTCTTGTTTTTTGCAAGATAAATATTCCCAAATCCTGTAACCGTTCCTCATAGGACATGGTTTACAGACCGGTCACCATTCTGGTCACTCTTCTCTAAACTTGCTCCAGCTTGTTAATGTCTTTTTTAAAATGTGGAGTCCACAACTGGACACAGTATTCCAGATGAGGTTTGACCAAAGAGGAGTACAGGGCAATAATGACTTCACATGATCTAGACTGTATGCTTCTGTTAATACATCCCAGAATGGTATTTGCCTTTTTTGCTGCTGCATCACACTGTTGACTCATGTTCAGTCTGTGATCTATTAGTATACCCAAGTCATTTTCACACTTGCTGTTGCTTAGCCCTATTCCTCCCATTCTGTGTACGCTTTTTTTTCATTTTTATTGCCCAGATGTAATACTTAGCATTTTTCCCTGTTAAAATCCATTCTGTTAGTTGCTGCCCACTGCTCCAGTTTATTTATATCTTTTTGAATCCTCTCTGTCTTCTCTAGTATTAGCTATCCCTCCTAGCTTTGTGTCATCAGCAAATTTATTAAGTTTACCATAAATTCCTTCATCTAAATCATTGATAAAGATGTTGAACAATACAGGGCCCAGGACAGAGCCCTGTGGTACCCCACTTGAGACATTCTTCTAACTGGATGTGCAGCCATTTACGATCACTCTTTGGGTCCGATCACTAAGCCAGTTATGAATCCACCTAACAGTTGCCTTGTCCATTCCATACTTAGTCATTTTTTCAATAAGGATTGTGTGAGATACTTAGTAAAATGCTTTGCTGAAGTCAAGATATACTATATCTACAGCATTTCCCTGATCCACCCAGTCAGTGATTCTGTCATAGAAGGAAATTAAGTTAGTCTGACATGATTGTTAGTTATAAACCCATGCTGTTTAATCACTTCATTCTTATCCAGATACTTACATACATGTTGTTTAATAATTTGTTTCGTTCCCTGTGTGTTTTAACGGATGTTCTGTAAAAAAAAAAAAGCCCAATAGCTTGTATAGATGACACATAGGCGGATCTTGCCATCCCTGGGTCCAGCTATGATTCTCCGCGGTGACGTACGTCAGGGCTACATTGCACATAACGCTTTTTAGATGGCATCTACCGTAATTCCTCAGTTCTCTCCGTTAGTGCACCATAAAGGACACTCTGCACAGTGATGGCTGTCATAGATTTTGGATTTGACCCCCGCATTATCAGAAATGATGATAAATGCTGTGACACTGCGTACACATTAGTATATCTTCCTTTCCCCACCCACCTTCTTCTTGTAGTGTTGAGGCCTGCACACTGAGCTCCTCATCTTTGTCAGATTAATCAATAGGCACCGTATGGAAGAGGGTCAGTAATCTGTGTCATCAGGCCTTTAAATCGTGTTGAAAATTTGCTTAAAGCCTGGGCCAATTAACATCGAGATGATGAATGGCTGGCGAGCTTGGAAGAGCCTGCCGCTCAGGGGCTTTGTGCACAGGAGCAGCTCAGCTGTTGTGCGGCAGACACCAGCGTCTAATATCCGCCATTCATGTGCTCTCCGTCCACCCACTCTTAATGATAATGTCAATCTAGCAGAATATACACACATTGGACTTGTCAGGACTTAATAAATCAAAGGAGTTTGTCAAAGGCATTCAGATAGATTAACGAGGCAGCGGCAATAACAAGTCGAATTTGCATAGAGAGTCGCCCGAATCTCAGTAAATTATGATCCTGTTTTTTTCATTTGATTATTTGCTAATGTCTCAGGAGAGAGAATGATTATATTAGCATTTACAATTTGCTCCAGCAGCACAGATCCGAGGTATAAAAGGCCCTCTCACAATCCAGAGGTACTTCTAGGTTCATGCATGTGTATGATGGGCATTTCATATAGATGCTTGTATGTAGGTGTTACATGCGAACGTATGTTTACTGTGTGTGTGTAATGTACAAAGGTCTGTATGTATGTGCTCTGTAAGTATATATTACACATTTGTTTTTGGATAACATATATAGTTGTGTATTATGTGCGAATGACTATTTAGTGTTTGGGTGTGTGTGTGTGTTATATATATATATATATATATATATATATATATATATATGTATGTATGTATGTATATGTATATTTTATATATATATATATATGTGTGTATATATATATATATATATATATATATATATATATATATGTATGTGTGTGTATATGTGTATATTATATATATATATATATAATATATATATACTTAAACGCTCGTACATACAATGCACGCATGCACATAATATATACATACATGCATTCTACACACAACTGCCTAAATGCATCCACACACATACATATGCACACCTTATATATGCATACACAATGTAAGCTACCGTATAAATATTCTATGATATGTTACCGTATATACCATTTTGTATGTAGTGTGTATGTATATATGTAGATGTGTGTGAGTATATATGTGTGTGTTATATATATATATATATAGATATGTAGATATATATCTATATATATCTATATCTATATAGATAGTATATATCTATATATCTATCTATATAAGATATAGATATATATATCTCTATCTATATATAGATATGTAGATATATATCTATATTATCTATATCTAATATAGATAGATATATATCTATATCTATATATATAGATATAGATATATATATTATATATATCTATATAATAATATTATCTATATATTAGATACTATATGTATCTATATACTATAGATATCTATATCTATTAGATGATATATAATCTATATGTAGATATCTATAGATATAAATCTATAGATTCTATATATATAGATAGATATGATGTATGTACATTTTATGTGTATGTTTACTGTATGTTGTGTGCTTGCATTCATACTTGTATGATTTTCTTGTACATGTAGAGTATACCTGTGTATGATTTTCTTGTAGATGTGAGTATACCTGTGTATATAGTATACGGAGTAGATTCTTTCTTTGCATTTTTAATCTATGCGTATATATTTTTGCTCGTTCTTCCTTTTTTCCATACAGGAGATCCAAGTGCTTCAGCTTGACAGAGGCTTAATATCATTTTAACAGTGTACTGAATTGTGCCTTCAGGCAAAATATAGTTTTGTAGCTATAACCAACCTATCCATCTGCCAGCCAGATTGGGCTTCTCCTATCCAGGGCTTGCATTCTGCCTCGCTGACACCTCCAAATAGGATTAAGGATTCTGAAACATGCAAATGAACTCGCTGCCATAAAACCCGGCTCCTCGGCTCCTTAAATGTTTTTAAATGTTGTGTAAATGACGCTGGAGAAAGGGGGTTAAAAACGCAATGTGGATTAAAAGCGAAACGTTTATGCCGCTATATATTCAGGGCGGAGAAAATATTGCCTGCTATCCAATTATTTCATCTAAAATGTGTAATCTACCTTTTAGTTGTGATATTATTGGGGTTAATCGCTAATACAGGAGCGATGATTGTATGTGTTAAGGGATCCTGCATTGCTAGTCGTATACGTTCCACATATATAGCAGGTTGGGAGGCACGCTGAGGCTGTTGTGAACTCTACTACATTTCTAATTGGAGGTATTTGCTAATATTATCTTTTACCTACTTACTACATGTTGTGATAGGATCTTGGAGACGAGAGTATACGCCTTTAACTACACCGTTCCCAAGCAAGGGCCTTTATTGATAGACTATGCCATAAATATCTGATTTTACCATTTCTATTATAAGGACTTTGCTCTGTCTTGCGTTCTCATGGGATGGAGAATGTCCTTGCGCATGCGCCACTCTTATTTTCATTTTTATAGGAGAGCCAAACTAGCTGAGCTCCTGTGCCAAATTAGTAGACTGAGGCCTTAATTCATCAAAATCAGCAATTTTGACGATGAATCTTGCCCCAGTCGGACTGGAATCGGATTTGTGATGTAAGGTGCACCGCTATCGTGAAATTGATGCCACTTTGTCGTAGCTGGGCAAAAATGGCGTGAGAACAGTCGGTCTCGAAATTTCAGTGCAGCCTCACGTCCGTCCTCAAATTTTGCAGCTTTTCAAAGCTTTTTATTGCTAGATTTTTGCCGTTAAAGCTTTGCCGAATCGGTACCTAAATATTTTGTATGCGTATAGATTGCTGCTCATTGATAAATATTTTGCGTAAATTCAGTCTCTTTTCGTCATACATTGATCCTAAGAGTAGAACTTGCCTAGTGCCAAACAATGCAAACGCAATTGGTGAATTCCTCTGCATTGAATAAGCATTTCCGCTGTTTGCTTTGACACTTGCCGTACAATATGCGTCATGCAGAAAACCTTACAGATGGGCGCTGAATTATAGCATGGCCAGCCTACAGCCGTCGGTCGTAATCATAAAAGATGATTTAGGCTGGAGCTCGGCGCCACTTTTTATTTCCTCATTATGCAGTAAGTGACGGGATGTTATGGCACATCACTCTGCAACATATTGAACACAGCCATAGTTGTCAAAAAAAAAAAAAAATAACACGTGTGGATTGCTTCAGTCTGGAACATATTGGCGAAACGTCGTAAATAGATTTTTTTATTGACTTGATTTGCCTGTGGCAATGGTGGCTTCTATTCTGAAGGTGGCCATAAACGGGGAGATGCCATGCCAACATCGCAATCGGGGGCTACATGTGTATCGCCAATGAGTGTAGAAATCTTGTAAGCCTCATATGGTTGAGGAGCACAATCCTTCACCTTTCTCAGATTTTCTTTAGATGTTGATTGAAGTTTTATTTTTTTAAACGGGTTTTGCCAACAGGATTGTACAGCCTTTTCTGAGTGCAGTACAAAATAAAGATGGATTACTGCACTGGGTCACTTACTGGACTTCTTGGTGTGGTTCAGAAACAAAAAAAATCACTAATGAACTTTATGTACGGTGGCTGGCGAAAGTATTCACCCCCTTGAAATATAGGCATAAATTTACATTTATGGGATCAAATAACTAAAAATTGGCATGTGTATATGTATTCACACCTTTTTGCTAAAGGTAAACCTTTTGATGAAGCCCCTAAAGATTTCTGGTGCAAGCAATTACCTTTTTATAAGTCTCATGGTTGAAGTCCACCTGTGTGCAATCTAAGTTTCATATGATCTGTCGGTATACACAAGTCTTTTCTGAAAGGTAAAAGAGGCTGCAGCATCATTAAGCAAGAGGCACCGCTAACCAAACCGCACCATGAAGACCAAGGAGATCTCCAAACAAGTCAGGGACAAAGTTGTTGAGAAGTACAAGTCAGGGTTGGGTTATAAAAAAAAAAAAAACACCACCAAAATGGTCAGCCTGGGTGAGGAGGACATTAATGAGAGAGGCAGCACAGAGACCAAAGGTAACCCTGAAGGAGCAGCAGAGTTCCCAAGCAGAGACTGGAGTGGTCCATACGACATAAGCTCTATATTCCATAGAGATGGCCTTTATGAAAGAGTGGGCAGGACAAAGCCTTTACTTACACACACCAAAAGACCTATGTGAGACTCCTCAAATGTTTAGAGGAAGGGTCTGCATTCAGATGAGACAATAATTTTACTTTTTGGCCATCAAGGTAACCGCTATATCTGGCGCCAAACCATCACAACTTCTCACTCCAAGAACACCATCCCCACAGTGAAACATGGTGGCAGCATCATGCTTTGGGGATGTTTTTTGGCTGCAAGAAAACAATCTAACTTGAAGGAGCTGGAGTAGTTTTTGTTTGAAGAATGGGCAAAAATCCCAGTGGCAAGATGTGAAAAGCTCATAGAGACTTATTCAAAAGCGACTTGCAGCTGTAATTGCAACACAAGGAGGCTCTACAAAGGGTGAATAGTTATGCATACTGTAGTTTTCCTTTTTTTCTTTTTATCTTGTTTCCGCCACAATAAAAAACAAAACTAAATGTTCAGTTGTAGGCATGTTCTTTACATGTACTGATACAATCCCTTAAAAAAAAAAAGTGAATTTCCAGGTAGCAAAAATGCCATGGGATGTATGAACACTTTTGCAAGCCACTATAACACCGCCGGTTCTATCAATTCACCGTTTTTTTTTCTGCCTACGCTCTGCTTAGACAGAAAGATGTCAATCATTGGTGGGACTTGGAGATCGCTGTAGCTCATAAACTTATATTCATATCACTGAGCTACAACAGAAAAAAATGGAATCGGGGCAGAAGCTTCTGCCCTTTTATACTGCTTTCAGGTGGGGAAGCAAAAGCGTTTTGGACAAATTGTCTGCTTTTGAAACAAAGAGACCGCTCTTTTGCCTTTTCCTTTGTCAAGGTGACAACGAAAGCAGCATTTTGGGTACCGATCCACCATTTTTTGGGCTATGTGAAAGTGGCAGCATATTTATTTTGCTTATATAGTGGCATTAATTCCACATCGCTTTTCAGACCTCAGCATTGCTTTCCCCATTGGGGTTCACAATCTAGATTCCCTATCAGTATGTCTTTGGAGTGTGGGAGGAAATCGAAGAACCTGGAGGAAACCACAAACAGGGGAGAACACACAAACTCCTTGCAGATGTTGTCCTTGGTAGGATTTGAACCCTAGGATCCCAACGCTGCAAAGCAACAATGCTAACCACTGAGCCACCTTGTAACCTATTTACTCATTAGATCCTTTTTCAGGCTTCTATCTTCTAAACGTTGCTTTGACTTATATCTTGACAGTTTACATAATGGCAAAGGAAACTCATTGAGTGATATCTCTACGTGTTTTTTTTTTACTTTATCCATTTGGAAGATCAGTAGCCATATAATTGTAGGCAATATTCAGTGGTATAAGTGCTGTTGTCAAATTCTTGGCTTGAATGGAAACATGATCCCTTGTCTACTAATTAATGACCATGGCACTGTCCATTGAATTGATTCATTGCAGAAATCCAGCTTGTATTGAGTGTTAAAGCGGTTGTCTATTAATTTTACATTGACCTATCATTAGGATACAGTGGGGAAAAAAAGTATTTAGTCAGCCACTAATTGTACAAGTTCTCCCACTTAAAAAGATGAGAGAGGCCGGTAATTGACATATTAGGTAGACCACAGCTATGAGAGTCAAAATAAGAAAACAATTCCAAAAAACCACCTTGTCTGATTTGGCCAGATTTATTTTGCTAATTATGGTGAAAAATAAGTATTTGGTCACCTAAAAACATGCAAGATTTCTGGCTCTCACACACCTGTAACTTCTTTTTTAATAGTCTCCTCTGTCCTCCACTCATTACCTGTAGTAATGGCGCCTGTTTGAACTTGTTATCAGTATAAAAGACACCTGTCCACAACCTCAAACAGTCACACTCCAAACTCCACTATGGTGAAGACCAAAGAGCTGTCAAAGGACACCAATAGGCAATAGGCAAGCAGCTTGGTGTGATGGAATCAACTGTGGGAGCAGTAATTAGAAAATGGAAGACATACAAGACCACTGATAATGTCCCTCGATCTGGGGCTCCACACAAGATCTCACCCCATGGGGTCAAAAGGATCACAAGAACGGTGAGCAAAAATCCCAGAACCACACTGGGGACATAGTGAATGATCTGCATAGAGGTGGGACCAACGTAACTATAGCTACCACCAGTAACACACTACGCCGCCAGGGACTCAGATCCTGCAGTGCCAGACTTGTCCCCCTGCTTCAGCCAGTACATGTCCGGGCCCGTCTGACGTTTGCTAGAGAGCATTTGGATTATCCAGAAGAGAATTGGGAGAATGTCAAGTGGTCTGATAAAACCAAAGTAGAACTGTTTGGTAGAAACAAAAGTCGTCGTGTTTGGAGGAGACAGAATGCTGAGTTGCATCTAAAGAACACCATACCTACTGTGAAGCATGGGGGTGGCAACATCATGCTTTGGGGCTTTTTCTCTGCAAAGGGACCAGGACGTCTGATCCGTGTACATGAAAGAATGAATGGAGCCTTGTATCGTGAGATTTTGAGTGCAAACCTCCTTCCATCAGCAAGGGCATTAAAGATGAAACGTGGATGGGTCTTTTAGCAAGATAATGATCCCAAGCACACCGCCAGGGCAACGAAGGAGTGCCTTCGTAAGAAACATATGAAAGACCTGGAGTGGCCTAGCCAGTCTCCAGATCTCAACCCCATAGGAAACCTTTGGAGGGATTTGAAAGTCCCGTGTTGCCCAGCGACAGGCCCAAAATATCACTGCTCTAGAGGAGATCTGCATGGAGGAATGGGCCAACATACCACCATTAGTGTGTGCCAACCTAGTGAAGACAAGGATATATAACAAAATGTTGAGATGAACTTTTGTTAATGTAAATACTTATTTTCCACCATAATTTGCAAAATAAATCTTGCCAAATCAGACAGGGTGATTTTCTGGATTTTTTTTCTCATTTTGACTCTCATAGTTGTGGTCTACCTATGATGTCAATTACAGGCCTCTCTCATCTTTTTAAGTGGGATAACTTGCACAATTGGTGGCTGACTAAATACTTTTTCCCCTACTGTAGGTCATCAATGTTTGATCGGCTGGGGTCCGACATCCGGCACCCCTGTCGATCAGCTGTTATCGGTGTCGGCTGCCTCAGGACGGAAGTACTCGATTGCCGAGCTTCTCAGTCTACCTCTAGTGGCTGGCGCAGGGTAGTACACGTTCGCCTCCTAATCAAATCAGTAGGAGGCACATGTGTAGTACCCAGCTGCGGTCACTACAAGTAGATGGAGCAGCTCAACACATTAGTACTTCTGTTCGACGGCAACTGACATTGATAACAGCTGTCTATTAGTGTTAAAGTAATGGATAAACTCTTTAAGGGCAATGCACCCTAGGAAAAGTATGCAAAATAGCTCTTCTCCAGAATGATAGAAAGCCCTCTGTAAGTTTAACAAAGTCATGCTTCAAACCTCTTGGTTAGCAATTTCCTGTGAGGCCGGCGTCACACTAGCGAGTTTGATACGAGTTAGTCGCACGACTTACTCGCATCAACACCCTGCACGGCCGCCCGCTCTCGGACCAGAGTGCGCGGCTGCATGTATTTCTATGCCGCCGCGCACTCTGGTCCGAGAGCGGGCTGCCGTGCCGGGTGTTGATGCGAGTAAGTCGTGCGACTAACTCGCATCAAACTCGCTAGTGTGACGCCGGCCTAAGGAAAGAAAACTGTTTCACTGGTGCCTCCTATGCAGGTTGCAACCCTTTAAGTCCTTACCTTTTAAAATTGACCAGCCTCGCAAGATGATGAGATACTGGCCAAACCAGACACCGATCTACAGATTGCTACTATAGTCTACTTGCCCCTTGTCAGTGCAGAAGAATGGCTGAATTTCATAGCTTAGATCTATCTCTAGGGGCTGTCTCAGCCAGCCAAGCTCTACTTTGCACTGATGACATACAAATACACGGTAATGGGCCATGGACTGAGTAGAGCCTGGAGAGGTGTGACTAAGCGAACACTCGATGCTTTGCTAGAGCCCCTGATGGTTAGATTTGGTTCCGGATGAATGCCAGATGCTACTCCAGGACGGACCTCTGACGCACAGCAGCTGACCTCCAAAGGGACAGGGAGATGTAACAGCAGGTGCAGGCAGGTATGGTTGGCTACTGGTGGACACGGATGGTATATGGTCAGGTTGGTACTGGCAGGCACGACTGATATTCAAGCAGGCAGGTGCTGGCGGGCACAGCTGGAATACACAGCAAGTTCGGGCAGACAGGTACAGGACAGGTAAACTGACTCAGGTACTGGGGACCTGAGAACTAGCAAGCGTGCAGACTGACATAAGTTGCTCAGTCACATCCCAACAGGTGGAGGTGCCTTAAATAAGTGTTTCCTTGCTATTGGCTGGGGATACTTTAGGAACGCGCACACTGCCCTTTTAAGAGACCGTGAGTTTGCGCCCGAAGCACAGTGTCTGGGAATCCGTGAAGATTGTGCAGACCCCAGGCAAAAGAGGAAGGAGGAGGAGTTTTGGGACGGGCATTGTCGGTGAGCGCGTCGCCGACTACCAGCTAGCAATTCTACAGACTACTGACACTAACACGTTGATCAGTCACCTCTCAACAAGTGGAGGTGCCTTTAAATAATGAGTGTCTCCCATCCATTGGCTGAGGACACTTTAGGACTGCACCCTGTCCTTTTAAGAGACCAAGAGCTTGCGCCCTAAAAGCACCGTGCCCAGGGAACTGCAAGCATTGCTCAGACTCCGGGCAAAAGAAGGAGGAAGAGATGCGGACTGGCGTTGTGGCAGTGAGTGAGGAGGCGTCCCTGCTGGGGGAAGGAGGTAGTGTGCAGGGATGCCGATGCTACATACCCAGCAACATAGTTCAGTGTCAGCCTTGGCCAGTAACCCAAGTCATGTTGGGCAGCATGGTGGATCAGTGGTTAGCACTGCAGCCTTGTAGTGCGGTGGTCCTGGTTCCAATCCCACCATGGACAACATCTGCAAGGAGTTTGTATGTTCTCCCCTTGTTTGCGTGGGTTTCCTCCGGGTTCTCCGGTTTCCTTCCACACTCCAAAGACATGCTGATAGGGAATATAGATTGTGAGCCCCAATGGGGACAGTGGTGATAATGTCTGTAAAGTGCTGTGGAATTAATGGCGCTATATAAATGAGTAAAATAAAATAAATGTTGAAAAGCCTATTCAAGTTTTGGCCGTACAAGGTAAATATCTTCATAAACGGTACTTTCCTTTCAGGAGAGAACTAATTGGCTTTTATCCATGTGGAGACTTACCAGTAAGACTTCGCTGAAGGAAAATCCGTCTCCTAAAGTTGGGTTTTAAGCCAAAGCCTTGTTGATAATCAGGTATATGGAGGAGGTTGCTGCCAGCCATCCTTTATGGTCTCTTCTACTACATGGCATTAATTTAAAGAGAATTTGCCAGCATATTTTTATATATGAAGACAATGGTCTGGCTGTTTAGGTGCTTGTTGTCCAATAAAAATTATACCATTTTTGTAGACATCTGATGTGCTGGTCGTGAGAAATATAATGTATAAGCCATATGCAAATTAGACTGGAAGTGCATGGGGGTGTGTCAGTGTGCTGGGAAGAAACATTCCAAATGCATAGACACGCCCCCTAGTGCATTTGGCTTCTACAATAGATTTCTCATAACCGGCACATCGGATCTCAACAAAGAAGGTATCATTTTTATTCGGGGCCAAGCGCCTATACAGCCGTGCTGTTACTTCCACATGTAAAAATGAGTCTGTCTGTGTCAAACATGGCTCCTCCAGGTCCACCAGTACTGTAGGTGCTTTTAACTTCTCTTTACTCTGGCTCCTAAAGCTATATGTCTAATAGGAAGGGGCTGCTTGAAAAATTTAGACTGCAAGTTATTGTGGTCACTAACCAGTTAAAGCGCAGAGAAAACCCTTGCAAGTCCTCTAGCTGGGTTTTATGGGTGCTTGGGGCTCTAAGTCGCTAGAGGCCGTTGTCTTTGCTGTGAAGTATTGATGGATTTGTGTTGCATGTAATTAAGACATTGTGGATAGCTTTTTTACTTTTATTCTTTTTATTTATTTATTTTTCTTTTCTTCTTCTTTGAGAAACAAAGGGACCTCGTTAATGACAGTCGTATCTTCCTGCGGTCCTATCCTCCGCTTCCAACAATTGCTAACAGTGGGGCGTGATCCTGCGAACGTGTAATAGCTGAGCCATTGTCTCTGTTGTTGGTACATTTTATTTGTTTTTTTCAAGCTGAGCTAGAAAATAACAACCCCAACACCATAGTGTGCCGGCTTTCTGTGCCACTCCATAAAAAAGACACCCAGTGACCTGAAAGTGAGCAAAACCGTCCTGCGTAACGGCTTCCATGTTGTCTCCTGTCCACTTGTTACCTCTGACCGTTTTATGGGATTGACTTTTCCTCTCTTCCTGCAGACCGCCTCCGAAAGAGAAGATTGCAATCGAGATGAGCCCCCCAGGAAGATTATTCCAGAGAAGAATACGCTCAGACAGGTAGGTTACTGCCGTCATTTCAGTTTTCCCTCGGAGAGCCTTACTAATGTACAGAAAGAATCTTTTACATAAATTTCCTTAGTCGTCCCCAACTGCCCCATGTTAAGGGCACATCAACATTAACTTGGCTTTTTATTTATTTTTTATTGCCTTTTATGCTAAATTATTAATTCTTGAGTCATTGCACGACTGCTAGGTCCCTATGACAACACTTCCGTTTATGATTTCCATCAACTTCACGGTTACTGGGTGGAATTAAGGGAGTCTGACATTTCATACCAAAGCCGGTGTCTACCGGGTTTGCCTGTGCAATCGGCAGGTATCGTGCACCTGTCAATAAGACAACTATCCATTATTAATCTTCTAGTAGTAAAGGGTTAAAAAAGACACACATTAATTAAATATTCTTTTAATGAAATAATTACACAAAGTTTTTGACCAAATTTATTTTTCTGCTAATCCAACTGAATCCCTTGTTCTCCTGTAAAAAAAATAATAAAATAAAAAACCAGCAATATCTATACCTCTCCGCCGTTTAGTCTGGTCCCCCGCTGCAATCCATCACAAGGGGTTAACTAGTTTACAACAGGAACCGGTGCTAATGCTACTGGCCCGGCTGTAAACCACTGCAGAATGAATGAATTCATGTCTGCGCAGGCGCCCCGGCTGACCAGGGATGAACTGACAGCGTGGGAAACTTTCTGAACTTTTTCTCACGCTGTCAGTTCACTTCAGGTCAGCCGAGGACTCTGCGCAGCCTCAATGACGTCAGCAGTAGTCAGTGAGGCTGCACGGAGTCCCTGGCTGACCTGAAGTGAACTCGATAGTGTGGGAAAAAGTTCAGAAACTTTCCCACGCTAATCAGTTCATCCCTGGTCAGCCGGGGCGCCTGCGCAGACCTGATTTAATTCATTCTGCAGTTGTTTACAGCCCGGTCGGTAGCATTAGCATCAGTCCCGGTTGTAAACTAGTTAACCCCTTGTGATGGATTGCAGCGGGGGACCTGACTGAACGGCGGAGAGGTATGGATATTGTTGGGTTTTATTTTATTATTTTTCACAGAACAAGGGATTCAGATGGATTGGCAGAATAATAAATTTGGTCAACAACTTTGTGTAATTATTTCATTAAAAGAATTTTAAATTAATGTGTGTGCGTCTTTTTTAACCCTTTACTACTGTAGGATTAATATTGATATACAGCCCCACACTAAGGAGAAAAATAGCCAGCAATTCTAATATGTATATCTAAATAGGTAATATATATCCTATGCTGACCATATGGACTGGTAAGAAATGGACAGTCTAAAAAATCAGAAAAGCACAACCAAAAGGACCACACACATCGACCATAAGTCCAAAAAAATCTACAGTATATTTATTAAGTATAGATGCAACATTGGAGTTAAAAACAATGCATTAATAAAATGTGTATATATATGCTACAGAAAAGGAGCAATGTTATCCAGGTATAATGGCATACACAATATTCAATAGTGCTGAAACAACATCATTAATGTGCAAAGTAAGCAAAATTTGTATATGCATACAAAAAAGTGCATAAGCGGCAAAAGTGCTAGTGCATAAAGGGACACCACTAGGTGTCAGTATGAATGAATCACTGAAAAACACTAATAATGTGAACCAAGGAACGTCAGTGTAAGAATATCGTATACATAGAGACCAGGACTGACACAGTACAGGATTGATATAACAAGAATAAACGCTAAGTGCTCTAAAAAACTTACAGTAAGTATAGCTCCTGGTCACACGGATAGACGCCCACCCCAACGCGCGTTTCGGCACTTTGCCTTCGTCAGGGGGTGGAGTCTATAAGATAGGGGAGCATAAATACTGAAACAAGCCAATCAGATTGTGTGGGCGTATGTAAAAGAACCAGTAACAGATCAGGGGTGTATGTATAAGGACCAGTAACAGATCAGGGCGTGTCACCCCAGATGTCGCTCTCTAGGACCTTATAATGGGAAAGCAAATAAAATATATGGGCAAAAGAGGCAGCCAATGCCTGGAGGCAAGGGGCGTAAAGTGAGAAACTTCTAATTACTGCTCATGTGTAGAGAAAATTTTATACACTACTGAGCATGCATAAAAGTAAATTTGAACAAGTTCCCGTCATTAGGATGATGGGAAATACTCCGAGCGTGTCGATGGAGAAAAACGCCGCGCAGATCTACATATATTATTGTGCATGCCTAAGATCCGGCCTCCCATCATAAAGCTAACAGCAGTATCCAGGATCTCATTTATTACAGCGCATGACCGGAAATGAGGTGTGCGCAGATTACATAAGTCTGCCAGAGCATCGCCATTGCCATAGCGCTTTACACATACCACCGATGTTCAGGTCACATCTCGTACTACGCATGTCCGGAAATAAAATACACTGTGCGCATGTTCAGATAGTATAAGCCTGCTATAGCGTCGCCGTTACCATAGTAACAATGGTACCTCCATAATTATAGGGCAAAAGTTGATACCTATTGCTTTGTATATGGGGATGTAACGTATCAACTCATCGGCGTCCATAGCGATAGTAAATTATGAACGCACGACCCCGATTAGAATGCATACCTATATATATATCAGAGATCACGTGGATCATCTAATCAAACCCATGTTGCTGTAGCAAACCAAGCCACCACAGCGACAAGGGAAAAGATAAAACGTAGATCAAAGATTGATGCCTATTGTTGCACACATAATGGATGTACTACATCAAGACAACTGCATCCATAGTGCTAGTAGAAAAAATGATGATAACCGCACCACATCAGAAGGGATTGTATCCATCAGATCCATTACTAATCAGGCTAACTGGATGCCCACAAGAAGCATAGTGGCATATTTAGAGGACCCACCAACAGATACACTGCATAAATACCAGACATGGCCAAAATAATGTATATCATTGCACAAGTCAGATATACCCAGTCACACAGAAATGCCTAAATCAAATACGAAAAAATAATAAAAATAGACAGAAATATATATATATATATATATATAACAGTACCCTCCTATCCCTAGCTGAGATTACAAAAAAAAAAAAATAATAATAATGGATAGTTGTCTTATTGACACCTCTCCATTATTAACCCGGATTAATGTCACCTTTGAATAGCAAGGTGACATTAACCCTTGTCTTATTGACACCTCTCCATTATTAACCCGGATTAATGTCACCTTTCAATAGCAAGGTGACATTAACCCCTTATTAACCCATGAGCCACCGCTATAGGCAATGGGAATAGAGAGGCCAAGTGCCAGAAAAGGCGCATCTTATAGATGTGCTTTTTCTGGGGTGGCTGGGGCCAGATGTTTGTAGCCTGGGGGGGGCCGAAAAAACAATGGTCCCTCTCTAGGCTATTAATATCTGTCCTCAGTCACTGTCTTTCCTACTCTGGTGTAGAAAATTGCATGGGAACCCATGCATTTTTTTTCTGCGATTATAGCCTTAAATTTAACCCCTAGAGTTCCAAATTTTTCCTAACACAAACTACTAAATTGATTAAACTCTACATATATAAATCGTTTTGATCTGTGACATGATTTACTATATGTAAACCATGTGTCATATCATGTCCGGTTCGGTAATGATTTTACTGAGACCGGCAATTGATTTAGCAGCTAATATATATATTATATATATCTCAATGACGTGTGTGTGGTGTGTATCTATGTGTGTGTGTATGTATATGTGTTGTGTATATATATATATATATATATATATATATGTGTATATATTATATGTGTATATATGTATGTGTGTATATATATATATATATATATATATAATATATATATATATACAATATATATATATACATATATATATACATAGTGCCTTGCGAAAGTATTCGGCCCCCTGGAACTTTTCAACCTTTCCCCACATATCATGCTTCAAACATAAAGATACCAAATGTAAATTTTTGGTGAAGAATCAACAACAAGTGGGACACAATTGTGAAGTTGAACGAAATTTCTTGGTTTTTTAAAATTTTTGTGGAAATACAAAAACTGAAAAGTGGGGCGTGCAATATTATTCGGCCCCTTTAACTTAATACTTTGTTACGCCACCTTTTGCTGCGATTACAGCTGCAAGTCGCTTGGGGTATGTCTCTATCAGTTTTGTACATCGAGAGACTGAAGTTCTTGCCCATTCTTCCTTGGCAAACAGCTCGAGCTCAGTGAGGTTGGATGGAGATCGTTTGTGAACAGCAGTTTTCAGCTCTTTCCACAGATTCTCGATTGGATTCAGGTCTGGACTTTGACTTGGCCATTTTAACACCTGGATACGTTTATTTGTGAACCATTCCATTGTAGATTTTGCTTTGTTTGGGATCATTGTCTTGTTGTAAGACAAATCTCGGTCCCAGTCTCAGATCTTTTGCAGACTCCAACAGGTTTTCTTCAAGAATGGTCCTGTATTTGGCTCCATCCATCTTCCCATCAATTTTAACCATCTTCCCTGTCCCTGCTGAAGAAAAGCAAGCCCAAACCATGATGCTGCTGCCACCACCATGTTTGACAGTGGGGATGGTGTGTTCAGGGTGATGAGCTGTGTTGCCTTTACGCCAAACATATCGTTTGGCATTGTTGCCAAAAAGTTCGATTTTGGTTTCATCTGATCAGAGCACCTTCTTCCACATGTTTGGTGTGTCTCCCAGGTGGCTTGTTGCAAACTTTAAACGACACTTTTATGAATATCTTTGAGAAATGGCTTTCTTCTTGCCACTCTTCCATAAAGGCCAGATTTGTGCAGTGTACGACTGATTGTTGTCCTATGGACAGACTGTCCCACCTCAGCTGTAGATCTCTGCAGTTCATCCAGAGTAATCATGGGCCTCTTGGCTGCATCTCTGATCAGTCTTCTCCTTGTTTGAGATGAAAGTTTAGAGGGACGGCCGGGTCTTGGTAGCTTTGCAGTGGTGTGATACTCCTTCCATTTCAATATGATCGCTTGCACAATGCTCCTTGAGATGTTTAAAGTTTTGGAAATCATTTTGTATCCAAATCCGGCTTTGAACTTCTCCACAACAGTATCACGGACCTGCCTGTTGTGTTCCTTGGTCTTCATGATGCTTTCTGTGCTTCAAACAGAACCCTGAGACTATCACAGAGCAGGTGCATTTATACGGAGACTTGATTACACACAGGTGGATTATATTTATCATCATTAGTCATTGAGGACAACATTGGATCATTCAGAGATCCACAATGAACTTTTGGAGTGAGTTTGATGCACTGAAAGTAAAGGGGCCGAATAATATTGCACGCCCCACTTTTCAGTTTTTGTATTTCCACAAAAATTTAAAAGAACCAATAAATTTCGTTCAACTGCCCAATTGTGTCCCACTTGTTGATTCTTCACCAAAAATTTACATTTGGTATCTTTATGTTTGAAGCATGATATGTGGGAAAAGGTTGAAAAGTTCCAGGGGGCCGAATACTTTCACAAGGCACTGTGTGTGTGTATGTATGTATATAATATAATATATATATATATATATATATATATATATATATATATATATATATATATATATGTGTGTGTGTGTATATATATATATATATATATATATATATATATATTCTATGTGTATATATCCTTTCGATTCTTTATTAAACATGTCAGTGTGATTTTACTGTACAGCGCACTGAATTGCCGGCTTTTAAAAAAAACAATCCGTAGAAAAATGGATGAAAGAACTGATGTGAATGATCCGTTTTTTCGACAGATCCGCTAGTCGGATCCGCCAAAAAAACTGATCCGTTTCATCAGTTTTTCACAATCCGCGACGGATCGGTCGAGCCAACGGATTGTGACTGACGACAAAAAACTGATGTGTGAAAGAGGCCTTAGCTACTGCAATAACCTACACATGGGGTAAGGGACATAGCTCATCAGAAGAACTATACTACATTTGTAATTGGAGGTATTTGCTAATATTACTATTATTATACCTACTACATATTGGGGTAGGATCTTGGAGATGAGAGAATACTCCTTTAAATTTATCATCTGGTGACTGACCAAACCCGTTTTTGTTAAGCTTCCCTATTTTATGGCTGGAAAAGTAGTTGCAAAATTTTTGTGCATCCAATTTTGCAACTTGTTCACGCCTGAGAAATGGTGTCGAGAATCTCAGATTTCCCTCAGTGTGTGTATCCAGATCATATTTGTGTGTTAAATGCGGATATTAATGTGAAATTAACCTGGTGATTGCAGTAGGAAGTTTTAGAAGTAATACAACTGCAGACCTCGGCATTTACAATACTGGGAAGTCATTAATTCATGTTTCTCACTTTTTTAGTGAAATTCTGCACATATGCACAATTTGTTAAAATGGAAGTAAACCAAGGTACAATATGAGCCCCATTAATCTGACCCAAGAACCCAGTGACACAATTGTTTTGGAACACTATTTTAGGTTTACTTTGTGTACTCCGAGCACTGTTTATCCATTGGGAAATTTTGTGACAGATCCGTTTTAATATATAAACTGCATGCATTATTGAACAGAGCATAGACCTGATGAGACTGATGTACTTACAGTCTCAGAATGGCCGTTTAATCTTGATATTCAAATGAAAATTTTATTAGTACAGCTATAGAATCAAATGGCGGCATCCAGGCTGCAGCTTGTTCTGGGCAGAGTAAGGATTCAGTAGCAGCAGCAGTGGAGGAGGGACAGTGAGGAGCAATTCCACAATTGTTTTTTGTTTTTTACAGTGTTCACTAAATGCAAAAACTGACCTGCGATTATTGATTCTCCAGATTATTATGAGTTTGTAGATACCATACATGTATATGTTCACTGTTCTTTGTTTTTTTTTCTTAAGTGATGGAAAAAAATCCAAAATATGTGTGAAAAAAAAAGCGCCATTTTGCAATGCCTGTATACAATGTTTTGATCGCCTGTTATTGCATTTTATTGCAATGTTGCGGTGACAAAAACAGTGTAATTGTGGCGTTTTGATTTTTTTTTTTCATTACGCCGTTTACCGATTGGATTCTTTTATATTTTGATTGGGCGTTTCTGAACACAATGATACCAAATATGTATTTTTGATATTTTTTTAAAAAAATTAAATTTTATTTTGAATGGGGCAAAAGGGGGACAATTTGAAGTTTTTATATTTTTCATTTTTTAAGTTTTCACTTGCTTCAATAATCTGTGATTATCTGATCGTTTGTGCTACACTTAGCAGGAATGCTCATCTGCTATGAACGCTGGCCACTGGGTGGTGCTCATAGTAGATCAGCAATGACGACCACCGGGGTCTCTTGCAGACCCTGGGTTGTCATGCCAACCGATTGACTTCCCGCGATCATGTGATAGGGGCGCCGATGGGTGGAGCTAGTGACTCGCTTCGCAGGTTAAATGCCGCTGTCAGAGAATGGCAGTGGCATTTAGCGTGTTAACAGCCACTGGTGGATCGAGATGCCACCCGCGGCTGTTAGGGGCACATGACAGCTGATCAGATCACGTGTGGGCTCAGCACTGGCGCCCACATCAAGGAGGTGACCTATGACGTACCTATACGTCATAGGTTGTAAAAGGGTTAAATGCTTTGCTTGAAAAAAATATATGTAAATATCATAATGCCTGGAATATATGAGGCTGTTAATGCTCCCATCATCCGACACCTGCCGACGCTAATAACAGCGAGAGCTGGATCGGCGGCGGGTGTCTACTGTGGACACCTCATACGAAGAGAGCAATCACTGAAGAAGGAAACCATGGTTGGAAGAATAGAAGGAACAAGGCGGATCAGCAACCTGTTACTACCAAGATAATGGCAGAGAAGACCCTGGTCGCCCTATCTAGGCTTGAGAATCAGCCAAAAACTATATTTATTTAAAAAAAAAAAAAAAAAGTGCGAGTCATGAGACCCATGGTGGGTCCGGACATTGATAGTCCATGCACAGACCTTATAATACAGACATGTGATTTCAGCTTTGTACAGCGCTGCTGAAATGTATATTCACAGTAAGTACACCAGTCTCATTAGGTCTAAGGAATTTATTTAATTTATGCAGCTTGTGTTGTGAAACCCGGCAAATGCACTAAATATTTTACTTACCAGTGTATTATTGAAGGATCGTGATCAAATTAAGCCTGGAAGAAACAAGTATGCGACTACATCGCTTCATATTATTACATGCGAGTCCCAAAATGGGTTTCATCTGATCACAAAGCTCAAAAACAATTATAAGTTTTGGCAAGTTTGCGAGGAGCCAACATGTTTTTTTTGTGTTAGGTTATAAATTAATTTTAATAGGCTGATCCAGATGGTTCATTTGGAAAATGGATGGTGAGATCTGCTGGAAATTAAACTAAATTTATCTGCCTCATACTTCAAAGTGAAGTGAGAGCGAGCGGCGCACATTAAGGCCTGCACATACAGATGGGCTAGCGGGTCACACGCGGGACTAATTGGATTCATTTGGAAAATAAGTGATTGGGTTTTTGGATCATCGCTTGGATGGGAAATTCTCATCTAGTCTTTTTTTTTTCTTCAGTGTGAATAATTTATAGTTTTATATAAATCATTCTACATTTTTCTCCTTTTGATTTAATCCCCTCCGTGGTAATAGTCACATTACTGTGTACCTTCAGAATATGCATAAGACGAGGCACGCACCGCTGTACAGTAAGGTGCCTCTGTGTGTTATACAGACTTGTTTTAAAGGGGTAGTCCACTATTTCTATATTGATGAGCTATGCTTAATATGGGTCAGCAATATAATGTTGGTGGGTGTCCAGTCCTCTGTATCCCCACGGGCCATCTGTTATCACCTCTTGGACGCTGCGGGATGTGAGCACTGTGACTCGCATGTCGCTGTACCCTGTCTAGTGGCCACTGCTGGGTACTACAGCTCGGCTCCTGTCGAATCGACCGGCTGCTGTTTGTGGGGCTTGTGGGAAGCACTGTATGACCAGTAAAGTAAGATTACAAGGTACACCATGGCCTTACCAGGGCATCTGCATTATTGTCTGGGATCATATATCTCCGGGAAAGACACGTATATGATTCCTGCCCATAGTGCACACTTCCTGGCCGGTAGGTGCAGACACGTTCTTAGAGCTGCTCCCTATGTAGAAATAAATGGCGCCTGACATACTTATTTAATTTAAGCCATCAGCTAAAGGGGTTGTCCAATAGAGAGAAAAAAAACTAAAAAAAAAAAAAACATGATCGGTACACAGGATAAATTATTTCTTGCTGATCGATGAAGGTTCAATCTCCGGGACCATCTCCAATCGGCAGAATGGGTGACTTGACCCCTTTAGAATGACTTGACCCCTTTAGAATGGAGCGGCAGTGCGCATGCTCAACCGCCGCACCACTCCTCCCTTTTGGGGTTACCGATTCTTTTCGGCAGCCCCATTTCTGCAGCTTTCGACACAGTTGACCACTGTCTCCTACTGTCTAGGCTCCAGTCACTAGGTATTAAGGACACTGTTCTCTCCTGGTTCTTCCTTATCTTTCTGACCGCTCCTTCAGTGTTTCGTTCTCTGGCTCCACTTCATCTCCTCTTCCTCTCACTGTCGGTGTACCCCAGGGCTCAGTCCTTGGCCCCTTCTCTTCTCTCTCTACACCGCCCAATTGGACAGACCATCAGCAGATTTGACTTTCAGTACCATCTTTATGCTGATGACACACAATTATACACGTCATCCCCCGACCTTACCCCGCTGTACTATAGAACGCCACCGACTGTCTGTCCGCAGTCTCCAACACCATGTCCGCTCTCTATCTGAAACTTAACCTCTCCAAGACTGAACTTCTTCTGCTCCCGCCGTCTACTTACCTCTCTAAATCTGACATTTCCCTCTCCGTGGGCGGCACCATAATAACACCCCGGCAGCAGGCTCGCTGTCTGGGTGTTATGTTTGATACCAATCTCTCCTTCACCTCCCATATACAATCTCTTGCCCGCTCTTGCCGCCTACACCTAAAGAACATCTCTAGAATCCGCCCTTTTCTCACCATGGAAACAACAAAATCCCTCACTGTAGCATTGATCCACTCCCGCCTGGACTACTGCAACGCTCTATTACTTGGCCTCCCCATTACTCGACTATCCCCTCTCCAGTCCATCCTTAATGCAGCAGCCAGGGTCATCCATCTGGCTAATCGGTACTCGGACGCGTCCGCTCTTCGCCAGTCCTTACACTGGCTGCCCATTCATTATAGGATCCAATTCAAAGTACTTGTTCTCACCCACAAAGCTCTCCACATGCAGCACCCCCTACATCTCCTCCCTCATTTCTATCTATCTGCCTAACCGACTGCTGCGCTCCGCAAACGACTTTCGACTAACCTCTGCACTAATCCGCAACTCCCACTCCCGACTCCAAGACTTCTCCCGCGCTGCGCCAATCCTCTGGAATGCTCTACCCCAAGAGATTAGGACTATTCACAATTTGCATGGTTTCAGGCGCTCCCTCAAAACACATCTGTTCAGAGCGGCCTATCACATTCACTAATCAAAGTCATTCTATGTGTAAGTGTGTATGTGTAGCCCATTCACTATCTCCATCCATCCCTCACTCCCTCAAGATGGCTGGACCATCATTGTAAATAGCACCATTGTATATACACACCTGTACTTTGTATCTCCCCCACCTCATTGTAGATTGTAAGCTCTCACGAGCAGGGCCGTCTTATTTTGCTTTAATTATTGTATTGTTAACGTTGTTACTTATGACTTGTGTTCTGAAACTGTTAAACTGTAAAGTGCTGCGGAATATGATGGCGCTATATAAATAAAGATTATTATTATTATTATTATTATGACTAATGAAAGGAGCCGCAAAAGGAAGCAGGAAACTGAATGCATTTGGGAGAAGCGATGATGGGAAGATCTCAGGATCACTCAGAGACCCAAGGACTGATTTATGGAGCGTCTCTGACGGAAGTCGACAGAAACCATGGCTGAGTATATTCCTCTGGATTTGGCTGGATCCAGCTTCTAGCATCACCATTTCTTCCTTAAATATTAGGAATTTGATTCCGTCCATTCTGCTCTAGAGTGGCGCTGATGACCTCCAGTGCCGGGGGTGACTCGTCCCTTCTTCAGGAATTAAATTGAACTTGGCAATTTGAAGGCAGATATTTTTGACTTTGGATTTTTCTGGATTAAATCTTCTTTTAAAAAAAAAAAAAAAAAGTTTTCAGCAAAAATGCTTAAAATAATTTATGTTTCTGTTTTTTCTATATTGGGAATAAATCGTGCTCTATGTTCACTATAGCAGTTGTTGGTTTGGATATTAGAGCAGAATCTCGGTAACGTATCCTTATAGGGGGGTGTAGCGATGGGGATGTTTTTTTCAAAACCCTAGCCAGAAATGCGTAAAAAAATGCCAGAGAAAATGTGACAAAAACACGTGAATTGATGCAATTTAAATGCTAAAAATGTGCCAAATGATTCACTTTATGCTTTTCCTGCCATGTGTTAAAAACAACTGCATGAACTATTTTCTAGCCCAAATGAATGCATAGTGTATTGCTAGCAGATAAAAAAAAAATAAATAAAACACAAAATAACTTTAATGTGAATTTTGGCTCAGTAACTGTGTAAAACTTATTGTTAACACTACAAATTACGGTTGTTTCATTGTGGGAGGTCTGTAGTGGGAAGGTCCTTTGCAAATGTACCCTCAAGATCACCGCTGTTCTATGTATGTTGAATCTTGGGTGAACTTGCTCTGATAAAGTGTTATCTGAGCATGCTCGGGTGCTGAGTGTTTTCGGCGTGTGTGAAAAATATGTTTGAGACCCCGCGGCTGCATGTGTTGCATCTGTCAAAAAGCCGTGAGACACACAGGTGCGGGGACTCTAACATATTTTTCACGCACGCCAAAAACACTGTTAGCACCCAAGCATGCTCAGATAACACCTTATCCCAGTACGTCCGCTCATCACTACTTATAAGTGATCCTTCTCTAAGGCACGTGTTTTTTTTTCAGCTGTGTTTTTCCTACCAAGAGCTGCGGAAATGGGGTAGAAATGTTACTCAGCGTGTTCACATAGCCTAATTGTGCTACCAGAATGCAGAAAAGATTATTTTTTATTAAATTATATATATATTTAGGAAGCATTTTTTTACCTGAATTCTTAATCTGATCCGCTACAAAATTCACCTCTAAAAAAAAATCCCTGGTGATCCTTCCCCTTTTTATTTACCAACAGATTAGCGAGGTATCAGATTAGCTGATAAATAAATCACCGCGCAGCTTTCAGTCTATGGAAATGACCTAACAGACCCCGGAGGTCCGAGCGCTAAGTGCTTAGGGAGCTCATGAATGCAGGTCTGTAAATTTATTGTCCCGCCATCTGTTTTTCCTGCCTTGCAATAGGGACCATCAGGGTTTTGTAAAGCCTTTGTGGTGGTCGGTCCCTCAGCGGCTGACCTTCTTCTATCTTTGTGGAAGCCGTGAATATGGCTGTCAATAGCGCGCGGGGTCAGAGGGCGGCTGTTTATGTTGCCCCCTCCTGATTACCCTAATGGCTTAAGAAAAGACATTGGCAGTGTCGGATGTTTAGACGCCCCCTGCTACCATTGAGAAGTAATGAGGTCCCATTTGCTGCCCGTTCTTTTCTTCCCTTCAGTGCAGTCTCTCTTTTTTTTTTTTTTTTTTTTATGGCTTCTTAGATTTGTTTTTCATCCATGTTTGTTTGTTCATTAGTCGGCCTTCTCTTTATATTGGAAGCACATTAAAGGGATCCAACGTGAAGCGACCATGTCCTTCGTCCCCGTCGTCTGCCGATCACGATGGGCCAGATCCTGTATAGTGCCTCTCTTCGCCTTCTCATTATATTCTTGCCACTTTTCTACTTAAAGTGGTTGGTTGCTATTAGATTTACCTTAAATACATGTGGTTTTGTGGCACTTACTATTATATAGGTACTCCAGGTTCTCCTCCTACTCCCGGTAGTACCGCCGTCCTCACAGACAGCACAGTTCTCCGGTTCATACAATGGCTGCTGGTGGAGGAGTAAGTGATCAGACCCGTCCTTCAGTATTTTCCAAATAGAAAAGCCGAAAATCCAATTGCAAATATTAATTTTAGCCCAAGATATCCGCATTTAAATCAGAAAAAAAAAAGTGGACCGCCCCTGTATGTTACGGTATGTTCACACATCCTGATCGCCGGCAGAAATCGGAATAATGTCAAAAACTGCTCCACTGTATGACTGATGCCACCTGGAGCGGCTGAGCCGCAGAGATTATTATGGGACCAGTCTGGGGTACGTCGCCTGCAGAACAAGAGACGTCTCCTAGACATGTGGATAGGCAGCATCGGAAAGGGGGCTCTAAGCTCAGACCCCCATGTAATAACCCTGTGAAGAACGGAAACATTCGCCTGTTAGGGCTTATTGGCATGTTATAGTTTTACCTCAGAAAAAACACAAGTAAAAATGCACGAAGAAAGGCTCTTGTTTTACTCAACATTTTTCTTGCCAACACTTTTTTTCTGCAAAAACCCCAATCTGTCGCCGATACTGAACGTGTGCACATACCCGTAATCTTCAGGTAAAGCCGTTGGTGGTGGTGAGACGTTTGACATTTTACCTCATGAAATGAAGGGCCCACACTGCCCGAGACCCTCTGTTTGGAGCAGTCAGCGGGAGTCGACGCTCACGGACCCTCTCTCATGGCATCCTACATTTTTGTTTTTTAAGTTTGAAAAATGATTTTAAAATATCCATGCCAGTGTATAAATGGAAATATTAGTTTATATGCGGCATAATATGTTGAGATAGTGAGAATAATGATCGCAAGGTAACATTTAGGCGAGCGTGCAACATTGCAGATCAGTCGTGTACGGAAATGGCTGGCGTGACTCTGGCGCAGACGGGAGTGAGGACTGCTCCTCCTAAGGACCTTACCAAAGACCTTCCTCCCTGCGCGGACCCGAGATGCACCACTACTTAGGTTAACATTGGTCCGTTGTGCGATCCGTCCATGTAAAGTTGGCCTCGGCACACGTGCGTGTTTCACGCTCCGTACATTGACCGGTTATGGTTCTCCTCATCGGAACCTGACCGCCTCACGGGCACATACAAGGCTCTGGAGTTTGGGTCTAGGAAGAACCTTACTTGGGGTGTGATTGGTTGTTTTTTCTTGTACTTGGTCATTAGAAAAAAAAAAAAAAAGTTTCTCCACCTCGTCCGTTCTGTCAGTCCTTGAAAATCGTCCCGCACTCAAATGGATTGTTTTCCACGGTCCCATAGACTTGGCATGGCCTTGGATCAAAATCAGACAGGTCTCTGATTTTTTTTTTCCTGCGGACTACTCGATCCGAGGAGAAAATCGGCCATGTGCGCAGACCCTTAGAATATCATTTGTACGAATGCGATCTGTGAGAACCCCGATATAACTCGCACGAGTGTGCATGAGGCCTTACACTGAATTCTGCAGCACTTTCTCCGGCATTTACACTGGATTCTGCAGCACTTTCTCCGGTATTTACACTGGATTCTGCGCAGCACTTTCTCCGGCATGTTGCATATCAGGAGCTTGTTTTGTATCTGTTGCATAAGCGAGCTCGTCGTGTCTCCAGTATATCCGTAAGTCACCTGGCAGCGATCCGTCCGACCAAACTAGGAGAAGCCACATTACCATTGGCGAGATGGTTTCCCATGACCTTAGAAATGTGTTTGTATTTCTTGGAGGAAAAATGTGTTTTCTGCTATTTCCGTGCTCTTTGCTAATAGGGTCTGTCAGCGTTTTCTCTCGGCCTCATTTGTAACGCTATAAATGGCAACCTTTTGTGCGCGCTCCTCGTGCTTTTGTATACGTGTCCACTTACCATCCTAACAATGTAGGCCTCCATAATGGAGCCGTTCAGGGGCCCGCGCACCCCCCAGCTCCCGGGATATATTTCTTGCAGTAGTTAGGGTTTTCCACCATCAGTCCTGCCTGACTGGAGCCCCCCCGTGGAGTCATCTGAAGGCATGAGAGGGGGCAGAAAAGTGTCTCTCCTCTTGTTGGATTTCTCCTATTATTCAGGGACCCTAATGAGGACCATCTGGTGGGGGGCTCTTCTCTCTTGTGGAGATGGTCACCTGCAGTGAAGCCGCATTAGGAGGGCTCTCCAGTTTGTGTTGTAGGCCGTAATTCAACTCTTCATTGATACTTTGCGATTTGTTCTATAGGTGCCGGAGCATTGAGCTCAGGAATCAGACAAGGCCAGAGCCCAGTGTGTCCTAGGAGTGAACAGCTGCCATGTTTCCAGCACCTTGTGAGCGGCCAGAGTAATGTCACGGGTTATTAAATGGGGAATGGCCCCGTAGATTATCCTCTTTCTACCTTTTACTGCCGACCTTTTGACTTTCATGGCAAAGCCCTTTGTTTGCTCCACTATTGTTCTGGCGTTATCTGAACGCTCATTGATAATTCCTCTATGGTTTCATAAGCCCACTATATCCGGCGCCGGCTCCCCATAACTCACAAAGCTTATTATTTTATGTAATCATGCGCTTGTGCTTAGAACCCAGGATAATTTACTATGTCATTAATGTTGGCGTCCCCTTTTTTTTCCTCATTCGGTTGTCTAATTACGCTTTTCAGAGTTCTTCTTTTACCCATAAAATGGTTATTCTGTGTAACCCTGTGTGCGTCGGCCATATGGTGTAAGCAGCACGCCCTCTAGTGGCCATGTGTGATACTAGCAACATGAATGCAACTGTTGAACGCCAAGCAGTGAGGCCTCATCCAGACGGCAGTGACTGTTCTTGTACACAAAAAAAGTCAGTGTTGGATTTTCATCAGTCTTTGGTCATCGTCCGATTCTACCATCAATGTTTCATCAGTATGTAGTAGCACCTGTATGGGTAGTGTATTTGACTCGTGACCTGACTTCAAAAATGTTCATAGCACATATTAATTACACATAAAAATATATATATATTTTTATGTGTAATTAATGTGTTATGAACATTTTTGAACAGAGTATATATTACACACATATATTACACACATAGATATAACACACACACACACATACATACACATATCCACACACACACACACATATACACACACAAATACATATACACACACATACACGCACACACATATCCGCACACAAACACACATATATATCCACACACAAATATACGCACACACATACATATAATACATACATACATACATACATACACGCACACACACATCCGCACACACACATATATATATATATGTATATATATATATACACACACATACACAAACTATATGCACCACACAAACTCTCACACCTCACAATCACACCACACAAATCACCACACACACACTTATATATACATATATACAAAAAATACTTTGATAACTCCTGCTCACTGTGCAGGTAAAGCCGTTGAGTGGTGCGTTTTTGCTCTATAAACTTCTATGGGGAGCGTGAAGCAAAAAAAAAAAAAAAAAAAACAGAAATAGAATTAGCATTTTCCTTTATTGACAGAAAGGTTAACATACCGTACTTATTCCCAATATATAACTCGATGCTCCTACATCATTTACGTTTTTGTAGTCCATTTTTTTGTCCTGCATTCGCTGATGTTTTTTTCACTAAATTATCGAAAATAACACACACTGTTCATAAATTTGGCACAGAATAAAAAATGCTTTTTTATGCCCATGCTACTATTTTACATCACAATTAAGTATTTTTGCATTTAATTCACTTTGCTGGATTAAAAACCTCTTTTCTCAAGTCACTCTACATACCGCAGCACAGGAGGTTACACCCCAACCTAATAGAGACAGGAAACAGAGGTCAAATAGCCCACCCCACTTCTCTCTCCAGTGTTTTTCCTGTCCCCATGGGGCATGAGGACGTCATCCTACAGTGCTCTGTGGCCTGCAACAGACACTGTCCTGCATAACTTTAGGCCGGGCAACTGAGGTCGATTGCTCTGGCGTTCCCCTCTGGTAGCTGCTCCTGTCTCCTCCGGGACACAGGACCTCACCATTCTTTCCTGCCTCCAGGTAAAGCAGAGTGGTTATGAGACGGGGGGCCTCCCAGAGCTCCTCGGCTCTCCTCCCCTCTCTGTAATCCAGCTTGCAAATACCGACAGTGACATCAGATGTGATCACAGGTCCTTCAGCGTCACTTCTGGTTGCGTTCAGTAGTGGAAAGCACTGCTCAATGTTCTGCACACATGGATTTTTGCAGGGTTATGGGAGCCCTATTATCTGCAAGAGATCTCCCCCTGCTTGCGCCTATCAGACTATGGGGAGGAGGATCAACCAATCAGGTGCTGCGCTGGAGTCCTGCCACTTGGTCATAAGGAGCCCGTACTGAAGAATCAATAAGGTAGGGCCTTTCCTATGGTGGAGGGTGGTCGATCTTATTGCTCTGCATCTGCAGAACCCAGCGCTAACCTGAACCCAGTAAGTACCTGGCATGAGTAGGTCTCTATCTTTTGGATCAAAATTTTTCAATATACTTAGATGGCTCCCTTCTCTCCTGCTTTTTTTTTTTTTAAAAAAAAGTACGGTAATGACAAGATGTCAGCCCGGAAGTGTACCATCTGTGTCAAAAAAAATTGCTGTCTTCCCATAAAAAAAAGTCTGTGTCAAAGTTGCACAGATAAAATTGTGAAAGAGGAACAGGCCTCCTTGATGATGTCCGCCAGGAGGTTGTCATTCCCAGCCTCGTTCTCCCAATCATTTTAAGTGACCTCATCAGGGGCCAAAAAGAGGAAAATATGTATGGAGGAGCAATCAGATTCAGACTCGCAAGAAGGTCAGAGATCCTTCACTGGCGAGTGGTGGGAAGGAGGCGAGTTAGCCGCAGGCACAGACCTGACACAAGGAAATAAGAAATATTATCTATAGATATTGATCTTATAGATATTTCTTCCTCTAGTGGGAATCTGTGTATTGGTCAGAAATACCAACAGTAGATATGCAGGTGGCTAAAGTGTCAAAAAAAGATATTGCCGTTTGAAGATTCCTTGCAACCCAGGGATCCAATGGATCATTAAATGGACAGCTTGCTAAAGAAATCCTGGGAGACTTCAGCAACTCTGAACACAAATGTGCTTGGTACGTGTATAGCAAGGTCCATGTTCCGGTGGTTGAACCTGCTGGAAGAACATCTCCGCATGGGAGCCTCAAGAGAAGAGCTGCTAGAATCCCTATCTCTTCTTCAGAAGGCCATAGGATTCTTAGCGGACGCATCCACAGAGTTGGTCAGAATAGCAGTAAGGTCTTCAGTCTTGTCAAATTCAATGAGACGTGCATTATGGCTAAAATTGTGGAGTGGTCTCCAAGATCAAGCTCTGCTCCATTCCCTTCAGAGGAGAATATATGTTTGGACCCACACAGGATGAGTTAAAGCGTCTGATAAAAAGAAAACATTGCCGAAACTCAAGTTGGTCAGTAAGTGGCCCTTTCGTCCCTCATTTCGTCCCTCCTCTGTACAGGGGAAAAGGGAAAATGGGGAGCTGGAGCTATCCTAAGGGAGGAAAAGGCAGAAGCATCTTGCTCTCCCGGAATCCAAGTCAGGGGTGACAATGACGCCAAGATAGTAGGGTGTCGGGTTTCTAGATTCTTCTCCCAATGGCAGATGATCATCACGAATTGTTGGGTTCTAGAATCTGTCAGAGAAGGAATAGAAATCAAATTCTCCTCCACAGAGCCTTGCCGTTCTTTACCGGAGTTAAGAAATTCTTTAACATCAGGACTCCAGAAATTACTAGCTAAAAGGGGTATTCTCCCCAGTGCCAGAAACAGAATATGAAAGGGGACATTATTCTCTTGTGTTCCTTATAAGAAAAGCAAATAGAACTTACAGGATAATAATAAACTTGAAACCCCTGAATGCACACCTAAATTACAGAAGATTCAAGATAGAATCATTAAAATCTACCATTCCCCTAATGGGGGAAGATTTTGTGATGTCAACCATCAACCTACCGGACACCTATCACATTTCCATTCACCCAGCCTTCCTGTTATGTTTCGGTAGCTGAGGAGTGCAGGTAAAAAAAAAGGCAATACACCAGAGCAGTTGGAATCTTTGGGATTGCAGTACCCTGACTAACCACCACAACTAGAGGCAGCCGTGGAGCGTTCCTACGTTGGTCCTAGACGCCTCGTCACAGCCTGAGAAACTAACTACACCTAAAGATAGAAATAGGAAAGCTATCTGCCCCGGAGCAGAACCCCAAAGATAATAGAAAGCCCCCAAACATGTAATGACGGTTAGACAAGAGGAAATACTGACACAGAAAGAAAATAGAATGAGCAAACGCTGGGGCCCAAACTATCTAAATAGAAAAGGATAGGAAGGGTACTTACTGCAATCCCAGAAAACCCTGAAAAACACCAACTCTACTAATTTCAAAATCACCTGAGATCACACGACCTCAACCACCTAAATTAGCTCTCTGGTGTAACAAAATCAAAACAGCAGCCACTGAAAAAACTGGAAAAAGCAAAAAAACAAAACTCAGTGGCTGAACTAAACTAAGAAGGCAGAAGCCCCCGGAGGGGACCCAGAAGGCCCCAAAAGAAGTGCAAGACAAAATGCAAAAATATAGCAATAACACAAAAGAAGAAAAAATCTTATCTGGTAGCAGGAGATGCAGACACGACACAGCAGGCTACAAGGGAAACTGGAATGAAGGATTCAGACCAGAACAATTGTTCACCGGCAACCCTGATGGGAAAATGACTCCCTTATATAAGACCAGTCAGTAACACCTGATTCCCAGTCCTCACAATCTTCACTAGTACCGCTTGTAACCACCAGAGGGAGCCTCTGCTCAGAACTCATCTCAAACCCATTCACAACAGTACTCCCCCCTTGAGGAGGGGTCACCGAACCCTCATTTGAGCAACCAGGTCGGTCAGGATGAGTTCTATGATACGCACGGATAAGTCTCCTAGCATGGATGTCCGAAGCAAACACCCAAGAATTGTCTTCCTGACCATAACCTCTCCATTTAACCAAATACTGGAGTTTCCGTCTAGAAAAACGAGAATCCAATATTTTCTCAACCACATACTCCAGATTGCCCTCAACCAAAACAGGGTCAGGAGGCACAGCAGCAGGAACCACTGGCTCAACAAACCTCTTCAACAAGGACTTGTGGAACACGTTATGGATCTTAAATGTCCCTGGAAGAAGCAAACGAAAAGAAACAGGATTAATAATCTCCATGATCTTATAAGGTCCAATGAACCTAGGCTTAAATTTAGGAGATGCTACTCTCATAGGAATATTCTTTGAGGACAACCAGACCAAGTCCCCACTCCAAACCGAGGACCATCAGTCCTATGCCGGTTAGCAAACCGCTGGGCCTTCTCCTGAGAGAGGGACAACCTCTCCACTACCCGGTCCCAAATCTGTTGCATACGCTCCACAACAGAGTCAACACCTGGACAGACAGAAGCCTCCGTCTGTCCTGAAGAAAATCGAGGGTGAAACCCAGAATTACAGAAAAACGGAGACATCAAAGTGGCAGAGCTAGCCCTATTATTAAGAGCAAACTCAGCCAAAGGCAAAAAAGAGACCCAGTCATCCTGATCAGCAGACACAAAGCATCTAAGATAAGTCTCCAATGTCTGGTTTGTTCTCTCAGTTTGACCATTGGTTCTGAGGATGAAATGCCGAGGAGAAAGACAATTGAACACCCAGTTTAGAACAAAAAGTCCTCCAAAATTTGGAAACAAACTGGACTCCTCTGTCAGACACAATGTTCTCAGGAATGCCGTGTAAACGAACCACGTGCTGAAGGAACAACGGCACCAATTCAGAGGAGGAAGGCAACTTAGGTAATGGCACAAGATGTATCATTTTGGAAAACCTATCACAAATTACCCAGATGGTGGTCATTCTCTGAGAAACAGGAAGATCGGAAATGAAATCCATAGAGATATGGGTCCATGGTCTCTTGGGCACAGGCAATGGCATCAACAAACCACTAGAGCGAGAGCAAGGCTTGGAGCGAGAGCAAGTCCCGCAGGACTGCACAAATTCCCTGACATCACGAGACAAGGTAGGCCACTAAAAGGACCGACTAACCAAGTCTCTGGTACCAAAAATTCCGGGATGCCCAGCCAATGCGGAACAATGAATCTCAGACATCACACTCTTTTTCCATTGGTCCGGGACAAACAATTTTCCAACAGGGCAGCGCTCGGGCCTATCCTCCTGACACCCCTCCAGAGCCAGTCTCAAATTGGGCGAGATGGCGGAAAGAACTACACCCTCTTTCAAAATAACAGAAGGATCAGATAACTCAGGAGAGTCCGCAAGGAAACTCCTCGAGAGGGCATCCGCCTTAACATTCTTAGTGCCAGGAAGAAAGGAAACCACAAAATTAAAACGTGTGAAAAACAAGGCCCACCTGGCCTGTCTAGGATTGAGTCGCTTGGCAGATTCCAGATAGACCAGATTCTTATGGTCCGTAAGGACCACCACCTGATGTTTGGCTCCCTCCAGCCAATGTCTCCACTCTTCAAAAGCCCACTTCATGGCCAATAACTCCCGATTACCCACGTCATAATTACGTTCAGTAGGAGAAAATTTTCGAGAGAAAAAGGCACAAGGGTTACTTTTAGAGGTCTCTGGATCTTTTTGGGACAAAACGGCACCTGCCCCAATTTCAGAGGCATCAACCTCCACCTGAAATGGCAGAGAAACATCAGGCTGCCGTAGAACAGGAGCAGAAGTGAATCTCTGCTTAAGTTCCTGAAATGCAGAGACTGCCTCAGGAGGCCAATTCACCACATCAGAACCCTTTCTGGTCAAATCAGTTAATGGTTTAACAATAACCGAGAAATTACCAATAAATTTACGATAAAAATTGGCAAAACCCAAAAATCTCTGAAGAGCCTTTAATGAAGTAGGTTGGACCCAATCACAGATGGCTTGAACCTTGACCGGGTCCATTTCAATAACAGATGGGGACAAAATGAATCCCAGAAATGAGATCCTCTGTACGCCAAAAAGACACTTTGATCCCTTCACATACAGAGCATTCTCTCTCAAAATCTGGAACACAGTTCGAACATGTTTCACATGAGAGTCCCAGTCATTAGAAAAAATCAAGATATCATCCAAATAAACAATCAGAAATTTGTCCACAAAATCCCTGAAAATGTCATTCATGAAGGACTGGAAGACGGAAGGAGCATTAGTGAGCCCAAAGGGCATCACTAGGTACTCAAAATGCCCTTCAGGGGTATTGAATGCCGTCTTCCATTCATCCCCGTGCTTAATGCGAATAAGGTTATACGCCCCCCTGAGGTCAAGCTTGGTAAACCAAGTAGCGTTTTTCACCCTGGAAAACAGGTCAGAAATCAAGGGTAACGGGTATTGATATTTCACAGTAATATTGTTCAAGAGACGATAATCAATACACGGCCTTAATGAACCATCTTTTTTGGCCACAAAGAAAAAACCGGCACCTAAGGGTGAAGAGGATGGTCTGATATGACCCTTCTCCAAAGATTCCTTGATATAAGACCGCATAGCGTCATGTTCAGGTACAGACAAGTTAAAAAGGCGACCTTTAGGGAATTTACTACCCGGCACTAATTCAATAGCGCAGTCATAGCTCCTATGGGGAGGCAAGGATGCAGATTTACTTTCGCTAAACACATCAGAAAAATCAAACAAAAAGTCAGGAACATCCTGAGCCTGGGGGGAGGCAGAAAAAACAGGAGTGTTGGTATTAACACATTGGCAGCCCCAACTGGCCACAGACACAGATTTCCAATCCAAAACAGGATTATGAGACTGTAACCAAGGGAAACCCAGCACGATAATGTCATGCAGATTATATAGAACCAAAAATTTGCAGCACTCCTGGTGATCAGGTTCAACCCTCATCATCACCTGAGTAGAAAACTGGGGTTTATTCTCAGCCAAAGGGGTAGAATCGATCCCCAGTAGGGGAATAGACTTCTGTAGGGGTATCAAGGGGAACCCACAACGTTTAGCAAAATCATAATCCATCAGGTTAATAGCTGCTCCAGAATCAACGAAAGCCTGAGCAGAAAATGAGGACAGAGAGCATATCAGAGTGACCGTTAATAAAAACTTAGTCTGAACACTACCCAAGACAACTGAGCGTGCAAAACGTCTTCCCCGCTTAGGGCAGACTGAAATAGCATGAGAGGCATCACCACAGTAGAAACATAACCCATTGCGCTTTCGAAACTCATGACGCTGTGCCCCAGACACCACTCTATCACACTGCATGGTTTCAGGAGCTGGTTCACAAGGCAACACCATTCCACGCATACTTCTCCGCTCACGCAAACGTCTGTCAATTTGAATCGCTAATGACATAGAATCATTGAGACCAGAGGGGACAGGGAATCCCACCATAACATCCTTTACATTATCTGACAGACCCTTCCGGAAAAGGGCTGCCAAAGCGTCGTCATTCCACTTGGTCAGAACTGCCCACCTACGGAATCTCTGACAGTATAACCCAGCGTCATCAAGCCCCTGATTTAATGCCAACAAGGCTTTTTCAGCTTGATCAGTGACATTAGGCTCATCGTACAATAACCCCAAAGCCTGAAAAAACGCATCAACATCACTCAAAACAGGATCCCCAGGTATCAGGGAAAAAGCCCAATCCTGAGGATCGCCGTGCAGGAGAGAGATGATAATTTGAACCTGCTGCGCTGCGTTTCCTGAGGACTTAGATTTTAAGGCAAAAAACAATTTACAATTATTTTTGAAATTCTGAAACTTAGCTCGATCCCCTAAAAACAAATCTGGCATGGGGATCTTAGGTTCCACAACAGGCAACCCAGCAAGATAGATAGCAATACTCCGAACCTCAGTGGCAAGCTGATCCACACGGCCAGACAACTGTGCAAACTCCATTGGGAGAAAAGATCCTCCCCAGCACCCAGAGATACAGAGGGAAAAAAAAAAAAAAAAATGCAACAAACAGAAAAATATCTCTGACAACTCTGACAACCTTTTTTTCTATCACAATATTTTTTCCCTTCTGTGAGTACCATACAATTTTCTATTGGCCGGTGATACTGTTATGTTTCGGTAGCTGAGGAGTGCAGGTAAAAAAAAAGGCAATACACCAGAGCAGTTGGAATCTATGGGATTGCAGTACCCTGACTAACCACCACAACTAGAGGCAGCCGTGGAGCGTTCCTACGTTGGTCCTAGACGCCTCGTCACAGCCTGAGAAACTAACTACACCTAAAGATAGAAATAGGAAAGCTATCTGCCCCGGAGCAGAACCCCAAAGATAATAGAAAGCCCCCAAACATGTAATGGCGGTTAGACAAGAGGAAATACTGACACAGAAAGAAAATAGAATGAGCAAACGCTGGGGCCCAAACTATCTAAATAGAAAAGGATAGGAAGGGTACTTACTGCAATCCCAGAAAACCCTGAAAAACACCAACTCTACTAATTTCAAAATCACCTGAGATCACACGACCTCTACCACCTAAATTAGCTCTCTGGTGTAACAAAATCAAAACAGCAGCCACTGAAAAAACTGGAAAAAGCAAAAGAACAAAACTCAGTGGCTGAACTAAACTGAGAAGGCAGAAGCCCCCGGAGGGGACCCAGAAGGCCCCAAAAGAAGTGCAAGACAAAATGCAAAAATATAGCAATAACACAAAAGAAGAAAAAAATCTTATCTGGTAGCAGGAGATGCAGACACGACACAGCAGGCTACAAGGGAAACTGGAATGAAGGATTCAGACCAGAACAATTGTTCACCGGCAACCCTGATGGGAAAATGACTCCCTTATATAAGACCAGTCAGTAACACCTGATTCCCAGTCCTCACAATCTTCACTAGTACCGCTTGTAACCACCAGAGGGAGCCTCTGCTCAGAACTCATCTCAAACCCATTCACAACACCTTCCAGAAATACCTGAGGTTTGCAGTTACCCAAGGACGTCAAGTAATTATCTTTCAGTTCAGCGTCCTCCCATTCGGGATTTCATCAGCGCCTCAAGTATTTACGAAGATCATGTCAGAGGTAGTAGCGTTCATCTGGTGGCTCAATTTAGTAAAATTTGAGCAGAAGAGTATCCTGGAATCAGTATCCTCTATCGACCATCACAAGAGATGCCAACAAAAGAAAATGGGAAGCTACAGTCTCCCAGGCCTCGTTCCAGGGTATATTGTCTCAAGATACTCGTCTGCAGTCATTCAATTTCAGAGAATTAAAAGCAGTGGAAGAAGCCTTCAAGGCTGCAGTGACCTTGGTGCAGGAAACTCATGTAAAAATATATTCAGACACATGACCACTGTAGCTCACGTACCCCACCAGGGATGCACAATATACAAACTCCTAAAGCTATCTTAGCCAGAATTTTTGCTTGGGCAGAGGGACATGGCCTCTCCCCAGCAGCACTCCATCTAAAGGGTTCCACCACCGTCCAGGCACACTCACTCAGCATAGAAATCATGCACCCGAGAGTGTGGAGCCTAAATGCGGAGGTATTTCAAATATTAGTCAATAAATGGATTTTCCCAAAAGTAGACCTGTTTGCAGCCCGTCAAAATGCAAAGGCAGAAGACTTTTTCTCTCTGAATCTGAACGACGCTTGTTTAGCAGTAGACTCTTTTGCATACCACTGAGATTTCAAACTAGCATATGCTTTCCCACCTAATCCCCTTCTGCCAAAAACATTACAGAAAATCAGAACCAACAAGATAGACAATCCTAATGGCCGAAAAGAAGCTGGTTCGGAACATCGAACAACCTAAAAGTAGAAGGTCCCTTGATTCTCCCATAATCAGCAACCTTCTTCACCAAGGGTCGATTTATCACCCAGAACCTCAAGCCTTGCAACTGACAGCCTGACTTCTGAGTTAGTCATCCTAAAAGCTAGGGGTCGCTTGAACAAGGTCGTAGATACACTTCAGAAAAGGTGTAAGATGATAAGACTACATCTGTAAAAAATATGGAAAACTTTTAGATCCTGGTGTGACTCTACCTTTCCGGATCTTCTACATCCAAATGTGGCCCAAATTCTAGACTTCCTGCCTAGTGTGCTGGAAAAGGTTTAAAGACTAGCACTCTAAAAGTCGAGATTGCAGCCTTTAGTTTATATTTTGATCAAAGCCTGGATCAGAAGGTTTGATTACAACCAAGAGTATCCAACTTGGTCCAGACCTGGGATCTGAATGTGGTCCTCAAATGTCTTAAAATTCCACCATTTGAGCCTATAGACTTGGACAAACTGTCGTGGAAAGCAGCTTTTTTGGTGACAATCACGACACCTGGAAGAATCCGTGAACTGCAGACCCACTCAACTACAGAACCTTATTTGAGAATTCTAGAGGATAGGAACATTTTCCGCTTGGACTACTCTTTCCTACCTAAAGTAGCCTCAGAGTTCCATGTGTCTCAAGAAATCATTCTACATTCTTTTTGCCAAAATCCATCTAACAGAGAAATGGAATTCCATACACTGGACATACGTAGAGCTATCTTTCACTATCTACAATGATCAATGTTCTGGAAGAAGTATCAGAATATCTTCATCTAACCCTATGGACATAACAAAGCAAAAAAAGCACGATCAGACATTTGGATTAAAAAGGCAATTTGCGGAGCTTACAAGGACACGAACTTGGTACCTCCAGAGACATTCACAGCACACTCCACCAGAGCTGTATCCGACAAATGGGCAAGCGCTTCCATCGAGCAGATCTGCACAGTCGTTACATGGTACTCGGTCCATATCTTCTCTAAACATTATAGACTAGATCTAATATCTATTACAGATTTGGCTTTGGGAGGAAAGTTCTCCAGGCCATTGTCACTCCCTAAACCGATTCTTTGGCATTCCTCTTGTGGTGCTGTTGTGGAGGGTGACTTGAGAAAATAGAATTAAACTTACCTGTAATTGTTTTCTAGGAACCCTTCAAGACAGCACAGGTAATCCCCACCCTACTTTTTGTTGTTGGTATGATTTCTTGGTGTAAACAAATATTGAAGCATTCATGCTAGTGTTGAGCGATACTGCTCGATATCTAAAAATATCGTATCGGAATGGTATCGCCGATATCACTAAATACCCTTTCTTTCGTTGTAAACACAAAATATACACACATAGAATACATATATATATATATATATATATATATAATATATATATATATATATATATATACATGTCATTGTGACATATATATACATATATTTATAGTTTATACACTTCTACATAGTAAAATAGACTCTGATTCAATTGCCAGGTAAAGCCGTGACATACCCCATAGAAGTCGACGGGCTCGGTGCCGAGTACCCCCAAAACCTCTGGCTCTGTGCGACTCAACTTGGGCGTCACGAACAGGATTCTGTAGCTCGCTATAAGCGAGTCCTGTGTGCCTGAATTGAACTGGTTTTGTGCTTGAGAATTGCTAAAATCATCAGAGAATGTATTTGCCATTTTTCCGCCATCGTGCCCCACAGCTCTTCAGTTCCGCCTCCTCATCCTCCTCAGTGTGCGGAAACTAACATGAAGGTCCCGCCTCCCTACAAAAGAGGGGCCCTCTCCATATGCTAATGACACATGTGACTTGGCAGAGATGGCTAATGGACACGAGCAGAAGTGTGAAGGGATGGAGCAGTCAGAGCTCTCCCCCACGGAAGCGACCCGATCGCCACGGAACCACCGTTGGGCACCCGGCCTGGAAACCCTCCTACGCTGCAAGAAGCGGAGGATACCCTAAGAGGCCTGGCCCGGCACCGGGAGGAGGTCACCAGGATGGAAGCCAGCTGGCGTGCCCTAAAACTAAACTTGGAGCGGCGCCAATCCCTCTTACCTGAAGTGTCTGTACCGGAAGGTGAGGCACCCGTTCTAGTAGAGGAGTCCGTGCGGGCATCCCAGCCCTTGCAATGTGATCCGGTTGACGTTGTCGCAGTGGAGGCACCCGTTCCTGCAAAAAACGCAGCACCGGCAGCACCCCAGATCCCGCTGTCTGCCCCCGTCGCTGAGACAGAAGAAGCGACACCCGTCCTCATGGAGGAGGCCGCGCAGGCACCAGAGGTCTACAAGTCTGTACCGGAGCCCCGACTGTCATCTGTTCCAGAGCCGGCTGCTTCCTCCGCAGGTGAGCGCCGCCAGGACTGGGGGGCGCCAGGAGAGCTGCCGCAAACCGGACATCCTAAGCTGCAGTTTGATTTTGGAGACATGGAGATGCTGGTGGAGGAGAATTACAACCGGCGTCAGGAGGAAGAGTGGAGACGTTGGGAGCGGGAAGCAGAGCGACAAAGGGAGCAGCGAGAATCCCAAAAGCTTCGGCAACGTAACCTGGAGAAGGACCGGGCAGATAAGGACCGGATGAGAAAAGATAAAGGAACCCTGAGGGAGCCGTGGCGTAAGGGTGCAGTACGGAGCTTTAAATTGAAAGGTGGTTGGGGCTTCATCCAGGAGCCTGGACTTTATTTAGAAGTTTTTGTGACCCGGCGGGACGTGGAGACTCACCTCCCAGAAGGACACCCGGGGAGGGACCTGTTGCCAGGAGACTTGGTGACTTACACCCGACACTGGGGTTACAATGGATGGTACGCCCTAAATGTTACCAGGTGCGACCCCTACTCCCCAGAGTGTCAGGAACCTGTGAGACCCTCGGAGCCTTCAGCCTCCCACATCCAGGCCTCTGCACAAGTGCCCACCCCACGCCGTAAATCTCCCCAGCCTCCCTCAGTGGTCTCCTCAGCAGCCCCAGCTATGGACATGATAAGTATAGCTGGCCCGTACCCGGCGCCTGTTAGGCCCCCTGGGGTTCGTTCAGTCCGGGACATAGGGCTCCAGACCCGGAGGGAGATGAAAGAGGTGGCCACACAGACACAGATAGCGGGTCACGACTTGACTGTACAGGCCACACGACGTCATCAGGTCCTGGTGGTCCTTGGTGTCTCGGATGTTTGGCAAGCATCAGAAGAGTACCAGGTGGTACCTGGAACACCCCTGCCAAAGAATTATAAATAACCCGGACAGGGTCCCTGTATGTAAATAGTTAAATTGTTGATGTACCCGGACGGGTGAATGTTCATAAAAAGTTTTTTAATTTAATAAAAAAAAACAAAACACAGTTTTCATTACTTTTATTACAGTCTCATCCTGCGACGCCATCGATCTCCTGTAAAAAAATGAAAAAAAAAACCAGCAGTATACCACCTGTCCGACGCAGTCCATAGTAACGAGTGTCCCACGACGATCCAGCTCTGCTACATCAGAATGACAGGCAGAGCCTGACATCCCGACGCAGCACAGCTGATTACCTGCTTCCCCGGCGGTGACGTCATCGGACTGGTTTACGGCCGGGATTACCCTGCAGTCACTGCAGTTATCGCGAAAAACTGCATGTGACCGCCGGGGAGAAGAGGATGGCGGCCATCAAGCAGTCCAGGACGTGACCGCCGGAGATCTTCTGCCAGGTAAGTGCCGCTGACTCCTGACAGACCCGACCGACGGACACTCACAGTGACAGTGACAAATCCGATTCCGGTATCCGATATGACGAAAATATCGGTACTCGGAATCGAAAGCCCGATACAGCTAATATCGGCCGATACCCGATATTTGCAGTATCGTATCGCTCAACACTAATTCATGCTAGTATGGTCATTTAGAAAAACACTGGCTAGAAGAAGTGGGGTGGGCTATTTGACCTTTGTGTTTCCTGTTCCTTTCATGATGGGGAGTAACCTCCTGTGGTGCTATCATGGAGGGTTCTTAGAAATCGAATTACCAGTAAGTGTAATTCTATTTTCACAACTTTGAACAAAGCTGCTTGATACCTCACAAGCGTTATCCGTGCATAGCAGAGAGGATTGCCCAGGAAACCAAGCTCAACAACACGCATATTTTGGATGGGGTGAGCTGTATCCACAAACTTATTTTTTTTATTACTGCCCATTTTATTTTTTATTTTTTTTAAGAGCTGCCTGCCTGTACCCGGCAACCGATGAGAATTTTCTCATTAGTTGCTGGATTTTGGTTACTGTGATAGACCCTACCACAGTGATCAACCCCCAATATTAGTAAATCTGGCAACTGGGGCTGTGCCTCTCTCTTCTCTCCTTGTAGTTGTTCTGGGAGAGAAGAGAGATACACTACGTCCAAGCGCTGCCCTGTCAGAAATATAATAATAATTTCAAATTAATTAATAATTTCAATAAAAGAAGAAAGCAAGCCTCGCCTTACAAGGTCCACACAGCTGCTGTATTTAGGAGATGAAACATTTCACTTAGGCAAACGGCTTTTCCATATTTAAAAAACTAAACATCTATAAATTCCTTTTTGCAGGCCTTACCCATAGTAAAAGTAAAACTAATTTTATCTAAAATGGTAATAAAAAACAGCTTGATAAGTCACTGAAAAAAAAGGTGCAATAATAAATTTGATGGCCTAAGAAACAAAGATGAAACAACGTTTCTGCACATTCTGGAGACTTCCCACAGGTTGTGTTGCTGCTGGAGTGTCTGCTTTTCAGACTCTAGTTTTAACCACAAATGACATTGCCACCTACGGGCTGCTTTGAGGTATTGCACCTAATTAAATGCCGAATCAAGCAAATATTTTTCGTTGACTTTTTACAGGCTGTTGGCAATTATTATATCTAAGGAACAATAACTATAGAAACCAATTATACAAAGCTTGGTTCCCCATTAGAGCCTCCCCCAATCCTCCCTTTTAAATTACAGTTATTATTTGTTCACATTTGCTCTCTGGGAAACCTCTGAAGAATAAACTTCAAAATATGGGATAGTTCCTTCATGTAAGTAATGTTATCTATCCTTTCTATCCACACTACATGGACAAACACATCAGCACTCTTCAATCAATGAATTTGGGTTTTTCATCCAGTCACATTGCCCCCAGTTTGTGACATCGGGCCCCTCGCTGTGCCATCTGCCTTTTACTAATGCTTCTGAAAGATTGGGTCATTCTTGAGACCTCCCTGATGCCAACGTTTTCCCGTCTTAGGAGCCACTGGTGTAACAAGTCCGTTCATGACATTTCTTCATTTCTATACAGTTGTTCTCAAAAGTTTACTTACCTCGGCAAAATTTTTGCTTTCTTGGCCTTTTTTCAGAGAATATGAATCACACCAACACTTTTTTTCCACTCATGGTTAGTGGTTGGGTGAAGCCATTTATTGTCAAACTACTGTGTTTTCTCTTTTTAAATCATAATGACAACCCGAAACATCCAAATGACCCTGATCAAAAGTTCACATACCCCATTTCTTAATACTGTGTTTTGCCCCCTCTAACATCAATGACAGCTTGAAGTCTTTTTTGGTAGCTGTGGATGAGGTTCTTTATTTTTTCAGATGGTAAAGCTGCCCACTCTTCTTAGCAAAACGCCTCCAGTTCCTGCAAATTCCTGGGCTGTCTAGCATGAACTGTGCGCTTGAGATCTCCCCAGAGTGGCTCAATGATATTGAGGTCATGAGACTGAGATGGCCACTCCAGAACCTTCACTTTGTTCTGCTGTAGCCAATGAAAGGTCGACTTGGCCTTGTGTTTTGGATCGTTGTCACGTCCAAGTATGTCCTATGCTCAGCTCCTGGTTTGATGATTGCAAATTTGCCTCCAGTATTTGCTGATAACGTGCTGCGTTCATCTTTCCTTCAACTTTGACCAAGTTTCCTGTGCCTTTGTAGCTCACACATCCCCAAAACATCAGCGATCCACCTCCGTGCTTTACAGTAGGAATGGTGTTCCTTTCATCATAGGCCTTGTTTGATCTCTCTCCAAATGGTATTGTTTATGGTTGTGGCCAAAAAGTTCAATTTTGGTCTCATCACTCCAAGTTACCTTGTTCCAGAAGTATTGAGGCTTGTCTCTGTGCTGTTTTGCGTATTGTAGGCGAGATACTTTGTGGCATTTGCGCAGTAATGGCTTTCTTCTGGTAACTCGACCATGCAGCCCATTTTTCTTCAAGTGCCTCCTTATTGTGCATCTTGAAACCGCCACATCACTAGTTTTCAGAGAGTGCAGTATTTCAGCTGATGTTATTTGTGGAGTTTTCTTTGCATTCCAAACAATTTTCCTGGCAGTTGTGGACAAAATTTTTGTTGGTCTACCTAACCGTGGTTTTGTTTTTACAGAGCCCCTGATTTTCCATTTGTTAATCACAGTTTGAACGCTGCTGACTGGCATTATCAATTCTTTAGATATCTTTTTGTATTCCTTTCCTGTTTTATACAGTTCAACTACCTTTTCCAGTAGATCCGTTGGCAATTCTTTTGCTTTCCCTATGAATCACAATCCAGAAACGTCAGTGGCTGGATGAAAGATGCAAGGCTGTCTGGATCCCAGAAACTCATTCATCTTTTATGCACACACTGATTACAAGCAAACAGGTCACAGGTGAGGATGTTACCTTTAGTAGCCAGTGAAACCCATTTGAGTCAACCTGTGAATGTTATCAGGCTAAAATCACCAGGGTATGTAAACTTTTGATCAGGGTCATTTGGATGTTTTGGGTTGTCATTATGATTTAAAAAGAGAAAACACAGTAATTTCACAATAAATGGCTTCACCCAACCAGTACCCATGAGTGGAGAAAAAGTTTTGGTGCGATCATTCATATTCTCTGAAAAAAGGCCAAAGAAAGCAAAAATTCTGCCAGGGTGTGTATAAAAAATTCTCACCGTGTGCTTAGGAGCAGAGTGCAGAAAAGTCACAGACCCTCTGCCTACTCCATAGCTGCAGAGTCTAAATCTCATGTGGCGTAAACATCAGCACAAACATTGCGCCCCTGCCGGGAGTTTTCATGGCTGAGCAGCTGCATGCAGCCCTACATCACCAAGCACAATGCCGCGTGGTGTAAAGCATCAGACATCAGACTTTATTGCAATGGAAATGTGTTCTGTGCCGTGACGGATCACCCTTCTCTAGCTGGCGTCTGATGGGTGAATCTGGGTTTGGGGAATATCAGGAGAACGTTACCTCCCTGACTGTGCCACCTAGAGTTTGCCGGTGGAGAGGTTTGTTCTTCACTGGAACTGAGGGTCTGAGACTGACCCCTGAAAGGAAATCTTAATGCTTGATCACAAGACATTTTGGACAGTTGTAGCTTCCACCTTTGGAAGTTCGCTGCCCTATGATTGTTCCCAATTCACATGGTCTATAAAGACGAGGTTGGGAGAATTTGGTGTGGAAGAACGTGACTGGTCTGGACCTCAACGCCATCCAACATGGGATGAACATGAATGGATATTATGAGCCCGGCCCTCTCCCCTATAAGTAGCTGACCTCATAAATTCACTTCTGGATGAATTGACAAAAATTCTCAAGCTCATCCAAGATCTCGTAGAAATCTTCCCCAGAAGAGCGGGAGCTGTCATGGATGCAGAGTGGGGGCCAGCGCCATATTGAGGTCTGAGGGTGTTCTGTGTGTAGTCTGACTATACTCCGTGTGTATAATGGATGTGTACAGCCACGTTCCCCTGTGAGGTGTATGATCTGTGCCTCGTACCTCTGTCCTCTTATTCCTGTGGTTCTGGCGTCTTTTTCTTTGTCTCCTAGTAAATGAGTGAGGCTGAAGTGATCAATTGCTTTTAGTGTGTTATATGTTTCCTGTGACAAGTAAACCCTCTATTGATTAGCCATTACTGTGTTTGATAATCTTGTGTCATTGAACCTATTGTAAAAGGACAAAAAAAAAATAAAAATAAAATAAAGCTTGGCAATGTTTTTACCCCAGCAGCGCTACGAAAATTGAAAACGCATTCAAAATTATAGGCGGCTCGGCCAAAGTCATTATATGAGATCGGTATTTGTGTTTGTTAGCATACCGGACCCCGAACCCATCCTTTATGAAAGTCACGGCTGACAAGGAGAATGGCTTTCCTTTATTTTTACAAGTTGTTCCCATAGCTCCATTTAAAGGGGAAGTAAACCAGAAATACGGGTTTATATGCACGATCTGGTAGAAGAATGGACCATTCATAAACAATTATCCAAACTTCTGATCTGCTGATACAGGGAGTAATGGTGTTATCAAAGCTCTTCCATGACCACATACCCACGTAGGTGAAAAAATGTTATTTAACCGTGATCAATTCCTTCAGACTCCTTGTCCTTTAACACAAAACCTGTAGAAAAGCATGGTCTCGCTGTCGTCATGCCGTACAGCAGTGTGAAACTTCTTCTTGGACGTACCAGTCTAATATGTCCCGGAACTGCCTTTTTTTTCCCATACTATTTTTTTTTTATCTAAGTGAGATTCATCTCAATTGGCTTTCTGCCAGCACTATAGGTGCTGGAAGTTCATTTCCCTTGTTAGCATAACCTACTCCTGCTGTTGTTCAACGGCTTCTCTGTCCTGAATCGAGAGCCAAGCTTTTTGTAATCCCTGTGTGCATTATTACAGAACACATGCAAACAGACAGAGACCTGCCCCCACTTCCCGAGACAAATTACACTTACCAGGCAGTGGACTGCAACCTACACATAGGGGAGACTATTACAACTTACTAATATAGTAATATACTATTACAACGTACACATTGGGGAGACACCTAGTGGCCGATGCTATAGGGGCTATTTTTTGGTGGTGTGGGGGAGACCGGTAAGAGAAGATGAGTTATAAATAAAATAATTTGCAGATTGTCCATTTATTACATTATCTGTGAAATGAGCTGAATTTGTCTAAAAGTACAGGGACCATTTAAGCAAAGTCTTACCTGCAGCCACCAGCAGAGAAAGGTTAGGAGCTTCCTTCCTATTGTCTTCAATGTATAAGCAGTATGCAGTATGTGAGCTCCCTCTGGTGGTGGCTATAAGAAATGGTAACATTTAATTTGGGCATTTAGTAAGACGAAGACGAATAAGCCGTGAATACACAGAATTGTATGAGAATTTATAGGAGAGGTTAGAATGTTGTTCTAGGGTGGACAGAGGGAGATTTACTATGCTAAATGCACAAAAGTTCCTTTGCAATATACGTAAAAAAAACAAAAACGTACACATTGTAAGTGATCTAGACACTTTTTCTGCTGTTCTCCAAGACGAGTGACCTATATGGCAAATGGGAGTGGGTTGCCTGGAAGAGGGGCATGGCTTGGGTGCAACACCGTGTGCTAAAATCGCATCAAAATTCTGCCACAAAATAAGCAAAGCAATGAGATAAGTTTGAGACATTTTAAGTCCATCTAGTCCAAAATCAGACAAAATATTTACTTAGAGAAAACAAAAAACAAGAAACAAATATCCTAAAATAAAATAAAAAAAAAATATATTGCAAAAAATGAAGGTAGTAATAATAATAAGGGTATTTGGTAAACATAATTTTGATCAAAAGAATGTACAAGCCATCCCGCCGCGTCAAGGCAACCCTTTGTGGGACAGTCCTAACTCTTTTATTAAAAACCTTTCCATATATTTTTTATTTTATTTTAGGATATCTGTTTCTTGTTTTTTGTTTGCTCTGTGTAATGGTCATGTGTTAATATGCATTTACATTTTGCATACACATCAACTTAATTTTTCAGCTCAGACCTAGTTTTTCTTAAAATATTTACTTATTTGTTTTGAGTTGATTTTGAACTTATCTAGATCGTTCCTCCCAGTAGCTGCAAAGATATGGAGGACTTTCTGCTTAGTCAACAGATGTTAAAGAGGCATTCCCATCTCCAAGATCCTATTCCGATATGTAGTAGTAATAATAATAATTAATAATAATAATAATATGAGCAAATACCTCTAATTAGAAATGTAGTATAGTTCTTCTAATTTGCTGTGTCACTTTCCTCATGTGTCGGGCACTGCAGGAATCCATGGTTACAACCACTAACAACCTAACGATCACTGTATGAGTGGTTGTAACCATGGATACCTAAGCTGCAGCAATGCCCTGCACATGGGGCAAGCAACACAGCGAATCAGAAGAACTATACTACATTTCTAATTGGAGTTATTTGCTAATATTATTATTATTATTATTTATAAACCTACTACATATTGAGATAGGATCTTGGAGATGGGAATACCCGTTTAGGCCGGCGTCAGACACAACTACAAAAAATCGGACCGTTTTAGTCGGTCGATTATCAGAACAAAATGCAAACATCACACATCCGCCTGGCATCCGATTTTCCTTCAAAGATGCGATTTAGTCGCATGTGTGTGTACCTTGTAACATCCGATTTTCATCCGACTTGCGAGAAATTGTCGCAGGCTTGCAAAACTGACATATAATGGATCCAAAAGAATAGTATTTAAATCACAAAAGAAAGAATAGATATATACACATAGAACACACATATATATATATATATATATATATATATATATATATATATATACATGCCATTGTGACATGTATATATATATATATATATATATATATATTTATAGTTCCTAGACTTCTACATACTGTAATAGCCGCTAATTCAATTGCCGGCTTTTGTGAAATCACAGAAGCCGACATGAAATGATACATTGTTTCCACACAGTTAACCATGTCATTTCATGTATTTTGATATATGGTTTGAACTTACAATGACAGAAGTGTATGTGTGCAAAATTTCAGACATGTAGGGGTTAATTAAAGGTGTAAATTCGTTGAAAAAAAATGCGTGGGCTCCCGCTGTATTTTCTCCACCAGACAGACAAAGCAAGCGAGTGGGGGCAGATAATAATAGCCTAGGGAGGGTACATTTTTTTGTGCCCCCCTTGGCTACTAACATCTGCCCCAGATACCCCAGAAAGGGCAAATCTCTAATTAGATTTGCCCTTTCTGGCACTTTGCCCGTCTATTCCCATTGCCCTGTAGCGGTGGCGAATGGGTTAATAAGGGGTTACAGCCACCTTGCAATTGAAAGGTGACTGTAAGCCAGGTTAATAATTGAGAGCTGTCAATTATACAACTATCAATTATTAATCCTATTGTATGAAAGAAAAATCAAACACACACAGTTTAATAAAAAAGAAGTTTAATGAAATAAAAACACAGTTTTTGACCATATTTTATTTTCCTGCTAAAACCATTTCCTGTAATAAAAATAAAATAAAAAACCAAAATTATTCTTACCAATCCGATGTACAGTCAGGTCCCACGGTGTAATCCATCAGAAAGGGTTAACAGGTTACAGCTCGCAGAGAGCTAATGCTGTCTCCGAGCTCTAACCCCCTGAATGAATAACTTACTCTCCCAGCGAAAGGAGAGGAAGAGATGAATGAATGAAGCTTAATTGATTGTGTCCCACTTTCACCTTAGGTCAGGTCACTGAAGTGAAAGTGCCAATAAATCAATTAAGCTTCATTCATTCATCTCTTCCTCTCCTTTCGCTGGGAGAGTAAGTTATTCATTCAGGGGTTAGAGCTCGGAGACAGCATTTAGCTCTCTGCTCGCTGTAACCTGTTAACCCTTTCTGATGGATTACACCGTGGGACCTGACTGTACATCGGATTGGTAAGAATAATTTTGCTTTTTTATTTTATTTTTATTACAGGAAATGGTTTTAGCAGGAAAATAAAATATGGTCAAAAACTGTGTTTTTATTTCATTAAACTTCTTTTTTATTAAACTGTGTGTGTTTGATTTTTCTTTCATACAATAGGATTAATAATTGATAGTTGTATAATTGACAGCTCTCAATTATTAACCTGGCTTACAGTCACCTTTCAATTGCAAGGTGGCTGTAACCCCTTATTAACCCATTCGCCACCGCTACAGGGCAATGGGAATAGACGGGCAAAGTGCCAGAAAGGGCAAATCTAATTATAGATTTGCCCTTTCTGGGGTGTCTGGGGGTATATGTTAGTAGCCAGGGGGGGCACAAAAAAAATGTACCCTCCCTAGGCTATTATTATCTGCCCCCACTCGCTTGCTTTATCTGTCTGGTGGAGAAAATACAGCGGGAGCCCACGCATTTTTTTTCAACGAATTTACACCTTTAATTAACCCCTACATGTCTGAAATTTTGCACACATACACTTGTCATTGTAAGTTCAAACCATATATCAAAATACAGGAAATGACATGGTTAACTGTGTCTAAACAATGTATCATTTCATGTCGGCTTCTGTGATTTCACAAAAGCCGGCAATTGAATTAGCGGCTATTACAGTATGTAGAAGTGTAAGAACTATAAATATATGTATATATATATGTCACAATGACATATATATATATATATATATATATGTATTCTATGTGTGTATATCTATTCTTTCTATTCTTTATTAAAGCTGTCAGTGTGATTTTACAGTATAGCCGGGGATGAATTGCCGGCTTTTCTAAAGGACACCGATGTGATTTAATCGCAAGTCACACGTGCGGTCCGTTTGTAATCCGATTTTTCATCGCTCCCATAGACTTGCATTGGCGATAGTCGACCCACAATCGGTGACAATCGCAGCATGCTGCGATTGCACTCGGACGTTTAAAACGGACCACAAAAAATCTGATACTGGGAGCTGCTCCATAGATTAACATAGGGCAGACTGCAATACGATATTTCATCGTATTGCAGTCGTCCGATTCTGTCGCCAGTGTGACGCCGGCCTTAAGCTTTAAATCCATTTATCAGACTCCTGGTGCCCGGGATCTGTAATAATAAGTCTTCTCATTATGAAAGTCTGCAGCACAAGGATAATGGGCGTGTGGCCAGCATTCCCCGACTCCCTAACTCGTTGCTTGGAATAACTCCTGGATGTGCGCTGGTTCCTGTTTGCTGTAATTTGTTATACTTTATGGCTATGATATTACGTTGTAACACAACAGCGCTCCCTGTTTTGTTTTGTTTTTTTTTAATTTTTTTTTTGTGGGAAGTTCAATATCTGTTAAAAATGAAATGTCTTTTCTGGATCACCTGCTGGTGCTGCTGAGACGACCACTCCTGATCCACTTTTCCCTCCACTTGGAGAAGGCCTGGGACCAGAGAAGTCCCCAGCTGAGACAGTCTGCATTTATGGGGTCCGTATGGTTTGCACCGTGCCTTATGTGTGCCCTGGATACGATATATATGCACCGTTTCAGGACTGTATTACCAGGACTTTGAGCCCCTCTTTCCTACACAAGTCTTCTGGATTTTTGGGGCTGGATGTGGTTTTGGTCCATTTTTAGCAAAAATAAACATAGACGTTACTTTTTTGTCAGTTTATCTGTCAATCAGAATGTTTCACAAGGGACAAATGTTCCCTGTCCAAGTCTGTAACCTTGGAGGTATGTGGCACCCAAGGTCGAGAGTCTGAAATTAATACACCTTTTTCAGCCAAGATGAAGTTGAGTATTCGTGTGGAAATGAGGCATTGTTTTGGTAGAATTGTTCCACAGAATGATCTCAAAAGGGGCATTAAGTATGCAGATGTTACTTAAATGAATCCTTCCCTTTTTCATGCTGCCCAAACCACGGGGAACAAGAATCAGTCGCTGGCGGTGTTATCGTGCATTAAATTTCCATAACCACCGACGCTCAGGAAGGCTATCGCGTAGTGGAGATGACCTGCGGTGCCACAAGTAGGCGAGACCACTCAGCGTGAGGATACTTGTCGCCATTGAGGTTCATTGCACTTTCATTTCTCATGACACAAGGCAGGGCCGGACTGGCCATCTGGCAATTCTGGCGAATGCCAGAAGGGCCTGCCTGGTCATGGGCTGCCTTGTTTGCTACGTTAGCAGAATCCGTGTTCTCAAGACACCCATACTGTTAAGAGTTGTGACGGAGCACAAAGTCACTGACTCAGTCACTTAGCCCAGCAGACCACAGGTATCAATAGAAATATTCATCTTGCAGTAACTCTTGCTTTCCTCCATCCAGGGTAATATTAGTAAATTTTCACATCTGATGCTTGGGGACGGGAACAGCATGGGCCTGTGTGATTTCAAATGCCAGGGCTGAATTTCAGCCCCAGTCCGTACCTGACCCAGGGTATGTACAGTCCAAATTTCAGGATGGTCGACCGTCTCTTTTACAAGTTGCAGCAATTTTTCTCTGTAAAGTAGCGAGTGAATCACCCTGTGTTATTGTTAAGGGGTTGTCTCTTATTAAATAGATAAAATTGTGAAGTGCTTGTAAAAACGAGTAACTTTGTAATTTACCACTTACTGAAAATCATCTTTCCTCAAGAAGGATTATGAATTCTATAGTTTACTATTTTGTCCCCAAGTAGACGGCATCCTTAGCAGCCTGTTAGAGGTGGCCGATCTCCCACCGTTGCAGACATGCTGGTTAGGAACTACCAGTACTTCTGCCTCCTACGCTAGCACTGTTATTGTGGAGTACATACATGCTTGTATATGCCACTGATACCATGTATTGCTATATACAAAGGTTTAGAGGGGTTTACGACACTCCATTTGCTGAATTGAGTAATACCTGACCCTACATTCTTTTTTTTTTTTCCCCCAGACATACAAAAGCTGTGCCAGATTGTGCTTAAACCAAGAAACTGTGTGCTTATCTGGATCAGCCATGAAGACAGAAAGTTGTGTAGTGAAAGTAAGTCCGCTTCTCAAACACTAAACTAATTAGAATTGGACCCCAGCATGGTACTTCCTGTCCATGGTAAGGAACATGGTACCCTTAAGTTTGCAGTGTGACCCTTGTTCATCTTTGTTATGCTGCAAAGTGGTCGCCATCTAGCTCTAATCCTATAGAACAAAATCGATCCTTTAAAGAATTACATGACTTCTAAATCCAAGCTAGAATCTCCATTTGCATACAGTGGTTTCTGGGTTCTTGCCTCCCTTCAGTGCAAAGTAAGAGGTTCCCCCGTCAAAGACCCTGAATCTGCTATATGCAACCATGTACCATTTCTAATTTTGGTGCCATCTTGTGTAGGGTCATACACAAGATATGTACGAGGGGCATTCGTTAAAGATTTCCCCTGACCCACTTCCTGTGGACTGACAGCGATGAAACTTGGCACTGTGATTAGTCCTTCGCTACATAGGTTCCACCTAAGGGCACACACTCTCTCCATCTCTTAAAGGGAGTCTGTCTCCCCATTTTTCAACAATCAGCTGTAGCCACCGCCATCAGGGGCTTCTCTACAGCATTCTGTAATGCTGTAGAGAAGCCCCTGATGTCACCTGAAAGAGAAGAAAAACAAGTTATATTATACTCACCCAGGGGCGGTCTGCCGTCCGGTCTGGTACGATGGGCGTCGCGGTCCGCTCCGACACCTCCCATCTTCTAGCGAAGCCGTTCTCTTCTTAGCTTCCCGTCGCTGCTCCGGTGAGGGCAGAGCAGAGTACTGCAGTGCGCAGGCGCCAGGAAAGGTCAGAGAGGTCCGGCACCTGCGCCCTGCAGTACTCTGCTTTGCGCAGTGCGCCTGCACCGGAGCCGCGACAGGAAGCTAAAAAGAGGAGGGCTTCGCTAGAAGATGGGAGGGACCGGACCGCGACGCCCATCGGATCGGACGGCGGACCACCCCTGGGTGAGTATAATATAACTCGTTTTTCTTCTCTTTCAGGTAACATCGGGGGCTTATCTGCAGCATTACAGAATGCTGTAGATAAGCCCCTGATGGCGGTGGCTACAGCTGATGGTCGAAAAATGGGGTGACAGATTCCCTTTAAAGCAACTGTAAACATCTCGCTTGTAGAAGTCGACAGATTGCTCCAAAGGCCATGTTGTGACTTCGGAAATCAGATTCTCATCATCTGGAAAATGCTTGCCCTTCAAAAATAACTTCATTATTAGAAAGAGGTGGAAGTCCGATGGTGCGAGGTTGGGTGAATAAGGGGGATGTGGTAGAATTTCACAGCCACAGGAGCAGGCTTCCATTTGGGCAACATGTGAGTTGTGAACTGGTGCATTGTCTTGCAGAAGGCAGGCCGCTTTGGTGAGCATGCCACGTCTCTTGGTTTTGATGGCTTCCTGCAATTTCCGCAGCAGTGAAGCATAGTATGCTGCAGTGATCTTGGTACCCATTGCTAGGAAATCCATGAAAACTACTCCGCGTTGGTCCCAAAATACTGTGAGCATGACCTTGCCTGCCGAGGGTTGGGCACGTGCCTTCTTTGGAGGCCGTGAGTCATGATGCTTCCATTGCATCAACTGGACTTTAGTCTCAGGATCATAATGATGGACCCAGCTTTCATCTTGTGTGATCAGTCTGTTGAAAAAGTCCTCCTGGTTTCCATGGCACATCGTCAATAGAGCATGAGAGCATTCGACTCGTTCCTGCTTCTGGAAAGATGTGAGCAGCCGGGGAACCCAGCGAGCAGAGACCTTATGCATGTGAAGATGGTCTTGGATGATTTTTTCCACAGGCCCCACACTAATCTTGACATTTTGGGCTAGGTGGTGAATGGTTACGGGGTGATTTTCCAAAATGGCGACCTCCACTTGCTGGACAGTGTGTTCATCGTTTAGCAGAGTGGGGTCACCCTGGAATTGGAGCTGTTAGCACCGAAGTCCGACCACATTTGAATTGACGATGCCAGTTCTTGACTACGTCATATGATGGGGAATCATCACCATAAACCTTTCATCTCATCGAACGTTTCCTTTGGTGCGCAGCCTTTCAAGTAAAGGAACTTGATGACTGCTCTGTATTCCACTGGGTCCATTATCAAACCTCACACCACTCCAGCACCTGTAAAATGAAAACCGTTAGCCGTTCTGGGTTGCAAATTGGCACATAACCTACAGAGACTTATATCATTACACACGTGCGGTGTCAGCGTCCTGTGACAAATAGAAGTAGCTCAGGGGAAATCTTCAATGGACACTCCTTGTAAATATGTAAATTAAATGGCACTAGTTGTTGCCAGTTAGGGGGTGTGTCCCTGCACACTGACCTTGTCCAATGAGTTCTGCCAGATGATCTGTAGAGACACGCCCTTTAAAGGGAACCTGTTACCAGAAAAAAACGCTATTACGTGCAGTTATGGGGTTGATTGGCAGGTTAATAGCGTT
>JARQOD010000003.1:557587781-557595281 GCA_033576555.1 Oophaga sylvatica
GGCGTCTCCCCTGTGTAATCCTCCCCCCAGCCATCCATCGCCCCCCTTCTGTGTCACTGCGCCGCCTCCTCAGTTGTTTTTCTTTGAGTAACCTGGTGTGGGGCGCCTGCGCTCTTGGAACAGTCCTCGGGCATGTGCAGTGCGCGCTGCCCGGGGACTGACATAAGGCTATCGCGCCTGCGTCTTTCTCAGGCACCAGATCCCGCCCCGCAGTGTGTTATCATGTATTCACACTGGGGTGCTGGCAATCTGCCGCCTGCTCAGTTAACAGGTTTAGCTGCACCTGCCCCCTTCTCCCAGTCCCTCCACTTTCATTTTCATCCCCTCCGCAGCGTCAGATGACCGGCCAGGGAACTGCTCAGCGCATCCGATGGGGATGAAAACCTTTCATAAGGTTACTATGCCACTTATGAGCCTGCTGAAGGCGCCCCTGGATGCCATGTTGGTCCTCCTATGAAGCTCAGCTTGTGGCTAAGCTTCGTAGGAGCATGTGATTTTAATTATATACTGCAATTCTATATGACTAAATGATTGCTGGATCAAATTCCCTAAAGACTAAATAAGAAAAAATGTTTTCTTTTAGAGTTGAAATCGCTCTTTTTTTTTATCAGTTAAGATAAATACATTAAATATCAAATATAAAATTATAAAATCGCGCATTAAACTCCAGTAAACTAAACTACATTTTTCTTTTGTTTTTTTAATAGTTGGTACATTTTCCCCAAAAAATACAGTCAAAAGCTTTTAAAACATTACATATAACCCAAAACGGTATAAATATTTGCACAAAGGTCCTCTCTTTGTGCAATAAACAAGCCATCATAATTGTAAAGCTCCCTCGACAGAAAATAAAAAAGTTATGAGTCAAGAAAATGGCAACACAAACCAAACTTTGACTATTTTTTGACTTCTGAAATATAAAAAAAAAAATACCGTAAGTGAAAATCTGCAATTGCCATAATTGTGCTGACTTTGAGAATGACATATCTGGGTAATTTTTTTTACCAACAAAGAACTCAAAAAAACAATGGCAGAATTGCATTTTTTCACATTACCCCACGTGAATTTTTTTTCTCACTCATTTTTAACTACATCGCATTATAAAGCGAACCATGTAATTCAAAAGTACAGTCATGGCCAAAAGTTTTGAGAATGACACAAATATTATATTTTCACATGATCTGCTGCCCTCTGATTTTTGTGTGTTTGACAGATGTTTTTATCACAGACAGAAATATAATTGCAAACATATGAGTAACAAAAGCTTATATTGACAGTTAGAATGAGTTAATGCAGCAAGTCAATATTTGCAGTGTTGACCCTTCTTCTTCAGGACCTCTGCAATTCTCCCTGGCATGCTCTCAATCAACTTCTGTACCAAATCCTGACTGATAGCAGTCCATTCTTGCACAATCAATGCTTTCATTTTGTCAGAATTTTTAGGTTTTTGTTTTTGGCCATGGACCCAAAATCTCTGTTTTGTTCCCTGAGCCATTTAGTTATCACCTTTGCTTTATGGCAAGGTGCTCCATCATGCTGGAAAAGGCATTGTTGATCGCCAGACTTCTCTTGGAGGGTTGGGAGAAGTTGCTCTTGGAGGACATTCTGGTACCATTCTTTATTCATGGCTGTGTTTTTAGGCAAGACTGTGAGAGAGCCGATTCCCTTGGCTGAGAAGCAACCCCACACATGAATGGTTTCAGGATGCTTAACAGTTGGCATGAGACAAGACTGGTGGTAGCGCTCACCCTGTCTTCTCCGAATGTGGCTTTTTCCTGATGTCCCAAACAATCGAAAAGGGGATTCATCAGAGAAAATAACTTTACCCCAGTCCTCAGCAGTCCACTGCCTGTACCTTTTGCAGAATATCAGTCTGTTCATTATGTTTTTTCTGGAGAGAAGTGGCTTCTTTGCTGCCCTCCTTGAGACCAGGCTTTGCTCCAAGAGTCTCCGCCTCACAGTGCGTGCAGATGCACTCACACCTGCCTGCTGCCATTCCTGAGCAAGCTCTGCACTGCTGGTAGCCCGATCCCACAGCTGAAACACTTTTAAGAGATGGTCCTGGCGCTTGCTGGTCTTTCTTGGGCGCCCTGGAGCCTTTTTGGCAACAATGGAACCTCTCTCCTTGAAGTTCTTGATGATACGATAGATTGTTGACTGAGGTGCAATCTTTCTAGCTGCGATACTCTTCCCTGTTAGGCCATTTTTGTGCATTGCAATGATGACTGCACGTGTTTCTTTAGAGATAACCATGGTTAACAGAAGAGAAACAATGATGCCAAGCACCAGCCTCCTTTGAAAGTGTCCAGTGGTGTCATTCTGACTTAAGGGTATGCCACACTGAACAATATCGCTAACGGGATCGCTAAAAAACGTCACTATTTAGCGATCCCGTTAGCGATGTTGTTCAGTGCGGCAGCTTCCAGCGACGAGCTTCCTGCTGTGATCTCGCTCGTCGCTGGAATCGTTCCGGACCCTATTTTCTCGTCTGCGCTCCCGCTGGGTAAGTATATATCGCTAGTGTGGCACCTTTTCTTAGCGATTTAGCGGTACTTTTGTACCGCTAAAGTCGTTAAGAAGATCGCTAACGGCGATAGCGTCGTTAACTATATCGCTAAATGTGGCCGCACTTAGCGATATAGAAACAATCCCGCTAGCGATCGCATTAGTATGCGTCGTTATCGTGATCGCTAGCGGGATTGTTTAGTGTGGCAGTACCTTTAATCATGACAGATTGATCTCCAGCCATGTCCTCATCAACACCCACACCTGTGTTAATGGAGCAATCACTGAAAGAGGTTAGCTGGTCCTTTTAAGGCAGGGCTGCAATGATGTTGAAATGTGTTTTGGGGGATAAAGTTCATTTTCTAGCCAAATATTGACTTTGCAAGTAATTGCTGTAAAGCTGATCACTCTTCATAACATTCTGGAGTATATGCAAATTGCCATTAGAAAAAGTGAAGCAGTAGACTTTGTAAAAATTAATATTTTTTCATTCTCAAAACTTTTGTCCATGACTGTACAACTACCTATAAATTGTGGGAATGTGGTTAGACAGAGCTGAAGAATATGGAGGATTACATGGCAACAGTTTCTTTTTTTTTTTTTAGTCCCTTAATGATAAAATCACTGATTTTTCAGCAGCAAATTATCAAAACTACAGCAAGCATCCCAGTAAGTGAAACATCAGTGGAATCCGGGTCTTTGTGTTTACACCATGCTGCTCTGATTAGGTGTCAAAAACCCGGATACAGATTCACTTTAGTTATAAAATAAAAGTAAAGAAAATATTTGTATAAATTTATATTATACTCTCACTACTTTTATCAGTTAAAAAAAAAAGAAACAAAAAAAATTCAGTATTACCGCTTCCCACAAGTCTGTTCAATAAAAATATAAAATAACCAATTGTCACGCTGTGATGGTCTTCGGAAAGGAAGGGAGGCCTCAAACTGTGTCTGGAACTGGGACCCTAACTATTCCCGTCTTGGAGGTATTCTTAAAGGTACAGAGGCCCAACTCTCCAACCTTACTATGCTCCTGTTAAACCCTGATCTGTCCGCTCCCCTGACCCCATGAGGCATGGGACAGATACGTAAGGTAAACAAGACACAAAGACAAAACAGGAGTAAAAGAAAACCTTTATCATACAAAAGTATAGCCAACAATAGGGAGGAATAAACTAAATGGGAAAAGGGACCAGGAGATAAACACACAAGTACTACAGCAAACCACAGAACACTACAACAACTCCACTCCAACCACTTAGCTTTAGCATACAGCACAGGAAGACAAATCTTTCACTGGCAGAGACAAGAAGGTCTGACCAGTTTTTATAGGAAGAGGTAATGACCAGAGCAGAAACAGTTGAAGTGGAGCTGCATGTTTCTGACCAGCATAGAAAGGGTCGTTACCCTCTTTATCACCATAGGAAACTAAATCAATTTAATATGGAACACAAATCACACCATCTCTAAAGAAGACCTGTGATTCATTACCCGATGTGACTGTCTAGCTTCAGGTCTTCCAGGGGGATGTGACATCCTCGTGACAACCATATGGTGAACTAAAAAGTGATCAAAATGTCTTATGCACCTTTTAAAGTGGTTGTACGGTTTTAAATCCACACACACCCCCGTCTAGTCACGCTGCCTCACTCAATACAAGTGAGCGGCGCTGGCCGGAAGTATGTATAACTCCTACATACGCTCTGGTCCCAGCTCGTATAGTGGTGAATCGTCAAAGAGCGCAGTGCATGCGCTGGGGGGGATTCAAAAGTCAGTAGCCAAACAGCGACATCAGACTTATCAATTTGGACCAGACTACCACATTAAGAAAATAGAACACCGTAATTTTTGAGGACACAAATAAATGTACGTATGTGTGTGTGTGTGTGTGTGTGTGTGTGTGTGTGTGTGTTGTGTATGTATATGTATATGTGTATATATATATATATATATATATATATATATGATCCAAAAATGAAGGCAGAACTCCAAGATGTAAGGAATGGGTAGTTTATTAGCCCATATGCGACGTTTCGGTCCTAGATGTGGACCTTTTTCAAGCACACCTAGGACCGAAACGTCGCATATGGGCTAATAAACCACCCATTACTTACATCTTGGAGTTCTACCTTCATTTTTTGGATCATATTATGAGGTTTGGTATATACCTGGAAGGATTTTTTGCACCCTCATTATTATTTTGGTGCTGCTTTTCAATATTTTTTGATTGAGAGATATATATATATATATATATATATATATATATATATATACCCATGTGTAAGCCGAGATTTTCAGCCCATTTTTTAGGGCTGAAAGTCCCCCTCTCGGCTTATACGCGGGTCATATACGGGGGTCGGAGGGGGAGCGGGGGTGTCGGATCATACTCACCCTCCGCCGGCGCTGTCTCTGCAGCCCCTCTGCTTCTCCCACGATCTCCGGCTCCTTCCTGCAGCGGTCACATGGCACCGCTCATTAAAGTCATGAATATGCACATATTCATGACTTTAATGAGCGGTAGCACGTGACCGCTGCAGGACTGAATCGCTGCGGAGAGCGCCGGGAGAAGAGGAGAGGCTGCAGGGACGCGCGGCGGAGGGGTGAGTATAGCTATATTTACCTGTCCCGTGCCACCGCTGCGTTCTGCTCCCTCGGTCTGACTCCTCTGGCTGTGAATGTTCAGGCAGAGGGCGCGATGACGTCGTTAGTGCGCGCCCGCCCCCTGCCTGATCATTCACAGCCAGAGGAGTCAGACCGAGGCAGCAGCACAGCAGTGCAGAGAGGACAGGTAAATATCTCAGGTGCCGGGGTCCTGAGCGAGCGGTGACACCGGCACCTGTCCCCCATAGCGCGCCAGTGTCACCGCCTGCTCAGGACACCGGCCTCTGGCCCCCAGCGACGAGAGGTGAGTATGTCATTTTTTTTGCAGCAGCATATGAGGCCTATACTATGGGGCATAATTGTGCAGCATATGGGGGCTTATTCTGGAGCATATGGGGGCATAATATGGAGCATATGGGGGCATAAGCTGTGGAACATATGGGGAATATTCTGGAGCATATGGGGCATAATCTGGAGCATATGGGGGCATAATCTGTGGAACATATGGGGGCATAATCTGGAGCATACGGGGGCATAATATGGAGCATATGGGGGCATAAGCTGTGGAACATATGGGGCATAATCTGGAGCATATGGGGGCATAAGCTGTGGAACATATGGGGAATATTCTGGAACATATGGGGAATATTCTGGAGCATATGGGGCATAATCTGGAGCATATGGGGGCATAATCTGTGGAACATATGGGGGCATAATCTGGAGCATACGGGGGCATAATATGTGGATCATACGGGGGCATAATCTGTGGAATATATGGGGCATAATCTGGAGCATATGGGGGCATAATCTGTGGAGCATATTGGGCATAATCTGTGCAGCATATGGGGCATAATCTGTGGAGCATCATATGGGGGCATAATCATTTTTCACGCTAGGCTTATACGCGAGTCAATATGTTTTCCCAGTTTTTTGTGGCAAAATTAGGGGGTCGGCTTATACACGGGTCGGCTTATACATGAGTATATACGGTGTGTGTATGTGTGTATATATATATATATATATATATATATTATATATATATATATATATATATATATATATATATATATATATATATATATATGGTATTCAAGTTTGCAATCGCCCAATCGCTCTGACCTGGAGAATTGTATTACCAGGTGATTTTTACCATCACGCAATGAATGCCATAAAACTACACTCCATAAAACAACTGTGGAATTGCGTTTTTATTTCACCCAGTTTGGAAAACTTTACCCATCGTCAGTAAATTTTGATCGCAAAAATGAAACTCCGCCCAGTCGGCACTGGATTAAAGAAGTGAATGTCACACACACACACTATCCGTAAGGCATTCATTGTTTTATTGTTGGATTGCAAATGTAACATTGAAAAGTGATTTGCGCCTTTTTATTGTGGATGTAAAAAACATGTCTCATGGATAGACGTATTGGGCCCGATTTTAACAAAGTTGGCTGAAAGCACAGTCTTTGTTGCAACCAATCACATCGCAGATTTTACCTTTTACCACAGCTGTTAACGAAATGCAAACTGAGCTCCGGTTGCTATAGGCAACAGACTAGGCCTCATCTATCAAAACTGCCTAAAAGAAAAACTCTTGCCCACAGCAACCCAATCACGGCACAGCTTTCAGTTTATAAGCAGCTCTGGTAAAATGAAAGCTGTGCTGTGATTGGTTGCTCTGATACACACACTCCCCGTTCTTCTTTAGGCAATTTTTTAATTGATGCCTAGGTAGTTCAAATTTTACTATGAACTCTTTAATTGCTTATGGCTTCTAGGTAGTGTATGTAAATGATCCATTCTGAAAAAAATTGAACACAGTGTAAACCCAATCACAGGTCAGCTTTCATTTTACCACAACGGTTTTCAAAATGAAAGCTGTGCTCTGATTGGTCGCTATGGGCAACAAAGATGGTTGTTTTTCTTTTAGACCATTTTGATAAATGAGGCCTAGTGCGTGCAAGTTTTAGAGTGAACCCTTTTAATTGCTTATGACCTCCCGGTGCTGTATGTAATGTCTCATTAATGACCGTACTTAAAACATAGGTAGTTTATTTTTTTTTATTTTTTCGTCCCTTTTTTTTTTTTTTTTTTTTTTTTAATCTTAAATCCACCTAGTGGGTTCATTAGAAAAATGATGTGTTATAGAGGTCTGCGAGCAGAATGAGCGGCAGGGGCGAGCGCTGGTGCATGTCAGATCACCCGCTCGGAGAAGATCACATGGCTTCTTCAAAAGTCAAACGATCAATTTGCCTCGTTTTGGCACTGTACTTAATGCACAAACAGTGCGATCCGCGGGGCTGTAATTGCATTGTTAAGGCCAAGGAACAAGCCTTTGCCTTTTCAGCAGACAGCTGGCAGGGAGAGAGGCATGTTGTTAGGAAAGAGA
>JARQOD010000003.1:557597781-557664086 GCA_033576555.1 Oophaga sylvatica
CTGTGTCCGAGGAGGATCACTTGAGTTCCGAAGAAAATAATGTTGAACATTCAGAATCAGAAGTCGAATATGATGAGGACCATGATCCCCTGACAAGTAGTCGGATGCAAACAGTCTATTCTAAAAATAAAGAAATACTTTGGAATTTACAACCTCCAGTACAAACTGGTAAAATGCACGCTGCAAATGTCATAAATACTGCTTCTGGACCTACAAGGTATGCTATCTCAAAAATAGCTGATCTAGAATCAGCATTCCATTTGTTCCTGAATAATACTATACAAAATATTATAATCGCAATGACAAACATTGAGGGACAAAAAGTGTATGGTGATAAATGGAAACATTTGGATTCAACATCTCTGAATGCATTTATTGGCTTGCTACTTTTAGCAGGAGTGTATAAATCCTATGGAGAATCTACTAAGAGCTTGTGGAACCCAGAAACTGGTAGGCATATTTTTAGAGCCACAATGTCTCTTGAGAGATTTCATGCCATTTCTCGTGTACTACGATTTGATGAAAAAAAAGATAGAAGTGAACGACGAGCTACAGATAAACTGGCCCCTATAAGAAATTTATGGGATACATGGGTAGATCTTCTACCAAAAATGTATAACATTGGTCCAAATGTAACGGTTGATGAACAACTAGTCTCATTCAGAGGAAGGTGCCCATTCCGCCAATATATTCCCAGTAAGCCAGCAAAATATGGAATAAAAATTTGGACACTTTGTGATAGTAAAAATTTCTATGCGGTAAATGCTCAGGTATATACTGGAAAAAAGCAAGGGGTAAGACCTGAAAAAAATCAGGGCATGAGAGTAGTTGTTGACTTGACACAAGGACTGAAGGGGCAAAATGTGACTTGTGATAACTTTTTTACGTCATACCAGTTGGGCAGATATTGAAAAAAAGAAAAATGACCATGCTAAGAACAGTTAGAAAAAACAAGCCTGAGCTTCCAGAAGGTATTCTTTGCAAAAAAGATATACACAGTTCCACGTTTTATTTCACTCAAGACACAACAGTGGTTTCTTATGTGCCCAAAAAAAACAAACATGTTATTCTTATGAGCACAATGCACAAGGATGCTGCAATAAGCGATAGAGAAGACAAAAAGCCGGACATAATAATGGACTACAATGCAACAAAAGGGGCTGTAGATACGCTTGACCAACTCGTAAATACTTACACTTGCAAACGAAAATCCAATCGGTGGCCAATGATTGTTTTCTATAATATTCTGGATGTGTCCGCCTACAACGCCTTAGTTTTATGGTGTGAAATTGATCAAAACTGGAACAAAAATAAACTACATAAAAGACGACTGTTTCTGGAGGAATTAGGACAATCCCTTATTAGGCCTTATGTGACAGAGAGAAAAATACATCCAAGAAGTGAAGGATCAATTAAAATTGTTGAAAGAATCCAGAACCAAGCTCAAAACGCACCCTCCACCAGCTCTGCTACCGAAACATCCTTCACAAGCACACCTACAAGCAAAAAAAGAAAAAGATGCAGCTTTTGTCCTCCTGCCAGTGACCGCAAAACAAATATGATTTGTTTTAATTGTGAAAAATATATATGCAACAGACATGTTTATTATTGTTGTGCTAATTGCAAAAAATAGATTAGTAGAAACCTTTTTTTGAAAAAAACTGAAATTTTTATTTTTTTCTGATTATTTTTTACTATTTTTTTTCAAAATGCTTTTATACTGTTAAAATTTATTTTAGTTTTAAGTTAGTTGTACTAATAGTTACCTAAAGTTGTTGTTGATGTTGTTGTAAAAGATATAGTTGATTATTTAAGCACAAGTTTGTTACTTTGGTGTAAAATGCAATTAGGCTGTTTTACATTAATCAACACAAAATTTAAAAAAATTAAGTTTTTTTATTCAATTTTTCTTTGATAATGAACAACTATGATCACACACAGTATAATAATGCAACAGGTATTCAAAAAGAACTTTTCAGTGGCTCAAAACAACATTTTAATAGTTTCGGGTCAAAAATGACCCGAACATAACAAGTGTATAGTAAACCCGAACAGAACAGCAGGGTTAAACAGTAAAAAAACGGACAGCGCTAGGATACGACACAGATGCCATTTATAAGTGCTGCCCCTTTTTTTGTCACAGACCCCTTGTCTTTATTGGGAAATTTTGATCAACAAAGTGAATGGAAAAGGGAGATGTCATGTTTTTTTTTTCCTGACAATCCACCCACGAAATGAAAGGGACATGAGAACAACCCCATAGACTATAATGGGCATGGGTTCTACCAATGAAACCCGCGCATCTGTCAATGTGGTGGATGTGTTCTGTGTTCTATATAATCGGTGCTATGTGGCGGATTCCTATAAGTGTCCTATGATATATGACCATACCCTGGAATCGGAGGCTTTTCCTGTATTACATACCATCCCCTTTTATGTTAAATACTGTTGCAGAAAGATCCTGCTGTCATTGCGATTACACTTGTAATAAATTCCGTTTTAATGTACACTTCCGCATTTTCAGAAGGACGCCGCGCCGATATTGGTGCCGTTTGCAGCGAGCGCATTAGTAAGCGGTCATGCCCCTATTAAAAGCGCCTTTGTCTTGCTGTAACTAATGGCTCTTTCTCCTGGTTGTGACAGCGAGCCGCGCACATTATTTTCTCCTGATATTGTAATAATAATGAGAGCAAATTAGAACAATCAGTTTACACAGAGAGCTCTTGATTGGAGACGAGGAGCAATATGGCAACAGGCAATCCATCTTGCGGCTCCTGTCACATTAACTTCGGCAGTGTGAAAGGATCAGGCGGTGCCGCAGGATCCCGGCCAATCAGAAGGCGGAAATTAATGACGGCCGTATTGTTCTGTGATCAACCTTTTAATTAGCAAGACAGGAGATGGAAGAAATAATCTCAGCCCACAGCTGCTGACTGTCATTCATGTTTTTCTAAAGAGGAAAAAAAAAAAAAAAGGAAGGGGGGTAGAAAAATCCATTGGTTTAGAATGACACGCTTTGTCTACAGCCGAAATCTGTTTGTGATGTCGCGTAGTCTACATATGTCTGCAGAATATCGCAGCCCCGTTCATGCTAATGAGCCCGCTACTTTCTCCCCATCACTCAGCGATGTTTCCACCGCAGCCATATATGTAGATCTATCTATCTATCTATCTATCTATCTATCTATCTATCTATCTATCTATCTATCTATCTATTATCTATCTATCTATCTATCTATATCTATCTATATATATCTCATATATATATATATCTATATATATATATATATATATATATATATATATATATATATATATATATATATACAGTACAGACCAAAAGTTTGGACACATCTTCCCATTCAAAGATTCGTCTGTATTTTCGTGACTATGAAAATTGTAGAATCACACTGAAGGCATCAAAACTATGAATTAACACATGTGGAATTATACATTACACTTTACAAAAAAGTGTGAAACAACTGAAAATATGTCTTATATTCTAGGTTCTTCAAAGTAGCCACCTTTTACTTTGATTACTGCTTTGCACACAGAAAAGGTGAACGGATGGACTCTACATACCTGGTTCCCACCGTGAAGCATGGAGGAGGTGGTGTGATGGTGTCGGGGTGCTTTGCTGGTGACACTGTTGGGGATTTATTCAAAATTGAAGCGGTGAGCGGTCCAGCTCACCCCAAACCATCTCGATTGGGTTCAGGTCTGGTGACTGTGGAGGCCAGGTCATCTGGCGTAGCATCCCAACACTCTCCTTCTTGGTCAAATAGCCCTTACACAGTCTGGAGGTGTGTTTGGGGTCATTGTCCTGTTGAAAAATAAATGATGGTCCAACTAAACGCAAACCGGATGGAATAGCATGCTGCTGCAAGATGCTGTGGTAGCCATGCTGTTTCAGTATGCCTTCAATTTTGAATAAATCCCTAACAGTGTCACCAGCAAAGCACCCCCACACATCACACCTCCTCCTCCATGCTTCACGGTGGGAACCAGGCATGTAGAGTCCATCCGTTCACCTTTTCTGCGTGCAAACCAGTAATCAAAGCAAAAGGTGGCTACTTTGAAGAATCTAGAATATAAGACAAATTTTCAGTTGTTTCACACTTTTTTGTAAAGTGTAATGTATAATTCCACATGTGTTAATTCATAGTTTTGATGCCTTCAGTGTGATTCTACAATTTTCATAGTCATGAAAATACAGAAGAATCTTTGAATGAGAAGGTGTGTCCAAACTTTTGGTCTGTACTGTATATATATATATCTTTAAGATAGGTAGATATATCTATATACACTGCTCAAAAAAATAAAGGGAACACTCAAATAACACATCCTAGATCTGAATGAATGAAATATTCTCATTGAATACTTTGTTCTGTACACAGTTGAATGTGCTGACAAAAAATTACACAAAAATCATCAATGGAAATCAAATTTAGTAACCAGTGGAGACCTGGATTTGGATTCACCCACAAAATTAAAGTGGAATGTAATGTCCTTAAAACAATTCAAAATGATGCTCAGTAGTGTGTGGCCTCCACGTGCCTGTATGACCTCCCTACAACGCCTGGGCATGCTCCTGATGAGGTGGCTGATGGTTTCCTGAGGGATCTCCTCCCAGACCTGGACTAAAGCATCCGCCAACTCCTGGACAGTCTGTGGTGCAACGTGATGTTGGTGGATGGAGCGAGACGTCATGTCCCAGATGTGCTCAATCGGATTCAGGTCTGGGGAACGGGCGGGCCAGTCCATAGCTTCAATTCCTTCATCTTGCAGGAACTGCCGACACACTCCAGTCACATGAGGTCTGGCATTGTCCTGCATTAGGAGGAACCCAGGGCCAACGAACCAGCATATGGTCTCACAAGGGGTCTGAGGATCTCATCTCGGTACCTAATGGCAGTCAGGCTACCTCTGGCGAGCACATGGAGGGCTGTGCGGCCCTCCAAAGAAATGCCATCCCACACCATTACTGACCCACTGCCAAACCGGTCATGCTGATGGATGTTGCAGGCAGCAGATCGCTCTCCACAGCGTCTCCAGACTCTGTCACGTCTGTCACGTGCTGAGTGTGAACCTGCTTTCATCTACGGGGCGCCAGTGGAGAATTTACCAATCCTGGTGTTCTGTGGCAAATGCCAAGCGTCCTGCACGGTGTTGGGCTGTGAGCACAACACCCACCTGTGGACATCGGGCACTCAGACCATCCTCATGGAGTCGGTTTCTAACCGTTTGTGCAGACACATGCACATTTGTGGCCTGCTGGAGGTCATTTTGCAGGGCTCTGGCAGTGCTCCTCCTTTTTCTCCTTGCACAAAGGCGGAGATAGCTGGTCCTGCTGCTGGGCTGTTGCCCTCCTACGGCCCCCTCCTCCTCTCCTGGTGTACTGGCCTATCTCCTGGTAGTGCCTCCAACCTCTGGACACTACACTGACAGACACAGCAAACCTTCTTGTCACAGCTCGCATTGATGTGCCATCCTGGATAGCTGCACTACATGAGCCACTTGTGTTGTTTGTAGAGTCCGTCTCATGCTACCACAAGTGTGAAAGCACAACCAACTTTCAAAAGTGACCAAAACATCAGCCAGCAAGCATTGGTACTGAGATGTGGTCTGTGGTCCCCACCTGCAGACCACTCCTTTATCGAGTGTGTCTTGATAATTGCCAATAATTTCCATCTGTTGTCTATTCCATTTGCACAACAGCATGTGAAATTGATTGTCAATCAGTGTTTGCTTCCTAAGTGGACAGTTTGATTTCACAGAAGTTTGATTTACTTGGAGTTATTGTTTTTTTGAGCAGTGTGTATATATATATATATCTATATATTATATATATATACAGTACAGACCAAAAGTTTGGACACACCTTCTCATTCAAAGATTTTTCTGTATTTTCATGGCTATGAAAATTGTAGAATCACACTGAAGGCATCAAAACTATGAAGTAACACATGTGGAATTATACATTATACTTTACAAAAAAGTGTGAAACACCTGAAAATATGTCTTATATTCTAGGTTCTTCAAAGTAGCCACCTTTTGCTTTGATTACTGCTTTGCACGCAGAAAAGGTGAACGGATGGACTCTACATGCCTGGTTCCCACCGTGAAGCATGGAGGAGGAGGTGTGATGGTGGGGGGTGCTTTGCTGGTGACACTGTTGGGGATTTATTCAAAATTGAAGACATACTGAACCAGCATGGCTACCACAGCATCTTGCAGCAGCATGCTATTCCATCCGGTTTGCGTTTAGTTGGACCATCATTTATTTTTCAACAGGACAATGACCCCAAACACACTCCAGGCTGTGTAAGGGCTATTTGACCAAGAAGGAGAGTGTTGGGGTGCTACGCCAGATGACCTGGCCTCCACAGTTACCAGACCTGAACTCAATCGAGATGGTTTGGGGTGAGCTGGACCGCTCACCGCTTCAATTTTGAATAAATCCCCAACAGTGTCACCAGCAAAGCACCCCGACACCATCACACCACCTCCTCCATGCTTCACGGTGGGAACCAGGCATGTAGAGTCCAGCCGTTCACCTTTTCTGCGTGCAAAGCAGTAATCAAAGCAAAAGGTGGCTACTTTGAAGAACCTAGAATATAAGACATATTTTCAGTTATTTCTCACTTTTTTGCAAAGTATAATGTATAATTCCACATGTGTTAATTCATAGTTTTGATGCCTTCAGTGTGAATGTACAATTTTCATAGTCATGAAAATACAGAAAAATCTTTGAATGAGAAGGTGTGTCCAAACTTTTGGTCTGTACTGTATATATTATATAGATATATATATATATATATATAGATATTCAATGCACTGCTAATGAAACAATTGATCATGTTAGCCAAGGTTCCCCTGAAACAAACAGCTTTCGCCCAGCTGGTTGCCATTGTGCAAAAAATGCCCCGTCATTTAAAATGCTGGCGGAGTTCTTTACTGCATTAGCATTTTAATAGATGAATAAAAATTGGCTTATTAAAAAGGCCATGTTTATACATGATAGTAGGACGACTTCTCTTCCATTAGCCATGTAACTTTTTTTTGTTCAGGCCTCATCGATGCCATCATTTGATGGTCCCCGCTTGCTTTTGCCTAAAAATATAAAATAATATAAAAATACAAAAAAAAAATTCCCATATGCCATCTTCCATGTCTGTATGTCCATGGACCCCTCTTGCGGTATTTTTTTATAGACCTAGTGATGGAGCATGCTGTATCTTCACTTCTTGTATCGCTTTTTTTCTGTGCAGTGAGAACGGCGAATGTACATTCTCTCCATTTATACCAGGTGCCGTGTAATAGTAGTTCTCCCTGCATATCCTGATCCCATCTGTAGGACCACCCATGCCTATTTTCATCTCTTGACCTGAGAAGCGTATCTCCGCCATTGGGGTGCTGCTTTAGGACTGCGATGGGGGTGGGTAAAGGCGCAAATACTTTCTTTTACAATATATTAATGGGGTTTTCTGGGAAGAACTACCTTTACTCCATTAGCCTGCGCTGAATTAAAATAATAAAAAGAGGTTCGCTCACCCTCCCCGGGTCCAGCGCTGCGTCTCTGCCTGTTCTCCAGTCCACGACTATGGCACACATTCCTCTGCAGCTGATTGCTCAGCTCAGTGAAATGTGCTGTGTACACCGGAAACCCTGTATATAAATATACATACATACCGGTCTGTGTTTATTATATATTAAACCATGGGTCATCACCATATATATATATCTATATATATATATATATCTATATATAGATATATATATATAGATATATATTTCACCAGAAATATTTGCTTCTTTCTCCTTCTGAATTGATCTTTGACTTTCAATTTGTGGGTAAAATCCGTGTTCCCCATTGGTGAGATGTCAGTTGGTGTTAATATAATTCTATGGAGGAGGGAGGAGCGAGAGGTAGACACAGACATTCTGCTGCAAGTTCTCCTGTATCGACAGTTACACTTCTCCATAGAACTTTATGAGCACCAGTTGTCATCTTTCTCAGTAATGGGGAAACTGTATTCACTTAAGATAGATTTAATCTGTGAAATTTACGATTTTGAGAAATGTTCTGTCCGGGAAGAGAAGGTGCTGGATTTCTCTAATAAGATATATTACGTTTCTTCTATTCATATGTATTGATTTATGGAAAAAAATGAAATTAAACTGTTACACTTTTCTATTGATTACCTATTTTTGGGACAGACTAGATTCTGGATCATGGAGGTCCGACGTCTGGCACCCTCGTGGATCTGCTAATTGAAGTTGCCACAGAATAATGCAGTATTTTCATAGTTTACTAGGCAGGCTTCGTACATGTTACAGTGACTGCACCTGGTACTGCAGCTCAGTGTAAGTCACGGTGTATGGTACACAATAATGAGGACAATGCTATGGTCAGTCTGCTGTGGCTCTTTTAGTCAGCTGATTGGTGGGAATGCCAGGTGTTGGACCCCAATAATCAGACCATCTCCAAGTTGGTAGCATTATCATTTAGAGAGGTAGACCCCTTTTAAATCGTAAAAATCTAACCTACAGGTTAAAATGTGTGGAGTTTATTGTATACTGTCCATACATTGAACTCCATAATGGCACAGCATGCAAGGTCAAGGTGCAGGGGAGAGCGATTTACAGCATGCTCACTGTGTATAGATCGGTGATTGCTCACAAACCCGGTGCCTCCCTGATGTCTTGGAGCGAGCAGCTGCAGGGAGAATAGAACTTCATTTCCTCCCTGCAGCTGAATTTACAATAAGACAACCAGATATTTAGATTAGTACGATGGCTGCAGATAAATACTGTTTGTTTTTATTTCAGGTTTCCTTATAAATAGCAATAATTTGTTATCCAGTATTATTATTACCGCCACAGCAGTTATTTGGTAATTATCTTCAATCTTGTAGGCAATTTAAAATCCCCTTACAATTCTGCAAGTCATGCGGTAATCCTAAACCTCCAGGGAGCACATCCACTAATAATCCTATATGAAGGCATTGTGTAGTAGTGTAATAACCAGCCCTACAACCTGAAGAGTCTAACCCGTGATCTTTCAGAGAGATGTGGTCTTTTGGCTCCTGATGTTTGTAGGATTATAGTATGTACCAGGAGTGATTGCATTGTGGGAGATATATCTTTTTAAAAGAGCACTCTGACTTTTTATCATCTTTTTATATTTTTATCCGATTGCTCCGACTATTACCCAAACATGAGTGCATTACCATACCTGCCCATCGCAGTCTTGTGACATCTCCATGGCTGCTCCTGTCCTCGCCCGGATCACGTGACCACATTTGTGCATTTCTGACTCGTGTAGCATCTTTTGGTGTGGAGCGGAGGTAACTTTTTCGATGAAAGGCTGAGAGCCTCATCCTGAACCTTGGATTTAAAAAGAGAACCAGGATTTAGCCCTGTAAACTAAAGTCATAGCTATAATGGCGCTATTAGGCTGATTAATCTGATATCTGACGTAAAGGGATCCGCTCAGTGGCTGATTAATACTCACCTTGTGAAGTTTTCATAAAATTACGTCTTCTGTGCACTTTGGGGCAGGACATGAGGGCAGGGTCTTTTTCTGGGTCTAAGCCCCCTTCCACCAGCCTCCTCTGCTTCTTCTGCCTCCTCACTGATTATTTAGTGACCTGCCTCCTTTTTAAAATTCTGCACCACCACCATCATTGTGTGGGCGGCGGGTGCACAGTGCGAGTCGGCGTCCTGTGTGCAGGACTTCAATAAAATGGCGCCATTTTATTGAAGTCCTGGATGCAGGACGCCGGCTCTCACACAATGATGGCGGTGACGCGGAATTTTAAAAGGGAAGCAGAGGAGGTTGGTGGTGAAGAACCTGAAGAAGACCCTGCCTCCACGTCCTCCTTCATTATACGTTATACTAGTGGCTTCGATGATAATGAGATGACTGCAGAGAATTCATCTCTACACTACCGGCAGAGGCAGTTTGATGAGCACAGAGTTTAGATATAGAGATATATTATTAAATATGTACGCTCGGCCAAATCGAGCATGCTCATGTTTTGAGGTTGGAAGCTATAGCTGTCAGTTGAACAAGCATTTGGTTGACAGACGAAAGGAAAGATACTGTATCCTAGGAGTTATATACGAGCTGCGTTTTTAATACTACGCTCTTTTCGCTCTTTTAATATAAGCAGACTAGCAATTTTTAGAAATTTCCCCTTTTTCACCTCCATCAATCATGAAAGTTCCCTTCTCATTGGTTTTGCTTCTCCCTTTACTTTGTTCTCTTAGGGGCGATTTTGTCCCCCTGACTGCGGGCTTCTCCAGGTTGCCTCTCGCAGTGGGGGTATGTGGCCGTGAAACATTGCTCCTTTTGGAATCATTTGACAAACCTATTTAATTTCTTACCGCAGTAATTGTACCGCAGCAGCTTATTTTCTTTACAGTACATCTGTTTTCAAGGACATCACATTTAGGGAAACGCATTTAACGATTACTTAACAAAATGCTAGTTGTTAATGACATGAGTCAGCAACTTTTTCTCCTGGACCTGTTTACTAATATCTTCTTGTACCGCAGCAAAAATTCGCCATAAAAGCACTGACTAATTAATGTCACTTGTAAATTTTCATACATTCACATTTTTTTTTGTAATGGAGTCAACCTCCTAGTTTACTTTTTGTGCTTTCAGTATCGTTATTTATTTTTCCTGATACATCTCCTCCTGAATACAGGATAAAAAAAAATTGTTGCCAGCAATTTTAAGGAACATTTTGCCATTTAACAGGTGCCATATTTCAGTATAATGCCAGTCTCAGGAGCAATATCTGGCCATCTATCCATAGTTTTGACTACTGGAAGTAGTCTATTGCTCACAGTCTTTCCTTTATATACATCACTGGATCAAATCAGAGGTAACTTGGCAATGACCTCAAATTTGCCAACTTTTGAGCTGACCTTTTGCGGTAGAACAATGCAGTGATAAAAGGACACCACCAAGTTTAATTTTAATGTAGCCATGCCCCTATGGTTGGACCATGCCACTTCCTTGCCTGCCTCCTTTCAAGTCTTGAAAACAGAAGAAAACTTATGGTGTGGAATTGAAAGATTTAACTACTCTTTTGGGAGTTCAAAGGGTCTAGTCTTTTTGGGATCCTCCCAGATGAAAGTCTGTTAAAATTTCGACCCCCCTTCTCCCCCAAGGCATTCCAGTTTTTGGGGTCAGTTGTTTGTGATAATCTGCCTTCTGTTGTACAGTTGATTGATTTTGCTTTTTTTTTTTCCATTGCTTCATTTAACAAGTTTTCATTAGTAATATCTGCCAAATGTACAGTCAGACATCTGATCCATGATCCACTGGTTGGTTTAGATGTCATATCCTATGTCCATTTTTGTTCCAGGACAATGCTCACTTGCTTGAGATCAGATTCCAGTGCTCTCCTGGCCATTGGGTCCCTTTTTGAGATAGAAAAGGGTAGAGGATCTGTGGACATACAGCCCAAACCTGTGAAGAGGAGTTTGTCACTTCTAATATTCAAATGAAACCATTTATGCATTCATATATGGGACTTGGCCTCTACTTGTAGTGCAGATTTTAATTATTTAGTTTTATATAAAAACTGTTTTATTGCACATCTCATTGAGGGGTGGGGGCATCAGTGCACCATTATGCCCCCTCAATTACTGTTGCCCGCCTGTTCCTTTTTGGTCATTGAAAGCGCTCCAAGGAGAGCAGCCTTTTATTAAATCCTTAGGCCTGAATGCACTGACACTGCAGGAGCGGAGAGCTCTCACTATGTCAATGTTTGCAAACACCCCCTGATTCCTCTGCCCTCTCTGTAACAGCTCCCTGCACATAGCATCGCACAGCAGTGGGCGGCCAGTGCTGACAGGATAGGGAGATCAGTGCGTGCAATCGTTGACATAGCAGCAGCTCTCGCGCATGCACACAGTAAGACCGAGCTCTTATCTCCTTCTCCTATCAACATAGGCCCCCTGCTGCATTGTGATCCTGTCTGCAGCAAGCTGCCACTGTAAACAGGAAGGGGGAGACGGGGGACACCTATATTGGGTGAGCTGTCAGCTCCTGCACAGTCAGTGTGCAAGGCTGAGGATTCAATACAGGCGGCTCACTTTAGAGTGCTGTCAATCATCGTAAGGGGAAGGGCAGAGGTTGGTAAGTGAAGGGGCTGAACCATGCATTGAGCACTTGGCCACGCCAAGAGTGCACCAAAGCCTCTTCATTTTAGTTATATCCTAAAACTTTTTACATAAAACTAAATAAAATAAATAGTGCCTTTTATGAATATAGAAATGGTTTCAATAACCTATTGGGACGCTCCTTTTAAGATTATGTACATCACATACTTATCAGCGGTCTCTCCCAATCCCGCAGCAGGCGCTTATGTGTTGAATGGAAAAAGCAAACTAAGCGTCCACCTCTGGTGGAAGAACAAAGGATTTGGACATTTGAATTTAAGGTTCCTTATCCTTCGATCCTCGCCATCCTCTATTGTCAGTGGAGAGTCTGGAGGCTCACATTCATATCAGATGGTCACCACTGAAAGTTGGATTTGGCTGACTTTACTAGTGTGTGTACTGGCGCCTTTATGGTACTTGGTTCTGAGTCCTGGGCTAAGCAGATAAATGGTAAGGAGTAAAGTTTGTAGGCAAAACCGACGAGGACCAATAGTCCGAAACACCGTGTCTGCAAATGGAGATACTGATTTGGCTTTTATCCTAAGTCATATTACAAGACTCGTTAAAGGGTTGATTGTGACTTGTAGGATCGCTACTTCCAATAGGTGGCGCTATAGAGTACAAGTCCTCTTTTTTTGAAGAGGCAATTTGCATAGGCAAATTAAGGGATAAGTATCCTTGAAAGCAGTAAGGTGGTCCCAGGAAATCAGCGAGTACAAGTCTTTCTGCAGAATGAGTACTTGCCATACACCAATACCATCAGTCGTCAGAATCTGCCATTTTTATTTTTCAAAGAATTTAGGTAGTTTTATTAGTGAACTTACTAGTTTTTGCAAAAATCCTTATTTTTCTCTTCTAAACCCGTGCAGTTTTTTAGTTCATGACGTTGATGAAGCCTACTCGCCTCTGTGTGTAGCTTTCAACCTATTGTATGTGGTTGAGAAATTGCCGTCATTTGTGTCCCTCCAGGGGCGAGCGCCGAGTAGAAAACAGCTGCCAAGGACGCGTCTTAGAGGCAGAGCTGCCAATCACCCATTGCTTCATAAAGCAAAGCCCCACAATCCGGTGCATGACACATGTGGCACAGTGCATTCTGGCTGAGGGATCGATGTTGACTGACAGCCCCGTGTGGCCAAGAGACTGTTTTCTTATGCAGAAATTGTCTCTTGTGCGGTTCTATTTTTCATTTTTGGTGGGGATTTAGTCTTTTGTGTCAAATAATAAAATGAATGCACATAGGTTTAAAAACATAAATAAGTTGTTAATATTTGTGGCCTAGCGGTTTAATAGGAAAATCGGTTCAATCCCTTTAAAATTCGATTAACCTGACTTTGCTCAACTTTTGGCACCAGCTGAAAGGTAAAGAAAATGTAATACCTTTAGGCTCATAAAAAACTGACTCTCTTTTCTATAGCGTTCTTTATGTATCCTTTTCCTTTATTGTTTTACTTGAATGTCAGAGTTTGAATATAAATGTTATTTTTAATTTATATCATGATTGCACTTTTCGACAACTTGAGCTCATTTCACAATGTGCTAAATAAACATTTTGCAAATCACTTTATTTAAACATTGTTGTCTTACCCCCCAAAAAAAGTGCCAGCTACGATAGTAAGTGTCTCCCTTCTAACTTGCTATATAATGCCTGTTGTCCAGTTTAATCCCCTTTTAGCAGCAGAGGTGCAGAAATGGATTTCAGGTAGAGGTGGGCCTTTTGACTCTGCTTCTGATCTATAGGTGTCAAATTGTATACAACCATAACAGAGGTATAAGATTTCAGTTTGGAGCAGGCCAGCCATTGGACAGTGATGGACGCAAGTTAAATCTCTTATAGTGCTGGCAGAATGCTAAAGAAGACTAATCACCCTTTCAAAAAAGACTATATGTTTGGTATGTGTACTAAAATCAGATTTAAGTAGTTCTGGGGAATGAGGACCGCTTACCTGTCAAAGGTTAACAAACTTTTCTTGTGACTATAAGAAACTTTGTTATATAGCTTATCATAGAATTCTGCTTCTTTCTCCACTTGTGAGCCACTTTTAACCACTCCCTACCTCTTCAACTTGTCATCTGCCCTTAAGTTCTTTTGTTCTCTTTTTAAACTCCGCCTTGCTCAGTAAAAGATGGAGAAGCAGCACAGTGAGGTGTCACATTAGACCCTCTGTTACCCTCTATGAAGAATGGAGGGTACAAGTGAGGAGCAGAGGGAGACACAGGAAGATCATGCCAGGCTTTGTAACAAGCTTTTTACATCGTATCACAGCAGGATTCATAGCTACACTGCTAAGTAGCGCTGTATAGTGTCGTACAAGCTGCTGCTGGTTCTGTTGGAGAGCTAACCAAAGAATGAAGCTCAGGAATCCCTCTCTGCGATGTATACAACAGACATTATAGCCGTAGTTTCCTCCCACCAGCACAGAGTTGATTGCATCTTGAAAGAGAGCCTGCTGCTTTTGTTCATAGTAAAAATTGCAAGCTGTGATACCAGATATTCTCTTAAAATGTGGCTTCAGTTATTAAATTATACTATATATATTACCGGTGATTGCCTTGTATTCTCGGTGTCACTGTTCCAACATGGTCGCTGAATTTAAATAAAAAACCCAAAAAAGGAAAATTGGACAAAGGAGCAATAAATTGAAATGAATATAAATTTTATTGGAGTAAAAAAAAATGATAATAAAATACTGAGTACAAAAAGAGAATCAGCGACACCCAGTACCACACTAGATAAGGCGGGTATAATAATGGAGACAATAAAGGAAATAGGACGGTATAATGGTCAAATGCATATGTAAATCAAAACAACAGATTCATGGTCACAGGAATATCAAATATAAAGTGCAAGAAGTGCTAATCACCTGATATAATATAGATCTGCACAGCAATTACATTGAAAATATCCACATCATAAGGAAAGGGTAAAAAATATCCCATAATTAATACTGATAAAGATATATTATGAAGCTATGCGATCAGCAATAATAGACCAGAGAACCTCTGTATATAGACGGGAATGCAAGATACCAGCCCAAAGAGGTAGTAGGCAAAGGTAAAAAATGATCAAGCCAAAACACAGTCAAAGTCATATAGTGCCAGTAAACCAACCTGATCAGGAAGTGTGGACAGGGAGAGAATTTAAATAAAGCCTACTATAGGGATCAAGTATGAAGTGTTTTTTCTCCTGTTCTAAGATCGCGTTTTTTATCTAAAGACCCTCTTCGAACTTTGACTTTGCTAACTTTTCACAAAAATATATTGTGTTGTCATGTTATTTGATCTAGTATGTAATGCTTAAAGTAAAACCAAACTCTCATTATACAGTAAGTCGAGCTTTTATTGAACTGTATATTGATTATCCACTACATTTTTATGACCGTGTATTGATTTGTCTCACACCGCCAGCGTCAGTTAGCTGTGTTGCATCTTTTTACTATTGTCACTAGAGTTGAGAAAAAATGATTAGCAGGATCCTAGTCCTACACCACTACACTCCCTGACAGAAGTTATGTCTCTTATCCATGTTATGTAAATCAAAGCTTATAACCTGACGTTAAATTCATCCATTGGTTTTATAAATTACTCTTTTGAAAGCGGAAACCCTCCCAAATTTGGTTTAGGTTAAGAAAATAAATTGGCAACAATGCTGAAATATTGATCATTTAATGAACACAGAATGGTCAGGTTTTGGCAAGACAAAAGTTTTGTCACCTGGTCATATAATGCACCCAATCCTAGTTTACATCCTCACCAGTGCTCAGTAAATGATCGGTTAATTAGTAGGTGTGTATAAAAAGAAACCCAGCACCCCAGACCTTCACTTGAACTGCAATTTGAGCTCTGACAACATGGCATAAATCCACCCTGCGACCAAAGCCTGGATTATCAAGAGGCTGAAGACCAGATCCACTGCAGAGGTGGCTGGCACCTTTAATTTTAATGTGTCTCGGCGTCAAGTACAAAGAATAAAAAAAAGATTTGAAGAGACTGGAGATGTGTTTGACAAGCCCAGGTTCGGCAGACCCCGCAAGACAACTGCTCAGGAGGAACGTTTGTTGGTTAGAAAATCCAAATCAAGCCCATCTTCCACTGCAGCAGAGCTCCAACAGACCTGGTCACCTCAAGTCCCTGTGTCAACTAGAACAGTTTGTAGGATTCTGTCTCGAAATGTCCTCCATGGTCGAATCAATGCCCAGAAGCCAGCACTAAATAAAAGGCAAATAAAAACCGTGTGGCATTTGCAAAGTCCCACAGCCTGCTAAACAGATGGAAGCTAGAAAAGTGGCAGAATGTGGATTTCTCTGATGAATCTTCAGTAGAATTACACCACAGCCGCCGTAAATACTGCAGGAGACCTACTGGAGCCCGTATGGATCCAAAATACACCCAGAAAACAGTTACATTTGGTGGTGGAAAGATCATGGTCTGGGGTTACATTCAGTATGGGGGTGTGCGAAACATTTGCAAGGTGGAAGGCAATATCAATAGCCTAAAATATCAAGAAGTATTAGCTACCTCTTATGTTCCAAATCATAAAAGGGGTCAAATTCTGCAGTAGGATGGTGCTCCATCTCATACATCCATCTCTACAACAAAGTTCCTCCAGGCAAAAAAGATCAAGGTGCTCAAGGACTGGCCAGCCCAGTCACCAGACATGAACATCATTGAGCATGTTTGGGGTAGGATGAAAGAGGAAGCTTGGAAGACAAAACCAAAGAATCTCGATAAACTCTGGAGGTATGTAAGACTGCATTCTTTGCTATTCATGATGACTTCATTAATAAAATGTATGAATCATTGTTGAACCGCATGGATGCAGTCCTTCAAGCTCATGGAAGTCACACAAAATATTAAATATGACTCTAATAGCACCACAACTTCATTCACCAATGTTATGCAACATATATTTGTATTTTAAGTTAATTATTTGTTTGAATATCACATTACTTTCTGTGGGCGATAAAACTTTTGTCTTGCCAAAATCTGTCCATTCTGTGTCCATGAAATGCTCAATATTTCTGCATTAATGCCAATTTATTTTCTTAACCTAAACCAAATTTCGGAGGGTTTCAGCTTTCAAAAGAGTAATTTATAAAACATGATTTGATTTACATAACATGGATAAGCGACATAACTTCTGTCAGGGAGTGTAGATAAGAGTGCTAATATAGGAGGAAAGTGGTAGATAATTTTGGATTTGAGTTACGATGGGATGATCTAACATACAATGGGGAAAATAAGTATTTGATACACTGCCGATTTTGAAACTTTTCCCACCTACAAAGAAGGGAGAGGTCTGTAATTTTTATTGTAGGTACACTTCAACCGTGAGAGACAGAATCTAAAAATAAAAACCAGAAAATCACATTGTATGATTTTTAAATAATTAAATTGTATTTTATTGCATGAAATAAGTATTTGATCACTTACCAACCAGCAAGAATTCTGGATCACAAAGACCCGTTAGTTTTTCTGTAAGAAGCCTCCTACTCTGCATTCATTACCTGTATTAATTGCACCTGTTTGAGCTCGTTACCTGTATTAAAGACACCTGTCCACACACTAAATCACACTCCAACCTCTCCACCATGGCCAAGACCAAAGAGCTGTCTAAGGACACCAGGGACAAAATTGCAGACCTGCACAAGGCTGGGATGGGCTATAGGACAATAGTCAAATAGGCAAGCAGCTTGGTGAGCAACTGTTGGGACAATCTTACTCAGTCTGGGGCTCCATGCAAGGTCTCGCCTCTTGGGGTAAGGATGATTCTAAGAAAGGTCAAGAATCAGCCAAGAACTATATGGGAGGACCTGGTCAATGACCTGAAGAGAGCTGGGACCACAGTCTCAAACATTACCGTTAGCAACGCACTCCGCCGTCATTGATTAAAATCCTGCAGGGCACACAAGGTCCCCCTGCTCACGCCAGCACATATCCAGGCCCATCTGAAGTTCACCAATAACCATCTGGATGATCCAGAGGCGGCATGTGAAAAGTTCATGTGGTCAGATGAGACCAAAATAGATCTTTTGGTATCAACTCCATTCACCGTGTTTGGAGGAAAAAGGATGAGTACAACGTAAGGAACACCGTCCCAACTGTGAAGCATGGTGGAACAAATATACTGCTTTGGGGGTGCTTTTCTGCAAAGTGGACTGGACAACTACAACGTATTGAAGGAAGGATGGATGGGGTCATGTATCGTGAGATTTTGGCCAACAATCTCCTTCCCTCAGTAAGATCATTGAAGATGGGTCGTAGCTGGGTCTTCCAGCATGACAGTGACCTGAAACACACAGCCAGGGCAACTAAGGAGTGTCTCCATAACAAGCATTTCAAGCTCCTGGAGAGGCCTAGCCAGTCTCCAGACCTGAACCCAATAGAAAATCTTTGGAGGGATCTGAAACTCAATGCCCAGCGACAACCCCGAATCCTGGAGAAGACCTGTATGGAGGAGTGGGCCGAAATCCCTGCTGCAGTGTGCAAACTTGGTCAAGAACTACAGGAAATGTCTGACCTCTGTAATTGCAAACAAAGGTTTCTGTGGCAAATGTTGAGTTCTCTTTTTCTTTTGTATCAAATACTTATTTCATGCAATAAAATGCAAATTAATTATGTAAAAATCATACAATGTGATTTTCTGGATTTTTTTTTTTCAGATTCTGTCTCTTAACAGTTGAAATGTGCCTACAATAAAAATTACAGACGCCTCCATTCTTTTGTAGGTGGGAAAACTAGCAAAATCGGCAGTGTATAAAATACTTATTTTCCCAACTGTGCATGTTTACAGCAGAGTCTGGAGAGAAAGCTATGGGCCAACAGCTATCCAATGTGTATTGCCAGCTTTTGAGTCATACGCAAACTTAAAGTGGTTTTCCCACAAGCAAAAGTTCTTTTTAATCAATAGATCTTGGAATAAGAATTTCCACATTTGGATGTGTTTAAATAAAATGTACCTGTGCTGAGATAATCTTATAAATGTGCCCCTACTATGTGCTTGGTAATGGCTTTGTCTGACCATGCAGGAACATGGTCTGAACATATGACAGATCCTGGGTAAGGGAGGAAGAAAAAAGGATACAGACTGTAATTAACCCGCACCTCGAAAACCCACCTGATGTCACTATGACGTCAGATAGATCATGTAGTGCGGTCTCCCCACTTTCACCAACGTGTCGTTCCGCGCCCCTGGGGATATGCAAGGTCAGCTTGGCACAGTTTTAGACAGACATCCCCTGTCCACGCGAGCCCAGGGAGGCACGGGGAGTGAGATGATGTAACCTGACAGGCTGAGAGGCCTCGTCACTAGCACCAGTGAAACAGAGCGCTGCCAGTCCGGTAGGACTGCCACCAGTTCCTTTTTAGATGTAAACCCATGTCCGTTAACTGGATTATATCAGGCCAGAAACCAGCCTCTGTAGTATAGAAAGTTAAACAGAGAAATGGATGTGTGGATTCGTGGATTGAGATAAAAGAGCAGCCCAAAGTTAAATTTTCTATATTTAATTGTCGTAAGGGCACACTAGACAATACATTTATATACACAATGGTTAGACATATACAATGGTCAGAGATACAAATAGTGGTAGAACTAAAGATATAAACAGATTGGTCATTTCAATTACCGGGTTGATGTTCGACCTTGTGTGTGCTGGGCCACATGGGCTGCCGGTTGACTCCTAGTTCCTTCACTCTACGTGGTCCTCACCTTCGAAGTGAACCGCAAGCATGACAGAGAGAGCCCACATGGCCTTACACTTTGGGTCACTCCCCTCCTGCCCTCTGGGCTAAATCTATCCCCCTCCCCTTGCCTCTAGCAGCTAAATCTCTAAAACCGTAGATGGGTCATAACTCCTTATTGGACTATCCTGGGGAGGCGGTTTTGGTGCCATCGGATCCGGCCGGGCCCCTGCTACGCGTTGAGACTAAACACATCTTTGTTATCTGGTTCCTACTAGCCATTATATGTTCTCCCCTCCCTGGGGTGTTAGAACGGATTGAAACCCTGTAAAGTGTTCGGCCCATTTCAGAGAACTAAAAAAATGTATCTGATGTGTGGTTAGGACATACGGTAAGTCCATGTTCCTTATGAAATCCAAAGCAGTCACATGGGATCTTCCTGTACTAGCTAGTTGGTGGAGGTGTGAATTCCTTCTCTGAAGCCTGGACCCCCTGCTCAGCCAGGTGTCCTATTACCTTTCAGGATGATAGTAAGCTGCCATTAGGCTCCCATTGGTCACACTAACTTTTCAGTTGGGGATCGCAAATGATTCTTTCTTTGAAGTAAAACATTCTTCAAAACAGGTAGGGAATTTTTTTTCCTCGCAAAAAGAAGCAGCTGTGATCCCCCTGCTGTTATATCTGTCCTCCCCTGCCCAGGAGCAGTGGTACGATCAGACCTTGTTCCTGAACGGTCAGACACAACCATTACAGAGTACACAGAAGGGACACATTTATAAGATTATCTCAGCGCAGGAACATTTTTTTAATCGCTTCCAATTGTGGAAGTTTTTATTCCAAGATCTGTTGATTAAAATAAACTTTTGTTTGTGGGAAAACCCATTTAACTTTCCAGAACCCTAAATGAACTAAAGACTAAAAACAAAAATTTGTAGCATTCAGGTGCAACCAGAGGGTATTTCGGGGGGAGAAGGGAGGACATGTTAGGAGCCAGAGGTTCTCTTTTAAAGACCATAGTGAACAACGGTATAGACCATAAATGTTTGGTCATCTGACCCCAGTAATCAACAGAATGAAGGTCCTGAGCCCCCTGATCTTCGTCACTTTCAACCCCAAGTGAAGATAACTCTAAATGGAGTGGTTGTCTGCGATGGGCGGTGCAACACTTATTAAAAGTTTACAGTTTTATCTTTGTGGCTGAGTTCCCAATAGCATTACTAGCCGTACTATCCGGATGGTGGCCCAGGACGTTCTTTTGTTCCTTTGTAGTCAGTATGGAATACAAATACTCTCATTTTGATAAGGCCTTCCTCTGATGCCATGATAGTTGTCTATTACAATGGTTCCCTTTAGTAGAACAACTTACCTGCAGCTCATGTGGAGCTGGCTGTCATGTCTAACCCCATGTAGGGGCATGCTAATAAAAAAAATAAAATGCCTGCATGAATTTAATCGACGTAACAAAGGACATAAAATATGTAATTCCTGTTCCTTCAATGAAAATAATTTTCTGAAGAATTAAAGCCCATTGTAGCCTCTTTGGGGCATCTCTTCAGCTTAAAAACTTGAGTGAAGAAACTTTCTGGAGTCTGCCAGAAGCCAAGTGCCTGGAGTCCTCTAAATCTGGGTGACACACGGCCAGTAATCGGCTCTCGGTTGTTGTTTTTTTTGCTGCCTACAAAGAAACATAAACACAGTGCTGATTTCTGGCAGGTTTTTACTGTCAGTTTCTTCTATTATATTTATCTTACAATTTGCCGGGGGGTGAAGTTATTAAGTTTTAGCAGCCGCCATCTATCAAGTTCACAAGTTAACACGATAAAGGCTCCGTGCCGCTCTGATCCTGGGAATGATGAGCCTCATACAGTAATTAACTAAATGAGAAAGTTAAATCTTACTTGAGAGCTCGGAGAGATGAAAGAGAGGTGTTTGTCAGTTTCTCTGTGGAAATTAGAAGCAGTTTTCTCCAATTCCCGGTACTGCTGCTCTGTCATATTTTACATAACCACTGGGAAAACGTCTTGTAATTAGTGCTGTCATGGAGGGTTTTTTTCTGCTGAAGGATGTTAGAATAATTCATTAGGTTATCAAGAAAGGCTTATGTCCTGAAATGATTAGCACAGTGAAATTTAAGCCATTAACGGTAACAAGTTTAGAGCTCTCTGCAGTGCGGAGGTACCCGGCTGATGTTTGTGCGGATCTCGATAATTTCTTATAATTAAACATTATGATGTTTCCCCTTTCACCATATCGAACCTACAACAACCTATCTCATCCCAGAGAGATGGGTAATGCCCCAGAACACATGGCGTGTGCGGCATCTCTATCTCGAAACGGAAATTTGATTATGCAAGAGAAGCGGTGGCATTGTTATTCCACTCACAGGCACTGGTGGATGCCGTTACGCGATGGCCAATAATTTATGCATAGTCATACACGTAGTTGATGGGCGTAGGCAGACGTCGAGGTCAAGGCAATAATGGTGCTAAGGGGCTTAATGTGCAATTCTGGCAGAGGAATAGAGCTGATGTTTTTTAGATTGACGTCTTGATCTGTTTGCACACTTATGTATTAAGACTGTGCACAAACACCAGTGAACCTCCATGGGGACCCACTTTCAGAGATAGTATGAATCAGAAATTCGTATAGATTTCTAGGAAAGCAATATGATCGCGTGCTCTTCTATTTTCGTTGTGCTTGTATAGACCTAAGACAATTAAGCATTTGGACTCTATAGGGAAGGTGTGAATGTGTGGAGTTCTGCATATGGCATAGGGAGTCTTGTATGCCAGACAATGTTTCCTGGCTGGGGGTGTACAAATAAGTATGCAACTTTATTTGTATTATTATTAATGAGCATGATATAGCAGTGACAGGCTACTAAAGAAGGTAGAACGCTTCCCTTGCGAGCTTACTATCTACATGTTATTGGAAGAGGAGACAGTAGGACAGAGCATTAGAAGTAACTAAAGTGATAACGAAGTAACAACAGGGTTATAGAAGGTGGTGGGCTTTCACACCTATTAACCACTTTAAAATGGTCCACAGGTCTGCAGAACTGGTTATATTTCTTTAATAAAGGACAATGATATACATACTAAGGGAGGACACTGTTTTGTGATGATGTATGATACATTGATACTATAGTACTTTCTTGTACATTATAATCTTTTTACATTTTTTAAACAACCATAAGAAATAATCACATTAAGACCTACGCCTTAGGTCCTATTTCATAGAAAAATTATTATTTATTATAGCTCCATTTATTCCATGGTGCTTTACATGTGAGGAGGGGTATACAGAAAAAACAAGTACAGTAATCTTAATACAAGTTATGACGGGTACAGGAGGAGAGAGGACCCTGCCCGCGAGGGCTCACAATCTACAATGGATGGGTGAGGATACAGTAGGTGAGGGTAGAGCTGGTCGTGCATCAGTTTGGTGGATCGGTGGTTACTGGTTGTTGTAGGGTTGTCGGAAGAGGTAGGTCTTCAGGTTCTTTTTGAAGGTTTCCATGGTAGGCGAGTGTCTGATATGTTGTGGTAGAGAGTTCCAGAGAAGGGGGGATGCGTGGGAGAAATCTTGTATGCGATTGTGGGAAGAGGAGATAAGAGGGAAGTAGAGAAGGAGATCTTGTAAGGATCGGAGGTTGCGTGCACGTAAGTACCAGGAGACTAGGTCACAGATGTACGGAGGACACAGGTTGTGGATGGCTTTGTATGTCATGGTTAAGGTTTTGAACTGGAGTTTTTGGGTATCAGAGAGCCAGTGCAGGGATTGACAGAGGAGAGAGGCCGGGGAATAGCAGGGGGGCAGGTGGATTAGTCGGGCAGCAGAGTTTAGAATAGATTGGAGTGGTGCGAGAGTGTTAGAGGAGAGGCCACAGAGCAGGAGGTTGCAGTAGTCAAGGCAGGAGATGAGGGCATGGACTAGGGTTTGTGTTCTCTGCAACAAAGAAAGTTGGCCTCCTACTTGATCCTACATAGTACTGTCATATAGTGTCTCATGATATAACAGCCATATAAAGTCCAAAAAGGGTGTGCCTAAAAATGATCCCTTAAGAGATAATTTTAATACTGCTATATGGTTCCCAAATAATTCTACAATTCAAATCTATATTCCTGAATAGTACCACCATACATTGCCAAATAATATAGTGTAGTATTTGTTTCAAAGTTCCTGTCTTCAGTGCTCCCCTAGAAAATGCCCTTCCTCTAATTAGCCTGTTTTTTATCCCAAAAAACTTAATGCATGTACAACTCAATTTAGTTTGCTTTTACTAGAGGTTTGAATTCAAGTTGAATGTGGCCTATCAGACCAAGCCCACTCATCATCTGTTCTACAGTCATGGACAAAAGTTTTGAGAATGACACAAATATACATTTTTACAAAGTCTACTGCTTCACTTTTTCTAATGGCAATTTGCATATACTCCAGAATGTTATAAAGAGTGAGCAGCTTAACAGCAATTACTTGCAAAGTCAATATTTGGCTAGAAAATTAACTTTATCCCCCAAAACACATTTCAATATCATTGCAGCCCTGCCTTAAAAGGACCAGCTAACCTCTTTTCAGTGATTGCTCCATTAACACAGGTGTGGGTGTTGATGAGGACATGGCTGGAGATCAATCTGTCATGATCACGTAAGAATGACACCACTGGACACTTTAAAAGGAGGCTGGTGCTTGGCATCATTGTTTCTCTTCTGTTAACCATCGTTATCTCTAAAGAAACACGTGCAGTCATCATTGCAATGCACAAAAATGGCCTAACAGGGAAGAGTATCGCAGCTAGAAAGATTGCACCTCAGTCAACAATCTATCGCATCATCAAGAACTTCAAGGAGAAAGGTTCCATTGTTGCCAAAAAGGCTCCAGGGCGCCCAAGAAAGACCAGCAAGCGCCAGGACCGTCTCTTAAAAGTGTTTCAGCTGCGGGATCGGGCTACCAGCAGTGCAGAGCTTGCTCAGGAATGGCAGCAGGCAGGTGTGAGTGCATCTGCACGCACTGTGAGGCGGAGACTCTTGGAGCAAGGCCTGGTCTCAAGTAGGGCAGCAAAGAAGCCACTTCTCTCCGGAAAAAACATCATGGACAGACTGATATTCTGCAAAAGGTACAGGCAGTGGACTGCTGAGGACTGGGGTAAAGTTATTTTCTCTGATGAATCCCCTTTTCGATTGTTTGGGACATCAGGAAAACGCCTCATTCGGAGAAGACAAGGTGAGCGCTACTACCAGTCTTGTCTCATGCCAACTGTTAAGCATCCTGAAACCATTCATGTGTGGGGTTGCTTCTCAGCCAAGGGAATCGGCTCTCTCACAGTCTTGCCTAAAAACACAGCCATGAATAAAGAATGGTACCAGAATGTCCTCCAAGAGCAACTTCTCCCAACCCTCCAAGAGCAGTTTGGAGATCAACAATGCCTTTTCCAGCATGATGGAGCACCTTGCCATAAAGCAAAGATGATAACTAAATGGCTCAGGAAACAAAACATAGAGATTTTGGGTCCATGGCCTGGAAACTCCCCAGATCTTAATCCCATTGAGAACTTGTGGTCAATCATCAAGAGACGGGTGGACAAACAAAAACCTAAAAATTCTGACAAAATGAAAGCATTGATTGTGCAAGAATGGACTGCTATCAGTCAGGATTTGGTCCAGAAGTTGATTGAGAGCATGCCAGGGAGAATTGCAGAGGTCCTGAAGAAGGGTCAACACTGCAAATATTGACTTGCTGCATTAACTCATTCTAACTGTCAATATAAGCTTTTGTTACTCAAATGTTTGCAATTATATTTCTGTCTGTGATAAAAACATCTGTCAAACACATAAAAACCAGAGGGCAGCAGATCATGTGAAAATATAATATTTGTGTCATTCTCAAAACTTTTGGCCATGACTGTACTGAAGCCAAATATGGTGAATTCTAAAAGGATATGGACCGCTAATTTATCTTTGATTTTTCAGTGATTTTACAAAGTTTCCAAAAGTGCAAACATTTTAAGCCTCCTATTGTGTCATCCACGGGGTAATCGTGGGAGAGTGGGGATCTAAGCTTTCCATGCTTCATTATTTTTAAATAATTCATCCTTGCTGCAAAACTTAACATTTATGAATTCTGAGGTTAAAGGGAGTCGATCAGCAGGTTTTTGCTACCTCATCTGTGAGCTTCCTGATGTAGGCAAAGAGAAGCTGAATCGAACGATGTATCACACAGATTCCTGGGTGCAGCCATTCTCACACAGTTTTTTTTAGATATAGCAATGAATCAGAGCTGAGAAAGCTTCCCCCGCCCACAACAGGCTCTGCATACACAATGTCCATAGGCAGTGAGCTGCCTGTCACAGGAGGGGACGTGTTCTACTAGAAGGCACACACCAGATAGACACAGCAATGATAAGGTACTGGAGCTAAAACAATCATTATAAACAAATGAAACAGCTTAAATATGTTTTAATTCTTACAGCATGCTGTCTTCAGCTTATATATAAAAAATAATGTACTAATGGTGGTTCTGGTGATGCATTTATATACTAATGGTGGGTCTAGTGACCTGTTAATTTACTGATGATGGTTCTGGTGTGGTTATTATGTACTGTTGATGAGCCTGGTGATGTATTAATTTACTGATGATGATTTTGGGTTCGTATTCATGTACTGTTGATGGCTCTGGTGATGTATTCATGTACTGATGATGATTTGCAATTCGCATTCATGTATTGATGGTGCTGGTGATTAATACTGCACCAGAACCATCATCACTACGTGAATACATCACCAGATGCATCAATAGCACATGAATACAGCACCAGAACAACCATAAACACATGAAGATGTCACCAGAACCACCATCAGTACATTAATACAAGACCACAATGACCATCGGTACATGAATGTCACCAGGACCACTGTCCATACAGGAATAGGGCACCAGAGCCACCATCAGTTTTGTTGCCAACTGTATTTGTTGCATGACTGGTGTAAAAACCATCATGCGTATCCCTTTCATAATGGAGTCTGTTTAACTTTCATTGGGGCATCTGCCAAATGCTGCACACCTTAATTGAAACCAAACTGCCCCGATTATAATTAAATAATATTACTTTCCATGACTGTTCTTGGGTTTGACATTTAAAATATAGGATGTCATCGATGAATATCTGTATTTTTTTCCATTGTATCGGGTCAGCAAGCAATGAAGGATTTTGTATCCAACTATGAAAAACAACTCCCTGTTGAACCTCACCTCTAAAGTACACCACTTTTTTTCTTTCTTTTGCTGGTATTTTTTGGTGGAACAGATAACAATTCCATTGAAAATGGTTATCAGAGCTTGCTACTTGAGCCATTGGAGGTGTGGAGGTGTTAGGGATCCTGTTACATTTGTCTCTGACCTATTCCTTTAGGTCAGGGGTCTCAAACTACATTACTTGAGGACCACAAACCATTTGTTTTCAAGATTTCCTTAGCATTGCACCAGGTGCTGGAATCATTATCTGTGCAGGTGATTAAATTATCACCTGTGCAATACAAGGAAATTCTGAAAACATGACCTGTTTGCGGCTCTTGAGGACTGTAGTTTGAGACCTGTGCTTTAGGTGGATGCTGGGGCTGGAGGGGTGCCATCGACTTCATCTGCCTAGGGCACCAAAGTTCCTTGTCCCGACTCTGCCTGCAGTTGTATTGTGGAACATCATCATCTTAATCCTATCACCTACATTCTCAAATGGTTTATTCATTTACACGTAGGTCTGTGATATTGACATTTTTCTTACAGCATGGCTTTAAGTCACTAATGATCAACTTCAATTTTCCAATGTAATAAGCTTCTTATTGTATGTACAACGTATATACACATTATATTACACATTAGTAAGGTTATTGTTCATACAACGCATATACACATTAGTAAGGTGACCATCCCATGATCGTGCTAATTTCATGACTCCATACACATAGGAGCCTGAAGGCAATTGCCCCCTGACTCTCTCCTTATCTCCTTTGGAGCTGCAGAGTAAATATTTAACATTCCTTCTGGAAAGATCCTCCACTCTTTCTTTACAAGAACATTCCCAGAAGAATTGGGTAACCTTCACTTAGAAAATATCTAAATATCGTCTTACTGGCTGTATGTACACCATTCATCTGCAGTGCCAGACAGTTTTAAGCTGGCCATACGCCATAGATGGCTGTCAGCCGAACGATGCTTCGACCAATCATTTGCTCCGACAGCCATCTCCGTCAACGCCCCCATACACAGGAGCGTTCGGTCGGCTGAGTGCTCCTATGTTCTCTATGAGAAACCCACCAATTGATAAGTCAGCCGGCAGCTTATCTTAGGGAGAACGATATATGATCTACAATCCGAAATTGGACATGCGTGATCGGTCTCTCTCACGACCATCAGTCGGCTGGCACCCTCATACACGTTAGACTGAGGCGCGAACTTGTCAATACGCTAATGTAATATATATGGAGGACCTTAGAGTGCTGACCACCAATCTGGGGTAGCCCTTTTATTTAGCAGGAGATTTGGCAGCCACAGTCTGCTAGTTTTATGAAATATAGGTTGGTGTCAAAAATGCTCCTAATTTCCTCATGAAGGGCCCCACCTTTCTACCAAAGTTGGTCCCAAATGTCTGGATTGTGGGATCTAGCATGTAGAGACCGGGGCAAACTACTTTGGAGTAACCCACTTGATTGGTTCTGACTGCAGTTGCATCTGCGTTCTCGAAATTAACCTTCACATGCTGAAAGATAAATGAGAAGTTTCATATCACCTTTTTCATATTTAATAAGGATACAGCTTATCTTCATTAGCTTGGCCTCCAAAAAACATATTTTCAGGGTCTGACCTAGCGGCCAGTATGGACTAAATCTGTATGGCTACATCGTCAAAATGATTGTTCAACTATCAACCTACTAATATCTGAAATGTACGATCACTTTTATGTGAGATTTAGCCACTGGAGATTAAACTTGACCAAAACAAACACTTCTCGCTTGATGTCGCATCCCATCCACAGAATGGGCTCAGATTAGCCTCGACCCTTTACCGTGGAACACACAGAAGTCCAGAAGTATAAATCAGGTCAAACACTCTACTGTTTTGACACACGTCTTGTCTGAAATTTTCAGGTCAACCAATAAAACAGGATAGCAGGTTTTTGGAAGATGAACAGCACTGGGATAGATGTTTTATTGACCAGATTATTCTCATGGGTAAGTTGTAAGCCAACACATTTCAGGTCTCCCCGTGGAGGACATTAGTGGAACATCGAGCCTACTACCGGCTCTGAAAATTAGAGCAACCATGCGTAAAAGTGCCCTAGATAATGGAGCTTTTATGCTTTATTGCACTTCATCAATACACTCTTCTTCAGTCCCTCTTTGAAACTTTTGAAGATCAGATAAGGAATAAACCCTTCCAAGGTATTTTTGGAGCCATCTCTGAGCGCCTATTACTCATATTGTGATTAGTGTCTACACGGTGTGTGTGTATACTGTAAGCTTTAATTTGCTGCGCCAGCTACTGTATCTGTAATTGAAAGTTAGATCGTAAAATCTATTCTCTAACACTACTGTCATTAACATCCTAGATTGGTATCATCACTAAAACTCTCTGAAGCATTTCCCACAGCCATCGAACTCACTGACCTGCTTTACCAGTTAAATGGTGCCTACTCCTCTCTGCGAAAAAATAATACATTATGGCTTCTTTTTACCTGTCAAACCGCTACACTGCTGGCAAAGAAATAAATCACCGTAAAGTGAAAAAATACAAATTACCAATTTATAGCTGTTAAAGTTTTTAGATTTTTCTTTTGTTACAAATTTAAAGGATTGGGATGAAATTGGAACTTGTTTATAGATGGAACTTGATTGGACAATCATTCCTCACCCCTTTAAAGAGCGTAGTATGGGGACTGATTCTCTCTTATTGTAGCCCAAATGAGCAAAAATATTTTTGCCACTTGGTTAATAGAGGTGATTTAAAGATTTGGATGAGAATTTTCCCCTTCCCCATAAATTAATAATACACTTGAAAATCAGAAACTTTGTTACGTATCTTATCAGAGAAATCGGCTTTTCTCATCCTGGACTGATAATTTATTTTCAAAATTTTCTATTAATGGGTAAAATCTGTCTTCAGTGAATGCAAATTTTCCAATTACTGAGATAGGATATGACGGTTCTTCTAAAGTTCTAAGGCACTTGCAGTATAATCTACAGTAGCTCCTCCCTCTCCATAGAATCTTGTGAGCACCAGCTGTCTTCTATCAGTAATGGGAAGATCTGTCTTCATCGAATACAGATTTTACCGATAACTTGAGAGTGAAAAATCATTCCAGGAGGAGAAAAAAAACAGATTTCTGTGAGATATATTACACACTGAGATCTCCTATTTTATTGAACCCATGGAGAGGAGATTTTCCATTTATGTAATAACTATTAATTTATAATTTTGGGTTTTTTTTTATGTTTAATTTGCCTAAACAAAGAGCAACTTTTGTATTTTTCTCTTTGTGGAAGAATAGGACACACTCTGTGTCCTTAAGGGGTTTTCCCACAAAGTTCATTTTAATCAATAGATCTTGGAATAATAATCGTTTCCACAATTGGATGTGATTAAAAAAATGTTCCTGTGCTGAGATAATCTTATAAACGTGCCCCTGCTGTGTACTGTGTAATGGCTGTGTCTGATCGTGCAGGAACATGGTCTGATCATACCACATACCACAAGATTAACATTGTTCGTGTGAAAACCACAGATCCTAGTTTAAAACTGATGAGTGTATGGTGCAGTGAAACTCTATGGGTCAGTGTGCGAAAGGAAAAATGACCTGACAGCACAAAGACTTGTCCCACGGATGTATGAATGCCGCCATAAAGGTAGTTATGTCCACTAGGATCTCTCTACATCCGTGAGATGGTATACTCTCTTTCCCGCACAGAACTAATCTACGTGCTTTTCCCATAGACCAAGTCTAGTAAGAGTTAATACATAGTTGCTCTCTCTTTATGGCTCCCTTTTTACCCTATTCCCTAAAAGGAAAAGAAAAAAACTGACGCGCTCCACATAGTTAAATGGCAAAGTATCTGGATATGGTTGTCTTTTTTGCTAGTTTCCACAGAGATCTGTATGAAAACATCAGCGTTTGGGACCCAGGCGCTGTCGTTGCTCCAATCTGACCTTTTGTCTCCATGTGCACCAGCCTCCCACCGAAACATATTCATAGCCCGTACGGAATTGTTTGCAAGTCTCTCCATGGTAGAACATGAAATTCATTTGAGTACATTAAAGTGTCACTCTGGGTTCCCATTTAACAGTCTCTGGTATTTTATGTGCACTTCCAGCATCGGTGGTAATGTCCTTTCCGAGTTCCTTGCAAGGATGTTCGTCTGTTTTCTGGCTGACAGTGGCAAATAGATACTCCCTGTCAGCCAATTTATACGGTTGATTTTTTTCTTCTTCCCCTGTTGTGTAACAGATGCATTTCCGGGATTTATGTGCGCCCCACTTGTGTGTCATGTACCATTGCTTTTATTTTCCTTTTAATTATTTATTTTTGATATTTATTTCTTCTTCCGCAGACGAAACTTGCCAATGGCACTTCCAGCATGATTGTGCCCAAGCAGAGGAAGCTGTCCGCAAACTACGAGAAGGAAAGAGAGCTTTGCGTCAAGTACTTTGAGCAGTGGTCGGAGTGCGACCAGGTCGAGTTTGTCGAGCACCTGATCTCTCGAATGTGTCACTACCAACATGGCCACATAAATACCTACCTAAAGCCAATGCTACAAAGGGATTTCATCACTGCACTTCCAGGTACGGTATTTGGCCTGTTCACATCATTGCTGGCCTTCTACCAGCCGCTGATACAAGGAGTCTATTGTCGGAAAATTACTTGTTGATATCAACTTTGTATCTATATTTTTTTTTTTCTAAGTAAAAAATCCTGAAATATAGCTTTCAGACTTTGTTGTCTCAGTAAGCTCATACTCCTTTGTACAGATCACTTTTCTGCTTGTGCTGTGCGCTCAGCGGTAGGTTCAGCACCTCGGTAACATGACTGATCAGTTGATTGAGTGAGTGGCGCTTCGTAAGTGGTACAACTCCGTACATGCTATAGTGGCCGTGAATGGTACTGCAAGCTGTCTCACGTAAAACTGAGTGTGTGATCTTTTGTCATGCAAAATAGAAGATTCAGTTGTCAAATCAATTCTAATTTTGGTTTCCTAAATCTCAGTAAGATTGTTTAAAGTTATTTGATACTGTAGGCATCCGGATAAAGGGAACCCATCATGTAAAAAATGCTATGAACCTGCAGATATGGGGTTAATCAGCAGGTTAATGGTATCCTGTCTGGCGCCTGCACTTAGATCAGATCTACTGCTGGGAGGAAATGAACTTTATTCCTCTCTGGCATCCTCAGGCTTTCAGTCACAGTGGTGGTGCCGGCGCGGCTTCAGTCACCACTCAGTGACCGCGCCCCGGCACTGACTGACCGCCGGCTCTAATGCTCAGCTGCTGTCAGTGCCGAGGGTGCAGTTAGAGCCGCTGCTCAATTTGCACTGGGCAGTGACTGAAGCCGCGCCGGCGCCACCCCTGTGACTGAAAGCCTGAGGATGCCAGGGAGGATTAAAGTTCACTTCCTCCCAGTAGCCAGGCTCTCCAGCTTCAGAACACTATTAACCTGCATATTAACCCCATATATGCAGGTTGCTTCACTCTCCCATTGCCCTCTGTCCACTATCCGATCTGCTATAGTAGTAGATCCAGGTAATACCAGGCAATTCCTTAATCTCCATGGCTGGTTACTACTCTTGTTCTGGATATCGTCTGATCAAGACAAATGAAACAAAGGCATCCAGCCATTGGATATAAAACTTCACCCATTAATACACCTTAAAAATATTGCACTAAGGCAAAAACCAAGGCGTTTTGGGCATAGAGCTGTCCTTAGTCATAGTACCATGACCGAGGAAAGATCAGTTTCCAAAATGCGTCGGTTTTTGCCTTGATGCAATATTTTTAATGTGCCTGGAACCTTTCGAAGCTGTACTAATAAATTGGTAAAGTTTTATATCCAAACAGCTTGATATCTTCGTTTGCTTTGTCTGCTTCTCAAGCAAAGCAGGGACTTTAACTTTCCGTTCCGAAGATCTTCACAGGCAATCTATGGGAGCTGGTGAACTTCATACTTACCCATCTGGCAAAGAGTATATTGTACTTATGTCCTCCCTGTTTTTGTAGGAATATTCTTCAGTATTTTTGTATTATTCCTGCACATTGATAGCACACTGGTAAGGTAATTGACTGACTTCAAATTTGTTTTAATATGTGTGCGCAAGTGACCGACATGGGGGAAATAAGATATCAGCCCCACTGGGGACATTTACTGATGTAAATGCATATTCTGTACAATTCTGTGTTCAGCTATTTCTGTCACTCCCTCATTCTCTTCTCAATGGATAACGGAGGAAGAATGGCCCAGTGATTGGACCCTCACCGATCTAAAATATGGCCCCCAATATGGATAGATGATTAATGTTCAAACCACATATCCAAGCCATCTCCACATCCTGCCGACTTCAACTCAAAAATATTTCCCGGATCCGTACATTCCTCAACCAAGAATCTGCAAAAACCCTAATCCATGCCCTCCTCATCTCCCGCCTTGACTACTGCAACCTCCTGTTTGTGGCCTCCCCTCTTACACTCTCGCACCCCTCCAATCTATCTTAAACTCCGCTGCCCGATTAATCCACCTGTCCCCCCGCTATTCCCCAGCCTCCCCCTCTGTCAGTCCCTTCACCAGCACCCCATTACCCAAAGACTCCAGTTCAAAACACTAACCATGACATACAAAGCCATCCACAACCTGTCTCCTCTGTACATCTGTGACCTCATCTCCCGGTACTTACCTACACGCAACCTCCGATCCTCACAAGATCTCCTTCTCTACTCCCCTCTTATCTCCTCTTCCACAATCACATTCTCTCTTTTATGTATACCCCTCCTCACATGTAAAGCGGAATAAATGGCACTAATAATAATAATAATAATGTTTAGTTTGTAAAGCCCCTTAAATGAGGTCAATTCATCTTCGACCTTTTGTAACCATATGAATAGTGGTGAAGATTCACAATGCTCCAGCATCCTGGTGGCACATGCACATTAATTATTTGTAGACACCACTTTACCCAATAAGGAGATTTGGCTTGCATAACAAGGCGTGACTTCACATGTAAGGGGTGTGGCTTCACAGGTAAGAGGTGTGGCTTATATAACAAGGCGTAGCTTTAAATGTAAGGGGTGGGGTGTGGCTTCATAGGTAAGAGGTGTGGCTTATATAACAAGGCGTAGCTTTAAATGTAAGGGGTGGGGTTGGGTATAGGTAGTGGCTTATATATGCACCAATAATATGGGCTGATTCATGAAGATCTTCATTGAACTGGCTAAGAAAAAATCGCTTTTGACATAATGCCTCATTTCACTTTAATATTTACACTGTGGGTTAAAGTGGGTGAACATATGGCAGGTTAGCCGCCAGGTAATTTACTAAACATGACCAAGTGATTTTTACTGGGACCAGATGGCATCATAATGTGGCAGATCTGGAAGAGAAGCAACAGATGCCTTCTTCAGTTCCGGGCAGCCCACTGCGCATGCCGAGGACTGTTCCAACAGCGCAGGTGCCCCACAAAACCTAACGGAAAGAAAAACAACTCAGGAGGAGGCGCGGTGATGCTGAAGGGGTTGATGGACGGCGGGGGGGAGGATGAGTCAGGGGAAGAAGCCAAACCTATGGGACGCAATTAAGGTATGGAGACCTATTTTTAAAACTCTATATTGCAGCGTTGCAGGGGACCAGAAAAAAAAGAGCCACCTTCACAGACTGCTGCCTCAGTGCTGCTGAAGGTGGCTCTTTTACTTAAAACGCCCGGGGGGGTGACTGGCTCCCTTTAAGTATATGCAACGAAGACTGACATTAAAACTTTTTTCTTTTCTTTTTTTACTCCATGTAAAATTTATTTTTGCAGTGTAAATTTTTTTCATTGTCCTTTTCTTTATGATCATGTGAAGGCTGTACCGTAAATTGTATGGTTTCTCAGCAAATAAAAGCCTACAGTAGTCACACGATGGACATCGATACCACTGCTGATTAAATTATGACATTTGTTTCACAGCGAAATTCACTCAAACATTTAAAGCGATGGCTTTGTTTCTGGGCAGCAGATGGTTAAACCCAAGCAGGTTTGTTACAACAGAGGCAAAGACTCACAGGGAGATATTAAGTGTTAATGGCGTTTATATGCACAGTCGGATGTCAGCTGGGTTGGGTGGCTAGAGGCCAGTTGTCCCTCTGGGCTGGTGAGATTTAATGGTTTAAGCCCCTGGGGACAGCCACTTGTAGGCTACAAAAACAGATGCAATAAAGCTTTTCAGCTGCCCAGAAACTCTTGGGATGCCGACATGTCAATCATATGTTTTATGATGTAGTTGATCTATAACAAGAGGTTCTGCTGCAGAGACAGAACGAGAAATGCGCCAGTCCAGAAGACCAGAAGCTCAGTTTCTTTCTACCCTGTCCACCCCTCCTTCCAGGAGGAGATTTACTATAAAATGTTCCTATTAGAATTAAGCAAAAGGATTTACAGGACTCTGAGCCAATCCATGTTGTTTTTTTCCGGCTGCCAGACCGGAGCCTTGTGAACCTCCTCCTACCTGCCGGCATTCCCGGCTCCTGTTTTGTCTGACCTGGCCCAGTAGGATGCATGCATCGTTCTGATACCATGATATAGGGCCAGGCCTACTAATCAGAAAAAGGTGTTGGAAATGCCGGCAGGTAGGAGGAGGTTCACAGGGCTCTGGTACAGAAGCCGCAGACCACTAACATGGCCTTTGGACCAGGGTCCTGCAAGTCTCTTGGGTCAACTCTACTTCCTGCCTTAACGATTGCATTTCTCATAATCAGTTGTCTTTGGTCAGTTCCTAAACAGTACATACATTACACAAGCATACAGAGATTCCTTTAATCTGGCGGCCAATAACTTGGATACAGATACAAGGTTAGGTTACCTTTTATAGGTATTTGCAGGCTGCCAAAGCAACGGACATCATCAAATACTTACAGACTCGCTCGTTGCAAATGGAAAACAAGCCGGGCACTAGAATCGTTCCCTGGGTTTGACTTTTTTCTGACTTCTTCCCTGGCTTGGCTTGATCTCTACATATACAGAAATAGAGGGAGACCTGTCTATCAGGGATTGGTGGGAGAAGCCACAGATACTGGCCTGGTGGACTCCTCTTCCCATGTCGTGACTTTCTCTGTACAGGGATAATATTTTTTAAACCATTGGGGCAATTTATCAGGACGGGTGTTCTATATGTAAGCCTTAAATGTCTTCCCACTGAATCAAGATCTGCAATGTTTAGGAAGCGGCTAATAAATTAGGCACGTCTTGGGTTGTCCGTGTGCAATGAAATCAGCAACAGTATGGTCAGTTAAACCCACTAATGAATCCTCTCAGGGACAACAGTAGAGTTATAGCAAGGAGAGATCCCATAAACTAAAATATATGTCCGTGTGCCACAAACTGAAACCTCCAGCTATAGTCTGGCGTAGATCGTCACTGACATCTTGTCATTCGCTTCATGCTGCCCAAACCACCGGCAGCATGGAGCACGCTTTGGTTGCAGGATTTCATCCAGGTTTGCTCTCCTTTTGAAATGTTCTGGCATTTCAGAGAAAACAGCGTTTTAAAGATCTGGCCGGGGACTGTAGGGATAGACGAGATAAGTCTGGCACCAACGCTGGCTTGCTTCTTCCCCCACCGCTTTAGACCGGTCTTTACCATGTGTGTGTATATAGGGAGAGACCGATCGATCGCCTAGAGTGGTGCAGGGAGAAGCCAGCTGGGATTGCCGCCAGACTGATATCCTCTCTACATCTGGTCTCCGGATCTTTATACTCTGTTTTCTCTGAGCGCTTTAAAGGAAAAACCTATCCGACTGCTATCATGCAGCCAGGATCTCTGACTCGCTGAGAGTCCTACCCACCGGCCTCAAGAACCAGGGCTCTAAAGTTGTGCTGTTTGAATGGAACGATGGCCACACATGTGTACTACCTCTCCATTTATTATCTATGGGACTGATGACGATGGCAGCACGCTGTACTTGACTACAAATGGTGGTGTGCATGCGCGGCCATTGCTTCATTCAAACAGGGTACATAGACCTCTGATCTTACGATTGGTGGGGGTCCCAATGATCAGCATGTCCTCACCTATTCTGTGGGCAGATGATAATTTGATAAATGAATCCACTATTCCATGTAGAATGAATGAATAGCAAGTGAGGTTCTGTTTGCTGTGTAATTTGAATGTAATATATGCAATTTTTGAAAGGCAAAAAATTTCTGGCGTCTTATTGAATGCTGCGGTCTATCTGCTAATAACCTCCTAAACTGGGACAATCTCTCCAAAGTCAAACTAGTCAGTAGTCTCATTCTTTTCCATGACTGTACATATCAGAAGTCCTAATCCTTTTCATACATGTCATCTAGTATGACTTGCTTTCACATTTTGTGCAAAGCGATTTGCTAGCTAAGCTCGTAAGACCATGGTCAGGCATGACTGTAGCCAAATAATGGCTTTGAGTGAATTGTCAAATTGCCAAGATAAAATTGATTAAAGGGAAAGCTTCCTTGTCCGTAATAATCACCTGATCGCCTCTGCCATGTGACTGCACGAATGGTTAACAGCGCCATATAGTGATGAGAGGAACCAGAGTTTTATGGTAGCCGTTTTCGCCTCCCTTCTGAGAAAACCCATAACATACTGATCATGCTACTAAAATGTGACATGTACAAAAATAACCTCCTGCCAGGTCTTATTTATTTTGTTTTCTACTCCCCTTCACCTCCTTCCTCTGGAGAAGAGGTTGTGAGAGCAACTATCTTGGTTTATAGACCTCTGTTCCTTGGAGATCTGGGTGAAGATTAGGCTTGAGTGGGTGGTTAAGAACTTTAATAGCCTTGACCGTCTCTTCTAAAGAGTATATAAAACCTCCTTACTGTACGCAGATATAAATCCGCTAATATAAATGGAAGGACATTAATCAGGCGCTTAAGCTTCTCGATTTTGTTTTAGTGCGGCTTATATTGCGGTTTATTGATTAAGATAAAATTTAGTGAATTATCCCATAAGGCCGGACAGGACTTAGGCTCGGCTTGTATTGTAAGCTCCGATCAGATGGGTGTCTGGACAATTATCCTGGCATACGAGATATGTATGGACTGGATATTTTCTGGCATGTAAAACGTAAAACATTCCTTCTAACATACAGTGAATTCTCTTGTATTCTCAATTATGGGTATTCCATTAAGGTCACCCTAATATAATGACTGGAGAATGGAAACTTAAAGGTGATGTCAGTAGGACTAACTTACTGATTGATCAGTCTGTCTGACCCCCACAGATCCAGAGATAGGGGCTCTGTAACGTAACGGCCATCTCTGGCAGTCCCCTAGACTGAAAAACAGCAATTATGGCTTTTTTTTTATTTTTGATATATTTAGGGTATTTACCATGTTAGTTAGATAAATAAAATATTTTAATTGTGTGATTACCAATCAATTTTTTTCTTGCTGGGGGATTTAAACTTTTATTTCATGTTTTTTATATTGTTAAAAAAAATCTTGTCCGGTTGGCCTTTTCCTAATAAAGCCTGCCTGTCCATGCTTCATTTTCTTTTTAGTATAACCTGTCATGTTTCTGTATTTTGCTCTGCTGGTACTACTTTTATTTTCATGTGGTCCGTTTCTTAATTGCAGCTCGTGGACTTGATCATATAGCAGAAAATATCTTGTCCTACCTGGATGCCCGGTCATTGTGTTCTGCAGAACTTGTCTGTAAGGAGTGGTACCGAGTCACATCAGATGGTATGTTGTGGAAAAAACTCATTGAAAGAATGGTGCGAACAGACTCTTTGTGGAGGGGACTGGCCGAAAGAAGAGGATGGTAAGGATTACCCGGGTTACTCAATGTAAGAATGTAATGCTCCAAGGGTGATTATAGCTGTGTGCACTGAGCACCCCAATGCTTCCAGTTATTGGGGTGGCACTGAGGCTGTAAACAAGCAGGTGCAGGGAGAAAAGAACTATATTCTCTCTGCAGCTGCAATTCCAAGTCGTCGACACCTGCAAAGGTTTAAAATGGGGTTTACCATAGTGGCTGCTAGTAAATACCATTTATTTTTTGTTTGCTGATAGGTACCCTTTAATAGCATTATACTAAGTTTCAGTCTGCAATTTTTATTCTCTTTTTTTTATTTTAAATGTCCCTGATGTGCAATTTGCAGCATGATCCAAATTTCATATTTTTCTCTTGTAGGAGTGTTTCTCCCAGTAATATAGGCTGGATCTGATGTCTGTGTCTATCCCGATTCATCACTGCTTTGTGCCTGTTTTTATCTTGAGTTGTGTATTTTGCACCTTTTTCTGTTTGTTTACAACCAATTCACTATTTTATTTGCGCCTTTTTTAAGTCTATTTTTATATGTGTTCGCCTATTCCCTTTCTTTTCCCGCTTTTCCACTTTCTGGCCGTAGTTTAGCAATTACAGATGTTTTCACCCGATATCACTTGCAAATTTTTAAAAAGGAAAGGTGCAAAATTTGATGCATCTCCAATCTACTACCTCCTTTTGGTGCACTTTTTGAGTATTCCAGTATTTTGGCCTAATTATTGTAACATTATGTAAAAAGACACATAGGCATGTTTATACAATTGAAACTAGAAGGTTACACACACTATATAAAAAGACACATATGGATGTTTTTCTCAATATCTGACATGAAATCAAAATAAACCTTTCCCTTTTTAGGTCAATTAGGATTGCCATAATTATTAATATTTGCCAAATGCCAGAATAATGAGAGAGATAATGTTTTCTAGTTCCAACTGCATATGTTTGTGTGTGTTAGTGTTACATTTTTATTTTATTTTTTTTATAATTTTGTACCCCTTTATATTCCTTTATATTCCTTAGGAAAAATAAGTCCAGCACTGTAAGTCCATAAAATCCATTTTCATTAATTCCAAAAATTTCCAATGACATGAAAACAGTTAAGTCATAGTCCAGACATTAAAAACATACGCGTTTCAACGCAAAAACCTGCGTCTTAATCATGGCAAGGATCTGATGGCAGACTGAACATTTTGAGCTAGTTCACACTTCAAGTTCCACCCACCAGACCTGGCTCCTGATAGGGACAGCTGTGCAGAGAAACCTGATGGACCATTAACCCCTTACAGGCTGGGATCATATATTATATCAGATAGGTATTACTCTATTCATAGTGATAAATAAAGAAAACTGATAAGCCGGGAAACATGGTAGATCTATCAACTAAACACCAGGCTCCCGCATGGCATTAATATTAGACAGGATCTGATTTATCACTATGAATAGAGTAATACCTATCTGATACAATATCTGATATAATATATGATCCTAATATGCATTTGGCAGATACTCGCAAAGTACAGTCCAGATAGAAGAAATATGACTGCAGGATGATCCTCTAAAGCAGGGGTGGGGAATATTTTTTCTGCCAAGGGCCATTTGGATATTTATACCATCCTTCGGGGGCCGTACAAACTCCGCCCACAAAGTACATCCTGACTCTGGCACTGGTGTCAGGACGTAATCTTTCATTGCATGCCCTTCAGTGTTCAGTAGTGAACACTACGTGTGTGTGCTTACAGAGCAAGAAGAAATTAATGAGCTGGTGGCAATCAAAATACAGCTCCCTGCCAAAGCACAGCAGTCCCTGAGAATCTGCCCGGGGGCCGGATAAAAGGTCATCGAGGGCCGTAAATGGACCTGGGGCCTGAGGTTCCCCACCCCTGCTCTAAAGGGTTGGCTTGTAATCTTGTCATGGATAAGCATTATTATTAATAGTAACATAGTTAGCAAAGCTGAAAAAAGACATTTGTCCATCCAGTTCAGCCTATATTCCGTCAGAATAAATCCCCAGATCTACGTCCTTCTAAAAAACCTAATAACTGTAAGATACAATATTGTTACGCTCCAGGAAGACATCCAGGCCTCTCTTGAACCCCTCGACTGAGTTCGCCATCACCACCTCCTCAGGCAAGGAATTCCAGATTCTCACTGCCCTGACAGTATAGAATCCTCCTCTTTGTTCGTGTTTGTTCTCTCCTCCAGACGCAGAGAATGACCCCTTGTGACCGTCTCTTTCCTTGGTATAAACAGATCCTCAAAGAGATATTTGTATTGTCCCGTTATATACATATACATGGTTATTAGATCACCCCTCAGTCGTCTTTTTTCTAGACTAAATAATCCTAATTATTTAGCCTAGTCCTTTAGTCCTTTGTACTTGCTCTAGTTCCATTATATCCTTCCTGAGCACCGGTTCCCAAAACTGTACACAGTACTCCATGTGCGGTCTTGTACAGAGGCAGTATAATGCTCTCATCATGTGTATCCAGACCTCTTTTAATGCACCCCATGATCCTGTTTGTCTTAGCAGCCGCTGCCTGGCACTGGCTGCTCCAGGTAAGTTTATCATTAACTAGGATCCCCAAGTCCTTCTCCATGTCAGATTTACCCAGTGGTTTCCCGTTCAGTGTGTAATGGTGATATTGATTCCTTCTAATATTTTGCATTGCTTGTACAGCGCTATCATGTTCCACAGAGCATTACCATCGTCCCCACTGGGGCTCACAATCTAATTTTCCTATCAGTATGTCTTTGGAGTGTGGGAGTAAACCAAAGAACATTGAGGAAACCCACAGGGAGGGATGTTGTCCTCCGTGGGATTTGAACCCAGGACCCCAGCGCTGCAAAGCTGCAGTTCTACCCAATGAGCCACTGTGCTGCCCATATCTCTCCAAGACGTAGACACAAAACATACACTTTTTGTAAAGTTTTGCTCCTTTTGGATCTGATGGAAAATTATAAAAAATGGTTGCAAAAGTATTTCCTCGACTTATTGGAGCTTTGTAAGTTTTATAATATTCCAGCAAGTTGAGGATATAAAAGAAGTTGGCGCATCCTCTACATTTTTCAGCTCCAGCGTAAGCCCAAGCAAATTCATCCCTTGCGCTGCCGCTAGAAATGTATCACCAGGTTCTCAGAACAATATGTGCATATAACGGATGAGACGATCCGATGTATTCTTTGTCTGCTAGTTACCATGTGCCATATTTCTACTTTATAAATGCATTGCTTTAAACCAGAATCCTAATGTCCTTTAGGAGTATTAACATCTACTTTTTTAGACAAGCGAATAGTGTTCCTGAATCTGCCAGAGTTAAACTGTTTCTTCTGTCTTACGAGCCCATCGAGCCCTATTACCTGTCTCGTGAAACCACAAAGCAGTCAGCTTTTTAGAATGGCCTCTGTAAATATGAATGAGAGAATTTGCATAAAGCCATTATTTTTTTTTCCTGAGTTTCTAATCCTATAATCTTCCATATTTTTCACCGAAGAGCCGCCTCAGGAAAAGGAACGTAAAATATCAAACATATTTAGCTATAACCCTCTGTTAATGTTAGTGGATGGGATGTTTCCCGGAAGGCAAGTCTACAGCCATTCCAAAATGTCAGTGTGTCCTGTTATCATTCTGTTTTGTTGATTCCACAAAGCAGTACATCTCAAATCTTGTCCTCCTAGGTTCCCTGCAGATCTCTCTGGGATGTCCTCACATCAGGAACACCTGTACCAATGCCGAATGCGCTGCTAAAAAAGATATGAAAAATGCTAAGGGAATCTTAAAGCTGAAATTTCACACTGTGACCGAAACTTCACCCACGTGCGCTGATCCGTGGCCTCATGGCTTTGGAGGTTGATGTTTTACCTTTAAAATCAGGCGGCCGTTGGCCACCACTTTGCCGTTGTGGTTTTGCAGACATGCAGTAGCTTATTGCTTTGAAACCCTGCCTGAAAACGTGACCGGTTAGGGTGCCTGAGTACTGGAGATGTACTTTCATAAACCACGTTTGTAAAACGAGTGAAAGCTTGGTTAGCAATAGAGATGGGCGAACCCGAACAGTAAAGCTTGGCGTCCGTACCAAACACCTACTGTTCGGGCACAGACACTGAACACAGACTTCACCAGGAAGTCCATATTACTGTTCGGGTTCAACCCCAACAACACCGGGTGTTTGTCGCGCTGTCATGTGCATGACAGCACAGCAAACACCTCTTCTAATTGTCGGTAAAATCTTCACCGCCGGTCAGACAGCTGCGGTTCCCACTCTGTCAAACGATCGGAGATATAAAGTTTACCTCCGGTCATTGGCGTCGGTTGATGGAACTACTGCTCTCATCAGCCTACGCCTGCTGCCGCTAATAACAGCGAGAGCAGGTGGTGGATGATGGGAGTATTCATCAGCCTGTGCTGTAAATAAATAATTTAAAAAAAGGCTTGGGTTCCCCTGTATTTTTGATAAAACAGCCCGGCAAAACTCACAGCTGGGGGCTGCAACCCTCAGCTGTCAGCTTCAGCAAGGCTGGTTATCAAGAATAGAGGGGTCCCCACGCTGTATTTTTTAATTATTTAAATAGATCTTTTAAAAAATCGGTGTGGGATCTCCTCCATTTTTGACAAATAGCCAAGCTAAAGCAGACAGCTGGGGGCAGGTATTCTCAGGCTGATAAGGGGCCATGGATATTACCCTCCAGCCTAAAAATAGCAGCACAAAGGCACATCTATTAGATGCACCAATTCTGTCTCTTTGACCGGCTCTTCACACTTGGCCGATAGCGGTGGCAAGTGAGGTTCATATTTTGTGGGGTTGATGTCACCTTTGTATTGTCAGGTGACATCTTGCTCACGGGTTAGTAATGAAGACACCTATCCATTACTAATCCTATAATTACTTGGTAAACAAACACACAGCCAGTCTTTTATTAGAAATAAAACAAAACACACTTTTTCTTTTTTTATTTAAAAATAACAAGCACGGTTATACTCACCTAATTCCACTGAATCCTTCGGCTCCTGTAATAAAACAAAAATAAAAAACAACAATATCCCTCTCCTGTCTGTTGTTCTGTCCCACGCCGTAATCCATGTCTGGGGATAAACAGTGTTCAACGTGGACGGTGCCAAGATGTGACCGTCCAGGCTGAGAACCACTGGTGAATGAACTGTTGTGTGCGCAGCATCAGTGACCAGCGGTGACGTCATTGAGGTTACTGCCGGTTAGTAAGACTGTGTTCCCAGCCAGGCTAAACTGCGGTGACCTCAGTGAGATTCCCGCTAGCACCGTGAGAAAGTTTCAAGATGCAGAGGCAAGTTCACCGGGAGAATTTCACTGCGGTGAATTTGAACTGCGGTGTTGTCTACAGACGCTCCGGAACAGAATCATTTATAAGGGTATGTTCCCACGTTCCATTTTTGCTGCAAGAAAATGCAGCGTTTTACTGTTCCGGCATAGGGAATGAGATTTCTGAAATCTCATGTACGTCTTGCTTATTTTGAAGCTTTGAAGAAGCTTCAAATGTGCAGCATGTCAATTGTTTTGGCTGTTTTGGAGCACTTTTAACCCATTCAAATTAATAAGGGGGGAAAAAAAGCACATAAAAATGATAAAAATGCAATGTTTATCCCTCCAACGCTCCAGAATTTGTAGCAGATTTTTCTGCTGCATGTACCCTTAGTCTAGAATTGTAGTGGATCCAAAATGCTTCAGTGCCAAAACATCTGGGTTGTGCTAGATGCATGGGAGGTAGAGGGAGCATGTTGAAAAATTGTTTTATTACAAATATATAATTATTTTTTTTATTTAAATGAAGTTTGCTGCTGTTGAACTTCTCATTCCAGACAACTATGTCCTTAGACCGATGTTTTAATGATCGCCAAATAAATTTAGAGCTGTTCTCTGAGCTTAAAGGGTTTATCTTATTTTCTATCCTCAGGAGCACTCTGCTTGCCGGGGCCGGCGCTCTCCTGAAGGTTTAGAGTTCAGACCAGCGGCATGGCTGAGCCGCCAGCCTGATCTGTGCGTCCTCACATTCCTCAAGCAGAAGCATAAAGGCAGCTTTGCCTCTGCAGCATCAAGAGTGCAAGGGGCATAGAAGCTGGCCAGATCCTGCTTTAGTGGAGCGCAAGTGCTCGCTTCTTGCCTGGCAAATCATCCACCTCTAATAGACTGCATAGGTGGCCGGTAACCTAGGCAATCAGTGGTAAACTGGTGAAGAATTTTAATTACGGTAACTTTTATATTTTGCTCACTTATTTAGCGCCATCATGTTCCACATCACTGTACAGGCGTCGTCATCTCTGTCCGCATTGGGGCTCACAATCTAAATTCCCTTTGAGTATGTCTTTCGAGCGTGGGAGGAAACCGGAGAAAATCCATCAGAAACCCACGCAAACACGGGGAGAACTTATACTGTACATACTCCTTGCAGATATTGTCCTTGGTGAGATTTTAACCCCAGGACCCCGTCGCGAGGCAACAATGCTAACCACTGAGCCACCGTACAGAACAAGGGACAAGTTGAGAAGTTGCCTGTGTTCTACAAGCACTTTGTCTGATCTTGGTAATTGAGTAAAATTGCAATTTCCAGGACAACACCGCATGTCGGTGAATGGACTTTGTAAAGAGAGGACATTCTGCATCAGAAGTCACCGACCACTTTTGTGGGTGGGTCAGCGATATTTGATTGGTCTTGTAACACGAAGTGAAGCGATTGGCCTACGATGATGGCAGATTGCCAGGGGCTCCAGCAGGTGGTCTCGCAGCAATCCACTGATCACAAAGACTACGATCTGTAGGGTTTCTCGTCATGAGACGACCCTTTCTTTAATCCTTTTGTCGCTTTATAGAACAAAACCAACCATTTTTGTTTTCTTGGAAGTGCTGTAGAAGAGAGAGCTTGTTGTGTTGCAAGATATTTTTTTCTTTTTTCATTTTATAGCAAAAGTATTCTCTTACTTTAGACGCTATCTGTTCATTTTGAGTTTAGATATAATTTTACTAAATCTGAATTGGGACTGCCTAATTATACAGAGTAATTCAGCAAAGAGCAGTAATGCACGTAAGCTCCCCGAGTTTGTAATGAATATTGTATTTTTCTTTCATATTGGCTAAGCAATGGCGGAAATGTTATACACATGTACCCAATTAATCATCAGGGCTTTGGGTCTCGCCAGGTTCAGTTGGCAGGGTACAGATTTAGTTCTTTTATTACGGGTAAAGAGATTATGTAAAATGAGTTTACTATATCAACAGCGGCGTTTTTTCAATCCGTGCCGCATCTAGATATCTGCGGAGATGTAACAGTATTTCTAATACTAAGACTGGCGTAAATTAATGGATGGGACGGAGGAGTGACTAATGTTGTATCTGTGATGCGTTCAGGATAAAATGCAAGTGGTGTTAGAAAGCCAGATGCTTTTTATAATATCCCTGTGTATGAAATAGAGAAAAAGTCTCCTGTATACACCTGGGGGCTTATTACCCTTTTCTTCCCCTTTTTTTTATTATGACCATAACATTTTAATTTTTGGAAAGGGTTAGGCATTAGGACTCTTAGGGACAACAGCCTTGGCACAAGCTTCTGAGCTCAGTGATTGGCTGCAGCCTGTACACAATTCCTGGAGCAGCGTCGGAAATGTTAGACAAAACAAGCCGCTAAGCTTAGTGATTGGCTGCAGCGCTGACAACTTGGCGTCCGCAATGCAGCCAGAGACCGAGGCAACGCCGATAACTTTGGACTCAACCTGGGAAGGGTAAGTAAAGTTTTTTTTATTTTTATATAACAAATAGTGACGAGCGAACGTGCTCGGATAAGGTGTTATCTGCGCATGCTCGGGTGATAACCGAGTGACTTTGGCGTGCTCGAATAATATGTTCGAGTCCCGATTCCTGCATGTGTTGCGGCTGTCAAACAGTCGTGAGACAAGCAGTATCGGGGACTCGAACATATTATTCGAGCACGCTGAAGTCACTCGGTTATCACCCGAGCATGCTCAGATAACACCTTATCCGAACACATTCACTCATCACTAATAACAAACTGATCCAATAGGGAAAAAGTTTTCTAAAAGGGGTCTGATTGTATCTTGAACATTCGAGGGTCTTTAGGTTAATAAATGAACTATTTTGATCATTGCTTTCAACAGGTTACTTTTGACAATTAGCCCTTTTGTATCCCACAAAATTACCAACCACAAGCGCTCAGTAACTCTCCCTAGAGAGAACTCTGCAGTGTGATTCTTTTTTGCAGAAGAGAAGCAAATAGATGCTTTGTGCCCTGCTGGTACGGAAAGGTGCAAAGCCTCAGTACTAACCTGTCTGTGCAGAAGAGAAAACTTTTTCCCCAGACAGTTTAAGAATGGACTACATTGTCGGCTTCCAGAGGGGGTTGGACACTAATTCTGTCTAGAAATCAGCATTGATAAATATTAACTCCAATGGAGACACATTGACCAAAAGATGATAAAAATTATTTTTTCTTTTTAGCTAGAAACTTTGAAAACTGTTAAACTGTTCATAGCCCTTTTAAGACTTGTGAATTTAGTATTGTTTGGTTTATACTGTAAGGATTATCCATTTACCGTAATTATTTTCATAATACAAGTTTTCAAATAAGAATATGGGCCATGTTCAGGAAAATAATAAATGCCCTCTCCACCAGAAAGCAGCATTATATGTTTAAAGTATTGCTATCCTGCCATTTTAGGCCTTTTCACGATTTAATAGCGCTTTCATCCCACTAATAATTAGTGAAATAACTCTGCTGACTGTGTCCTCTTCTACACAGTGAAGTCAAAAGGCAAGTTGCAGAGCACAGTAAATTGTCAGCCTATTGTGTGCAGTTGGTATAACTACCATACTATTTTTAAAGGTTGTCCACTAATTTTAAGATTAGAGAACCCCTTTGATCAGGACTTTTTTTTTTAAAATAAGGGTAAGTTCACGCAGGGCGTTTTTTGCTGTTTTTTTTTTTTTCTGCAGCAAAACCTGATCTTCTTGGCAGGAAAGAAGCTGCTGCAAAAACGCAGGTTTGAGTGCGTTTTTTAGTGCAGATTTGGTGCGTCTTTGCGCCGTTTTTTTTTTCCTCTCTTTGTCCATGCTAACGTCCTTGACTTTTCAGCAGCAAAAACGCTGCATATAATGATACCTGCGTTTATGCAAAAACGCTCTATGTCCAAAAAATGCAGCAAAGCACAAAATCCTGATGACGCAAAAAACCAATGTGTGCATGAGATTTCTGAAATCTCATAGGCTTTGCTGGTACTGTAAAAAGCAGCCCAGTGTGAACTTACCCTAAGGCGTTTAAAGGGCTGGATAACATTTTTTTTAAAATTTGGCTGCAGATTAGATCAGTGTGGGTGTCTTACCTTTTGTATTGATTTTCAGGCTAGAACCTGCCTGATACTAACTGTACGTACTTTTCTCAGGCAGTTTTGGCTATTTTGTCTTATTCGGCGCTGGGCATTTGCAACCGGGTGTCAAAAAAAAATGAAGAGGCTGCGGTGTTCACACGAGCACTGCGACCCCTTCGAAACACTGATTGACAAAGGGGCGGACGGAGTTAGAAACCCACCTGTCTAATATTGATATATTATGATAAGAAAGTCTGCAGAACCTTTTTAAATAATGTGCAGACTGGTAGAAATTGCGTTTTTTGTGTATTAGATCAATGGACTTTTTTATTTCTAATTTATTTTCCAAGATTGCATCACATTAAACCGTGTAGTCTAAAAAGACAGCGTAAAAAAACATCTATTACAGATGAAAATTAATATGGTAAAATAATCTAAGGAAGCAAAAAAAAAAAAAATTCATCCTTCCTTCCTTCCTAAATATTTCCCGTGAAGAATGATCTTCAGAAAGTGCCAAGGTTTGTACGGGGAAATCTCCCCCTGGGCAGCTGTTGCTATTCATTACTATGAAAGATTAAAGCAAGTTTATAATGTTTTCTCGCAGCTCTCTGTCATTTCTGTACATTGGGATCGAGTCTAGTTTGGCACCTGGCGCTCGCAGTGGATGCCAGCTGCATCTCTTCCACGTTGTTCCCCATCCGATTTTTGGAGGAAAAATAATATCTCGAGTTGTCGTGTATTTTATTCTTTTTTTTCTTTTTCCCCTTTGTCAATGTGAACTCTTGTTCTTTTTGTCATTTTTTAGGGGTCAATACCTTTTTAAAAACAAGCCGCCGGATGGAAAGACGCCACCCAATTCCTTCTACCGAGCACTTTATCCTAAAATTATCCAAGACATTGAGGTAAGCGCTGCTAACACAATGCTATGTTGCAGTCAAAAGAACAGTAACTCGGAAGACTCATCCCAGCACTTAGTTGGTTTCTGGCCTCAAAACCAAAAGTTTTAGTGATGTCATGGACTATCAGGAGTGCCTAGAGCAGAAAATGAGTTGATTCTGACCCATAAGGTAATAGGAACACCACAACTATGTTGTTTTATGATGTAAGACTAACATACAAATGATCAAAAACTACTAAAAAAAAACACCTAAATAGTGATAGAATGGTCACTAGAAAAAGCTTTTTGAAACTTTTTTTCTTATACTTATATTTATTGATCTTTCCCTAATTTTTCTCGATTTTTATTTTCTCATAATAGACGATAGAATCGAACTGGCGGTGTGGACGGCACAGCTTACAAAGAATCCACTGTCGGAGCGAGACAAGCAAAGGAGTCTACTGTTTACAGTACGACGACCAGAAGATCGTGAGTGGCCTCCGAGATAACACAATAAAGGTGACTTCATTATTTTTGATATCTACGATCCATTGTTTTATTCCTGAGAAATCTACCATTTTTTTAATATGTAAATTAGGTTTTCAGATCTATGGGTGGGACATAGATCTCCCTGATAATCTGCCTTCAGAGCTCATTGTAAATGAAAGGAAGTTACCAGTATGAGACATGTCATGGCTGACAGACAGTCTGCTCTCCTTGCATGTCCCACGCTTTCATTTAAAATAAGCTCTGGAGGCAGATTCTCTGGGAGATCTATGTCCTGCCCATAGATCTCAACAGCTCATTTACATATTAAGAAAAATGTGGATTTCTATGGAATAAGACATCGGATCAGAGCTATCAAGGTATCATTTTATTAATCTTTCTAAGACCTTCATGCCTATGTAGACGGCTTAGGAAGGGTTGAACCTGCTAACGGATTACTTTAAGACTGTTATTTTGTACCCCTGTCTTAATGAAGGGAATGCCGGAGTACGATGCACCAGGTGTGCGCCTCTTTGATGAATTTGGCGCATCTTTCGACTGTCAGGTGCCACCGTCAGAAATGTTACTTTGGCCATAATCTTAAACCTACTCACCAAAGCTAATAAACCAAAAAAGTCCAAAAGTATGGAGACTTTAAAATAGTTTTATTCATATCAGACAAATTTTTAAAAACAAAGGAGAACCAGCAAAAACTTAGACATAATGAAATACCATAGTATAGGGAGATAATAATACTGAACATACATAAGGGCCATGATTAAATAGAATAGTCATACATAATCCAAGATAATCTATATAAAGTGCAATAGTGATACAGGCATGAAGTCTGAAATAAAGTACATAGAAAATAAGACAAGGATTATAAATACCCGTAATCAATGGCCCACAAGATCTCCAGCTCCAACGCACGTTTCGCCTTTTGTGGCTTTCTCAAGGAGTCTGGCCATAATCTGGCATACCGTTTTGTTGTAATTTAAACCACATAATTTGTCGTGCACACTTGTCATGTCCCACCAGAGCTTCACCCACTTCTCAAAAAAAATAAAAGTCACAGCTGGCTGTGCTGGAATTTATACAGATGTGTCTGTGATTACGTTCCTATTAATTTTGCTCTTACATTGCTAAATCAATGCATTATTGCAAAACCCGGAATGTGTCTCCAGAAAAATGACTTCATATTTAAGTTAAATCTGTTATTTTTTCGTTTGTTTTCTTTACTTTTTGCTATATTAAAAAAAAAAAAAAAAAATCTTCACACTGGTCAGTAGGCGTTGTGTTAGACACTTCCTGCTCTCTTCTCAGCAGCCACATGGACGTAAGCGGCATTAATCTGGCTCTGACCCTATCGATTGGTATAGACTTATATTTTGGGCTTACTCTGTTGTGGACAAAGGAGAAGAGCGGTAACATCTATTGTGAATGGTGAATCTGGTGGTTGCTCTCCTTGTAATCATGTCTGTAATGAGACTGCTGAAAAGTCAGCTGTAAATACCAGGAAGTATTAGATATCTCATGGCCAGTGTAAACATTGCAAGATTTCTGTGTTTGTTTTCTCTGTATTATAAATAGTGATATGGAAAGTTTGGAGAAAAAAAAAAAATTCAAAAATGTTTATCGATCTTTTTCTGAGATCATCTTCCCTTTAACAGCTGCAGTTCTCTACGATCGCTGAGTAGCCAAATTAGACCCACAAAGTATGGCATAAACCTCCCCCGATTGCAACACCAGGACGGACCATAATATGTTTGTTTTCTCAAAGCTCTTATGTTGGGAAATGTATAACCAAGTAGAAGAGAGGACACATTCGTAGTTTTGCTGGAGCGCGATTGCATCGTCTCACCCATCCAGAAGATCAGAATACAGCGGGTGAAATAAGTATTAAACACGCCACCAATTTTCTATGTATTTTTACGTGTGATGAGCGAACGTGCTTGGGTAAGGTGTTATCTGAGCATGCTCGGGTGCTAACCGAGTGTCTTCAGTGTGCTCGAATAATATGGCTTCAACAACCACATCACATGTATGGGATTTCCTGCTTGTTGGTCAATTCCTGCATGTGTTGTGGCTATCGGACAGCAGCGACACATGCAGCCGCAGGGACTTGAACATATTATTCGAGCACGCCGAAGACACTCGGTCAACACCCGAGCATGCTCAGATAACACCTTATCCCAGCACATTCACTCATCACTAATTATTGCACATAACTTAATTTCTGGACATCTATGGTTTGTTGTCTTTGCCTGTGTGGATCGGATGGGTTGTTACCGACACCTGGTGAGAATTTCATGGCAGCAGCGCCTTTAGAAATGTATTTACTTAGAAAATTGGTGACGCGTTCAATACTTATTTCTCCGGTCGTAATTCTCTGCATAAATGTATCAGTCTCCTTTCGCCATTATGTCACATTTCATCATTTTAAATGGGTTGGTTACCCCTGAAATAAAATTAATGAAATGCTAGAAAATAATGCGATAAAGTATAATCAGTCCTGATTCCTGACCCCTCTAAGGCTAAGTTCACATGCAGTGGTTTTGCAGAGCGTTTTTTGCTCCATTTTTTAATGCATATTTAAAAGCTGCATTTTACAGTACCAGCAAAATCTCTGAGATGTCAGAAATCTCGTGCAAACTTGTTTTTGTTTTTTCTCCTGACTGAATTTGAGAACTGCAGGGTATTTGGAATCTGCCGCGTCAACTTTTTTCAGCGTTCATAGGAAGCAATGAGAAAACTAAAAAATGCTGCAACGACATTGTAGAACAGTCTTTGGTGAATAAAACAAACTTTAACATGTGCTGCACACAAATCACACATGTAATCTGCACCCAAAAAAACGCAGCGAAAACGCTGAACAGTGCAAGTATTGAAAGCAGCGTTTTTACTGCCAAGAGAACATTTCTGCTGCGTTTTTTTTTTCTGCAGCCAAAAACTTCTGTATGTAAGCATAGCCTTACAATACTGCTTAGCTCCCAACCAGTTTCTCTACAGTTGACCGCTGCAGCCAATCACTGGCCACAGTAGTGGCTGCACGGATCACATGCCCATTCAGACCAAACAGTAAGTATGGCGTCCGGAAGAGTTCAGAGAGGAGTTGTTTGAAATCAATAAGCTGAATATACTTTTTCTTATAATTTTACATCACTCTAGATAGTTCAAAGAAAAAAAAAACAAATCCGGGGTGGACAAACCCAAAGGAGTCAACGATGGATCAGTCGTCAGTGGCTTAGTTGTTAGTCTGGTCTTGTACTTATAGAATTGCTCTTTTTTATTTTATATATAGTAATATGGGTTTCTGATTGTGTCACAAGTCATTTTTTTAAAGCCTGTTATTCCAGGAAGCCCTATTAAAAAATTATTTCCTAGTTTATGACGAGAAGCACGCAGGGTAACGAAGTTCATCATTCATCGTATATCTCGCAGAAACTGCTTACTAGTGCAAGAAGTGTAAAATCAATGACCGCTTCCTGAGTTGAATGTTTTTTTGGAGGCTGCGAATTTCACGAAACGACTTCTGTTTTGTACCGAACTCTAACTTTGTTTAAATCCGACTTATTTATTCTGTTCTAGATTTGGGATAAGAACACTTTGGAGTGTAAGCGAGTCCTGACGGGTCACACGGGGTCTGTCCTGTGTCTTCAGTATGATGAGAGGGTCATTATCACGGGCTCATCTGACTCCACGGTCAGGTATGTGCTGCATGTATGACATCATTGCATCTTGTGCGTATATTATATTGTTTTCCGCCTTCTGTATGAACAGCTTGTTATCCTGTGTAATAATTAACGTTTGCAGCTGTTTAACCTTGAATTAGCAGTCGGACCTCCCATGCTTTACTCTTGGAAGGGTCCTATGCTTACAAGGAGGAGCAGGCACCAAAATGTAAAAGTGGTCACACGTGCATGCCACCATCCCCATAGAAAATAAATGGCTATTATAAAGCTTAATATTTAAACAGTGGAAGCATGGATGCCAGAATGTCGACTATTATTTTATTTTTGGATGTTTTACTTACCTGAATTTTTTTTTTTTTCTCGAAAAATGAGTATGGCTTAGGCATTTACACTAATTTTTTGTAGCTAAAGTTAAGGCATGCCAGCCAGCGCTGTCAATCAGCAGTGCGTGAGGTGGGGCATGCAAAATCAGTGGGCGCAACTGTGCACCGAGCCTCTTGGCTACACCCAGGGTGCACCAAACACCTAATTAGCATATTTGATTCAGCCTCTGCAGAACGGATGCAGTGACTCGGACTCTAAAGGGGCGATTTTTTTTTTTTTTTTAATAGTTGCGGTATTCCCTACAAGACTACACATTTATTATGTTGTCCGTTTCAGCGGTCAGAATCCATTTACAGGGGTTGTCCAAGACCTAACAAGTGAACACCATACCTTTAGGCTAGTTCATCAATATTAGTTGTTGGGGGTCTGAAATCTGGGATCCCACACTGAACACACTTTCTGCAGGTCATCTCCCATTCACTTGTACGTTGCTTAGTTCCGGCTGCTGCCATAGCAGTTTTCAGCTAATCGGTGAGGTTGTCTGGTGTTAGATCCCCACCGATATCATATTGATGACATGAACATGAGCTTCTCGGAGTTGCTGAGCTCAGTTACTGGCTGCAATGTTGTCGGTTTGACGTCAGTGCCGCAGAGAACAGCAGACACCAGAAACAATGGTGAAGACTCAGTGCTAGACCTGGGGAGGGTGAGTAAAGTTCTGTTTGTTTGATTTTGTTGCAATAAACTACGGCAGAGGACAAAACTTTGCTGTAATGATGGATGCAACCACTTCTTTTTGGTGCATCTGTGATATCAGGTGGTATTGATGATGTTGCTTTTCTAGGTTTGCGTCAGTCTGGAGCGCAGGCGACTCTTTCCGATGGCAAATTTTGTAAAGAGCTCGCTTTAGTAAGTCGTTGCAAACACAAATGCATATCACACTGCAGGTCTCACAGTGGCAAATTCATCACTTCTCAAGGTACTGTGACACTAACTCACTTCTTATAGACAAGCCGTGAGTCAGAGTAGTCAAGAAGTCTGAGGTCAAGAGCCAGGAGGGTACGTCATAAACAGACGGATTAATCGGGTGACGGTCTGGGGTCAGAATATCAGGAAGGTGGCGGATCAGAGGAAATGGGGTAATACAAATGGGTAGTCAATAGGAAAGTCCAGGGTCCGGCAACAAAGTATCAGAATGTCAGAATGCTGAGAACAAGGCACAGAGGTCAAGCCACACAGAACTGAAAGACTAGAAGATAACTGGGCCAGACAACTCAGTTACGTAACTAAGTAATCACTGGAACATAAAACGCCTGAAGGAAACTCAGCACCTCTCCGACTCAGATTGGATGGCCGAGCTGTCACTTAAAATATCGACCGCTTAGCAGGCCCCTGCAGCAGATTGGATGATTTTGCTGTCAATCAAAATCCAGCTCAGCACACCCCTGCACTAGATTGGACGACTAAGCTATTAGTCACTACATGCAAGATACACTGAGCGGTGAAATCGTGACCTTTATATTTATAGAATTCAAGGTATGCTGTATGCATTACATAGGATACACAGACTACTGTATACATCACATGGAATACACTGAGACTGCTATATATACATCACGTAGGAGACAGGGAGACTGCTGTATGTCAGATAGGAGACACTGAGACTGCTGTGTATTCATCACTTAGGAGCCACTGTGAGTGCTGCATACATCATGTGAGAGCCACTGAGACCCTGCTGTGTACATTACATGGGAGCCACTGACACTGCTGTAAATATCACATAGAAGATGCTGAGACTCTGCTGTATACTTCACATAGGAGTTACTGAGACTCTTGCATACATCACTGGAAAAATAGGAACAGGGCACTAAGTTGGCCCACATAGAACATCCTTGCACTGGCCAAAGTTATAACATAATTTAGTCTTGCGTGCCCTGAATCCAGTTAGTGGTCTTTGTATACTGGCTTACTAATGGGTCCAGTGGGCGGTCCTGTTTACCTGCTGGCTCATGGGTCCAGTGGGCGGTCCTTTTGGTTCATGGGTCCAGTGGGCGGTCCTGTTTACCTGCTGGCTCATGGGTCCAGTGGGTGGTTCTAGTTAATGACTAATTATTTTTTTTTCTATGTATACTCATTCATAAAAGGCTATCAATCATTCACTCCACCCACTGGACTCTTAAGTTCAGCAGGGATTTAATACCTTGTCATCTGCGGATATGGCAGGGTTCCTATCAATATGGTTTTATCTAGGAGCCCATCTGCTTTTCTAATGTATGAGTCCTTTAGGCACTTCATCTTCACCTCAGAGTCTGAAAATCAACTAATAGATTTATTTTCTTCTTTGAAACTGGCCCTGTGGAAGGGAAAATAGATTGTAAGCTCCTATGGGACAGGCCGCGATGTGAATGATTGCCCTCATTGTACAATGGTGTGGAATATGCTAGCACTGTATAAATAAATGATAACCGTAATAGTGTTACATGATCGCTTCCATGTCTCGGATGTGCTGTAAAGACTGCGTTACCCCTTATAGGCGGTTTTTACATTGTGACACATGCCCGCGTCCAGACAAAACAGTGGTTAATGCTCGTTTCGACTGTTCCAGACTTTCCTCTCTCTGAATATAACCGTTCACTTTGGAATAATTGATTTATGCTTGAAGTATTGTCTGCCCTTCCCCTGGGCAGCGTGGGGCGTTCTCAGTAATTAGTCTTTTTACGTTCCTCTCCTTAGCCTTTTACAATCATTTTAAGGAGATGAGCGCCCTTGTGATAAAACGCAGTAATGTGGAAGCGGCATTGTGGCTCTCCCTGTAGTTTGTAGCTGTTGGTTTAGTGAAGATGCAGCGTGAGACTTTTAATGGCTGCAATAACTGTATGGAGCGAAGGCCTCTGCTGCATCTTCACAGAGATGTGAAAGGGACCTGGAACTCCTGAGAAATAGCAGATCCTTATACCAGTCAACCCTACCTGCAATGTCACTTGTTCACTTTTTTGTCCATTGATTATAAATTTAGGTATTTTTTCCTGCCACCATTGCATCCTCTATTAAGAGCACCTGTCAGTTCTCATGATAAGTCTGTTTTACCAAACACTTGTAATAATAGAACACTTCTGCTTAAAGGGGTATTCCCAGCTCCAAAATCCTATCCCAATACGTAGTAGATGCAATGATTAAAATATTAGCAAATACCTCCAATTAGAAATGTAGTATAGTTCTTCTGATTAGCTTATGTATCCACCGTTTGTGGTCGGAATCATGGATACCTAAGCTACTGCAGTGTCCTGCATATGAGGTAAATGACTTTGCTTATCAGGAGAACTATACTACGTTTCTAATTGGAGGTATTTGCTAATATTATTAATACACCTACTATATTTTGTGAAAAGATTTTGATATGGGAACACCCCTTTAATCTTTTCTTAAATCTCTGCATTCAGCTGCTCCTGTCATTCCTCCTAGAAATTTAGACAGTTTGGTGTTACCATACCCCAGTCTAATAGGTGTGTCGTTACATGGTCTGCCACAGTCCAGTCAGGGCCTGGTAGCTCCAAACGTGCAGGAACACACCTCAAATCGTTAACAGTTTAATTTATTCATTACGTTTCCCAAGAGGAATACCAGAGTGGTGACAAAATATGCTGTAGAATTTTTGTTTCATATGAAATACAGTTATGAATCTTAACCAAGATGTCAAATTGGAGAAAAGTTCCCTTTACAGGGAAATTATCAGCAGGTTTTTGCTATTTAATCTGAGGACAACATCAGGTAGGGGTTAAAACACAGATTTCAGCTATGTGTCACTTATCAGACTGTGTGCTATTGTTTATTTAAAATTAAGGTTTTTCACCTGGTGATTATCTTTGTTTGGACTACATGGCACATGCTTGCTAGGCTGACTCCGCCCTCTTCTGTGATAAGCAGCTCACTGTCAATAGACAATGTATATACAGAGCCTGGTGCTTTCTCAGCTCTGCTGCATTGCTAAATCTAAAACATTGTGTGTGTCACAACTGCTGCACCCAGTAAACTAAGTAACACATCATTAGATTCAGGGTCTCTTTGTTTACATTATGCTGCCTTCAGATCAAATAACAAAAACCTGGTGACAGATTCCCTTTAAATTGCAATTCTGGGCAGTCTTTTGCTGTTCTTCTTTCTTAAATATTTATAAATTTGACAACTAGTTCTTAAAATTCACATTATTCTGTACTGAATTATGTAGAGAGAACTCCGCTGATAAATGGGAATGTGTTGTGAATGTGCTAGAAATGAATTCTGAGCAGAAGCTCCCTCTGGTGGTTACAAACAGTACTGAACTATCCAATGAAGATTGTGAAGATTGGCGATCAGGTGTTACTGACTGATCTTATATAAGGGAGGTTCCCTCCCATCAGGGTTGCCGGTGATCAATTGTTCTGGTCTCATCTTTGATTCCTGTTCACTTTGTAGCTTGCTGTTTCGTGCCTGTATCTTCTGCTAACAGATAAGACATTTTCTTCTTTTAGTTTTTTGTGCTTGCTTTTGCATTTTGTCCTGCACTTCTGTGGGGGTCTGCCGGGTCCCCTTCGGGGGCTTGTGCTCCTATCAGTTTAGTTCAGCCACTATTGTTTTTTCATTTGCCTTTTCCAGTTTTTTCAGTGGCTGCTGTTTGGTTTTTGTTACACCAGAGAACTAATTTAGGTGGTAGAGGTCGTGTGATCTCAGGTGTTTTTGTAATTAGTAGAGTTGGTACTTTTCAGGATTTTTGGGATTGCAGTAAGTCTCCTTCCTATCCTTTTCTATTTAGGAAGTTTGGGCCCTAGCGTTTGCTCATACTATTTTCTGTCTGTGTCTGTATTTCCCCTTGTCTAACCGCCATTACATGTTTGGGGGCTTTCTATGTTCTTTGGGGATCTGCTCCGGGGCAGATAGTTTTCCTCTTTCTGTCTTTAGGTGTAGTTAGCTTCTCAGGCTGTGACGAGGCGTCTAGGACCAACGTAGGTACGCTCCACGGCTGCCTTTAGTTGTGGTGGTCAGTCAGGGTACTGCAATCCCATAGATTCCAACCTCTCTGGTGTATTTCCTTTTTTGCTTGCTCTCCTCAGCTACCAAATCATAACAGTATCAACGGCCCAAAAACTGATATTTGTATGGTACTCACAGAAGGGAAAAATAGTGTTAAAGAAAAAAGATTGTCAGAGTTGTCAGAGATTTTTTTTTTTCCCCTCTATCTCTGGGTGCTGAGGAGGATTTTTTTTTCTTCTCAATGGAGTTTGCACAGTTGTCTGGCCGTGTGGATCAGCTTGCCACTGAAGTTCGGAGTATTGCTACCTATCTTGCGAGGTTGCCTGTTGTGGAACCTAGGATTCCCATGCCAGATTTGTTTTTAGGGGATCGAGCTAAATTTCTGAATTTCAAAAATAACTGTAAGTTGTTTTTTTGCCTTGAAATCTAAGTCCTCAGGGAACGCAGCACAGCAGGTTCAAATTGTCATCTCTCTCCTGCGCGGCGATCCTCAGGATTGGGCTTTTTCCCTGACACCTGGGGATCCTGTTTTGAGTAATGTTGATGCATTTTTTCAGGCTCTGGGGTTATTGTACGATGAGACTAATGTCACTGATCAAGCTGAAAAAGCCTTGTTGGCATTAAATCAGGGGCTTGAGGACGCTGAGTTATACTGTCAGAGATTCCGAAGGTGGGCAGTCCTGACCAAATGGAATGACGATGCTTTGGCAGCCCTTTTTCGGAAGGGTCTGTCAGAGAATGTAAAGGATGTTATGGTGGGATTCCCTGTCCCCTCTGGTCTCAATGATTCTATGTCATTAGCGATTCAAATTGACAGACGTTTGCGTGAGCGTAGAGGTATGCGTGGAATAGTGTTGCCTTGTGAACCAGCTTCTGAACCCATGCAGTGTGATAGAGTGGCTTCTGGGGCACAGCGTCATGAGTTTCGAAAACGCAATGGGTTATGTTTCTACTGTGGTGATGCCTCTCATGCTATTTCAGTCTGCCCTAAGTGGGGAAGACGTTTTGCACGCTCAGTTGTCTTGGTAGTGTTCAGACTAAATTTTTGTTGACTGTTACCCTGATTTGCTCCCTGTCCACATTTTCTGCTCAGGCTTTCGTTGATTCGGGAGCAGCTATTAACCTGATGGATTTTGATTTTGCTAAACGTTGTGGGTTTCCCTTGATACCCCTACGGAAGTCTATTCCCCTACTGGGGATCGATTCTACCCCTTTGGCTCAGAATAAACCCCAGTTCTCTACTCAGGTGATAATGAGGGTTGAGCCTGATCATCAGGAGAGTTGTAAATTTTTGGTGCTGTATAATCTGCATGACATTATCGTACTGGGTTTCCCTTGGTTACAGTCTCATAATCCTGTTTTGGATTGGAAATCTGTGTCTGTAACCAGTTGGGGCTGCTAATGTGTTAATACCAACACTCCTGTTTTTTCTGCCTCCCCCCAGGCTCAGGATGTTCCTGACTTTTTGACAGATTTTTCTGATGTGTTTAGCGAAAGTAAATCTGCATCCTTGCCCCCCCATAGGAGCTATGACTGCGCTATTGAATTAGTGCCTGGTAGTAAATTCCCTAAAGGTCGCATTTTTAACTTGTCTGTACCTGAACATGACGCTATGCGGTCTTATATCAAGGAGTCATTGGAGAAGGGTCATATCAGACCATCCTCTTTACCTTTGGGTGCCGGTTTTTCTTTGTGGCCAAAAAGGATGGTTCATTAAGGCCGTGTATTGATTATCGTCTCTTGAACAATATCACTGTGAATATCAATATCCGTTACCCTTGATTTCTGACCTGTTTTCCAGGGTGAAAAGTGCTACTTGGTTTACCAAGCTTGACCTCAGGGGGGCAATATAACCTTATTCGCATTAAGCACGGGGATGAATGGAAGACGGCATTTAATACCCCAGAGGGGCATTTTGAGTACCTAGTGATGCCTTTGGGCTCACTAATGCTCCTTCTGTCTTCCAGTCCTTCATGAATGACATTTTCAGGGATTTTGTGGATAAATTTCTGATTGTTTATTTGGATGATATCTTGATTTTTTCTGGGACTCTCATGTGAAACATGTTCGGACTGTGTTCCAGATTTTGAGAGAAAATGCTCTGTATGTGAAGGGATCAAAGTGTCTTTTGGCGTACAGAGGATCTCATTTCTGGGATTCATTTTGTCCCCAACTGTTATTGAAATGGACCCGGTCAAGGTTCAGGCCATCTGTGATTGGGTCCAACCTACTTCATTAAAGGCTCTTCAAAGATTCTTGGGTTTTGCCAATTTTTATCGTAAATTTATTGGTAATTTCTCTGTTATTGTTAAACCATTGACTGATTTGACCAAAAAGGGTTCTGATGTGGTGAATTGGCCTCCTGAGGCAGTCTCTGCGTTTCAGGAACTTAAGCAGAGATTCACTTCTGCTCCTGTTCTACGGCAGCCTGATGTTTCTCTGCCATTTCAGGTGGAGGTTGATGCCTCTGAAATTGGGGCAGGTGCCGTTTTGTCCAAAGAGATCCAGAGACCTCTAAAAGTAACCCTTGTGCCTTTTTCTCTCGAAAATTTTCTCCAACTGAACGTAATTATGACGTGGGTAATCAGGAGTTATTGGCCATGAAGTGGGCTTTTGAAGAGTGGAGACATTGGCTGGAGGGAGCCAAACTTCAGGTGGTGGTCCTCACGGACCATAAGAATCTGGTTTATCTGGAATCAGCCAAGCGACTTAATCCTAGACAGGCCAGGTGGGCCTTGTTTTTCACACGTTTTAATTTTGTGGTTTCCTTTCTTCCTGGCACTAAGAATGTTAAGGCGGATGCCCTCTCGAGGAGTTTCCTTGCGGACTCTCCTGAGTTATCTGATCCTGCTGTTATTTTGAAAGAGGGTGTAGTTCTTTCCGCCATCTCGCCCAATTTGAGACTGGCTCTGGAAGGGTGTCAGGAGGATAAACCCGAGCGCTGCCCTATTGGGAAATTGTTTGTCCCAGACCGATGGAAAAAGAGTGTGATGTCTGAGATTCATTGTTCCGCGTTGGCCGGTCATCCGGAATTTTTGGTACCAGAGACTTGGTTAGTCGGTCCTTTTGGTGGCCTACTTTGTCTCGTGACGTCAGGGAATTTGTGCAGTCCTACGGGACTTGCTCTCGCTCCAAGCCTTGCTCTCGCTCTAGTGGTTTGTTGATGCTATTGCCTGTGCCCAAGAGACCATGGACCCATATCTCTATGGATTTCATTTCCGACCTCCCTGTTTCTCAGAGAATGACCGTTATCTGGGTGATTTGTGATAGGTTTTCCAAAATGATACATCTTGTGCCATTACCTAAGTTGCCTTCCTCCTCTGAATTGGTGCCTTTGTTCCTTCAGCACGTGGTTCGGTTACACGGCATTCCTGAGAACATTGTGTCTGACAGAGGAGTCCAGTTTGTTTCCAGATTTTGGAGGACTTTTTGTTCCAAACTTGGTGTTCAATTGTCTTTCTCCTCGGCTTTTCATCCTCAGACCAATGGACAAACTGAGAGAACAAACCAGACATTGGAGACTTATCTGAGATGCTTTAAGTCTGCTGATCAGGATGACTGGGTCTCTTTTTTGCCTTTGGCTGAGTTTGCTCTTAATAATAGGGCTAGCTCTGCCACTTTGATGTCTCCATTTTTCTGAAATTTTGGGTTTCACCCTCGATTTTCTTCAGGACAGACGGAGGCTTCTGTCTGTCCAGGTGTTGACTCTGTTGTGGAGCGTATGCAGCAGATTTGGGACCAGGTAGTGGAGAGGTTGTCCCTCTCTCAGGAGAGGGCCCAGCGGTTTGCCAACCGGCATAGGACTGATGGTCCTCGGTTTGAAGTGGGGGACTTGGTCTGGTTGTCCTCAAGAAATATCCCTATGAGAGTTGCATCTCCTAAGTTTAAGCCTAGGTTCATTGGACCTTATAAGATCATGGAGATTCTTAATCCTGTTTCCTTTCGTTTACTTCTTCCAGGGACATTTAAGATCCATAACGTGTTCCACAAGTCCTTATTGAAGAGGTTTGTCGAGCCAGTGGTTCCTATGGCTGTGCCTCCTGACCCTGTTTTGGTTGAGGGCAATCTGGAGTATGTGGTTGAGAAAATATTGAATTCTCGTTTTTCTAGACGGAAACTCCAGTATTTGGTTAAGTGGAGAGGTTATGGTCAGGAGGACAATTCTTGGGTGTTTGCTTCAGACATCCATGCTAGGAGACTCATCCGTGCGTATCACAGAGCTCATCCTGACCGACCTGGTTGCTCAAATGAGGGTTCGGTGACCCCTCCTCAAGGGGGGGGTACTGTTGTGAATGTGCTAGAAATGAATTCTGAGCAGAAGCTCCCTCTGGTGGTTACAAACAGTACTGAACTATCCAATGAAGATTGTGAAGATTGGCGATCAGGTGTTACTGACTGGTCTTATATAAGGGAGGTTCCTCCATCAGGGTTGCCGGTGATCAATTGTTCTGGTCTCATCTTTGAGTCTGTTCACTTTGTAGCTTGCTGTTTCGTGCCTGCATCTTCTGCTAACAGATAAGACATTTTCTTCTTTTAGTTTTTTGTGCTTGCATTTTGTCCTGCACTTCTGTGGGGGTCTGCCGGGTCCCCTTCAGGGGCTTGTGCTCCTACAGTTTAGTTCAGCCACTATTGTTTTTTCATTTGCCTTTTCCAGTTTTTTCAGTGGCTGCTGTTTGTTTTTGTTACCCAGAGAACTAATTTAGGTGGTAGAGGTCGTGTGATCTCAGGTGTTTTTGTAATTAGTAGAGTTGGTACTTTTCAGGATTTTTGGGATTGCAGTAAGTCTCCTTCCTATCCTTTTCTATTTAGGAAGTTTGGGCCCTAGCGTTTGCTCATACTATTTTCTGTCTGTGTCTGTATTTCCCCTTGTCTAACCGCCATTACATGTTTGGGGGCTTTCTATTTCTTTGGGGATCTGCTCCGGGGCAGATAGTTTTCCTCTTTCTGTCTTTAGGTGTAGTTAGCTTCTCAGGCTGTGACGAGGCGTCTAGGACCAACGTAGGTACGCTCCACGGCTGCCTTTAGTTGTGGTGGTCAGTCAGGGTACTGCAATCCCATAGATTCCAACCTGGTGTATTTCCTTTTTGCTTGCTCTCCTCAGCTACCAAATCATAACAGGAATGGTAAACATCTTGGCATGTATTTATTCATAAATTTCCAAGAAGAATAGCAGAGGTAAAGCACAGTGTATGGAGGAGGGTGGAGCTCTTTCTAGCTCCTCCCTTTGCCCCCCCATCCGTTCTACATGGTATTTTATCGGCACCAACTGTCATTTTTATCTCTGTAATGTAAAATGTGTCTTCAGTGAATAAAGAATTTACCCGTGAAAATATATATATATAGATAGATAGATAGATATATCTGTGTGTATATAATCCCCAATACAACCTGTGGGGCAGATTTGTCTGCGCTTTTTTCTTCTCTAACATCGCTGCTCTCTGCGGATGACGCGCATTTTGTACCCATCACATTGGCCGCTCTTGCATTGTGGTACAGTATTTGTATAAGATACTTTTTAGGCTGTGTTTATATTGTTTTTATTGCTTTTAGGCTTTTCACCACATTCGCAGTTGTATCTTTTGGTCCAAAAGAGTAGGATTGGACTGACATACGTTTGTTACCCAGTTTACTGAACATACTTTCTATGAACAGCGCCTTACACTTGGCGGCTTCTTGTCGGAGTAAGTGGATGACGTGAAGCCTCCTGCCTTTCCAGTGTTCTGTAAAACTGCGGAGAAGGCCAGATGTGAACACAATTGTCCCTTTTTCATTTTGCAGTTCAAAAAAGGCCACAAGGAAAAGATAAATTGTTTTTATTTCTTTCTAGTTGACCTTTTCTTCTTCCCTTTAAATGTTCCCATATATAAGATTCCGGTGAATACCAGAACATTGGACACTTTGTTTTATTTGCCTCCATCAACGTTTGTTTAAAGCAAAGTTAAGAAAAGTTTCTCAAAAAACTCACTTATAAAATAGAGATTTGGCTGCCATCGACACAAGCAGCGGGTTACCTTTTCCATTTCTTTATTTAAAGGGGTTGTGTGATAATATAGTACTGACGATCTACCCTTAGCATAGATCATCAGTATCAGACCAGTGGGACCTGACAACCGCACCTCCAGTTTTCAGCTTTGGCAGCGGATGGATGTAATCTTTGCACAGTGAAGCCCCATCCATTGGGTAGCAGCCACTGCCAGGTCCTGCAGATCAGCTCCCATGTGGATGAATGGCTGTCCATGACGTACAGCTCAAATGGGGCTGTTACATGGGGCTCTTGCACAGCATTATTTATGATGTGCATATTGCCCCAGTGGGTTGTCTTACTAGTGAATCCCAAAGGCCTTTATACATTTTTAAATAACTCTTTGGCAGCAAATAGAGAAGAAAAACCTGATCCCATTCAAAATGAATCCCAAAAAGTGAAAACCATTCACAAAGTCCACATATTATGTTGATTTAAATCATATCTGTCTGTTGACCCAAAACCATAGGAAAATAATGATACCGCCATCCCCCACAATCAGTCAAAACTTTTTGAACTCCGTTCAGACGCTTGGTAGTCGGCAGATGGCAAATGACCTGAATATTCAGGCGGCGTGCAGACACCTGAGCCTGGACTTAAAAGTCCTAGGTGAAGTGGCGTCCAAGATAATCAAGAGTTATCACAGTAATACCATCGGAGAGGCATCTGATTGGTTCCAAATGTATTCTGCAGCAGGACAACAACTCTAAACATCCAGCCCAGGTACGGACTGGGGCGGAAATTCCGCCCTGGCATTTGAAATTTACACAGGCCCATGATGTCCCCGTCCCTAAGCACCAGATGGGATATATTACTAATATTACCCTGGATGGAGGAAAGGAAGATTTACTACAAGACCAATATTTCTAATAATACTGGTGGCCTGCTGGGGTAAGTAACAGAGTCAGCCACTTTGTGCTCCGTCACAACTCTTAACAGTATGGGTGTCTTGAGAAACTGAGTCTGTTAACAGTGTAGCAGAAAGGCGGCCCACAACCAGACCGGCCCTTCTGGCATTTGGCAGAGTTGCCAGATGGCCAGTTCCGGCCCTGATCCAGCCAATGTCCTTAAGAACCATATTCAGCATTAAAAAAAGAAACAAGGAGTCCTGGAAGTGATGATATGTTAATAGTTTAATATTCACATGTGGGAAGGAAATCATTGCCTTCATACAGTAGGACTTACCCTGGGAAAGCTGTAATATAATGCCGCAGTTTTCCGTGATGGTTGAGAAATGTCTAGTCACATAACAAGCATTAGTCCCTAATAATCCGCTTTCTCCTTGAATGTGAAACGCGTCTTTCTACTAAAATTTTAAATAAGTGACACAAAAGCAATAAGCCGTGCGGTGAAAATCCGTTTTTCTTCATATTTCAGAGTCTTGTCTCGAATTTGCGTACTTCTCCTGTAATCTATTATGGCTGCTGCTTTTCATAGGGTTACAGAGTCGATGTTCATACAGGCCGGGTATCGGGGTTTAACGATGGATTATTTCAAGCTCGGAGGAAATTGATAAACTCCAGCTTTGTGCCGTCCGCCGCGTTAGCCCATGACATGAAATATTTAAGCTTTCTGCTGCGCGGCTTTTGATTTCCCTGATTTCCCCTCCGACCTCACGTGACTGGTTTCATTGCAGGGTTTGGGTGTAACGGCA
>JARQOD010000003.1:557664186-557835151 GCA_033576555.1 Oophaga sylvatica
AGGAGACACTGAGACTGCTGTGTATTCATCACTTAGGAGCCACTGTGATGCTGCATACATCATGTGAGAGCCACTGAGACCCTGCTGTGTACATTACATGGGAGCCACTGACACTGCTGTAAATATCACATAGAAGATGCTGAGACTCTGCTGTATACTTCACATAGGAGTTACTGAGACTCTTGCATACATCACTGGAAAAATAGAACAGGCACTAAGTTGGCCCACATAGAACATCCTTGCACTGGCCAAAGTTATAACATAATTTAGTCTTGCGTGCCCTGAATCCAGTTAGTGGTCTTTGTATACTGGCTTACTAAGGGGTCCAGTGGGCGGTCCTGTTTACCTGCTGGCTCATGGGTCCAGTGGGCGGTCCTTTTGGTTCATGGGTCCAGTGGGCGGTCCTGTTTACCTGCTGGCTCATGGGTCCAGTGGGTGGTTCTAGTTAATGACTAATTATTTTTTTTTCTATGTATACTCATTCATAAAAGGCTATCAATCATTCACTCCACCCACTGGACTCTTAAGTTCAGCAGGGATTTAATACCTTGTCATCTGCGGATATGGCAGGGTTCCTATCAATATGGTTTTATCTAGGAGCCCATCTGCTTTTCTAATGTATGAGTCCTTTAGGCACTTCATCTTCACCTCAGAGTCTGAAAATCAACTAATAGATTTATTTTCTTCTTTGAAACTGGCCCTGTGGAAGGGAAAATAGATTGTAAGCTCCTATGGGACAGGCCGCGATGTGAATGATTGCCCTCATTGTACAATGGTGGGGAATATGCTAGCACTGTATAAATAAATGATAACCGTAATAGTGTTACATGATCGCTTCCATGTCTCGGATGTGCTGTAAAGACTGCGTTACCCTTATAGGCGGTTTTTACATTGTGACACATGCCCGCGTCCAGACAAAACAGTGGTTAATGCTCGTTTCGACTGTTCCAGACTTTCCTCTCTCTGAATATAACCGTTCACTTTGGAATAATTGATTTATGCTTGAAGTATTGTCTGCCCTTCCCCTGGGCAGCGTGGGGCGTTCTCAGTAATTAGTCTTTTTACGTTCCTCTCCTTAGCCTTTTACAATCATTTTAAGGAGATGAGCGCCCTTGTGATAAAACGCAGTAATGTGGAAGCGGCATTGTGGCTCTCCCTGTAGTTTGTAGCTGTTGGTTTAGTGAAGATGCAGCGTGAGACTTTTAATGGCTGCAATAACTGTATGGAGCGAAGGCCTCTGCTGCATCTCACAGAGATGTGAAAGGGACCTGGAACTCCTGAGAAATAGCAGATCCTTATACCAGTAAACCCTACCTGCAATGTCACTTGTTCACTTTTTTGTCCATTGATTATAAATTTAGGTATTTTTTCCTGCCACCATTGCATCCCTATTAAGAGCACCTGTCAGTTCTCATGATAAGTCTGTTTTACCAAACACTTGTAATAATAGAACACTTCTGCTTAAAGGGGTATTCCCAGCTCCAAAATCCTATCCCAATACGTAGTAGATGCAATGATTAAAATATTAGCAAATACCTCCAATTAGAAATGTAGTATAGTTCTTCTGATTAGCTTATGTATCCACCGTTTGTGGTCGGAATCATGGATACCTAAGCTACTGCAGTGTCCTGCATATGAGGTAAATGACTTTGCTTATCAGGAGAACTATACTACGTTTCTAATTGGAGGTATTTGCTAATATTATTAATACACCTACTATATTTTGTGAAAAGATTTTGATATGGAACACCCCTTTAATCTTTTCTTAAATCTCTGCATTCAGCTGCTCCTGTCATTCCTCCTAGAAATTTAGACAGTTTGGTGTTACCATACCCCAGTCTAATAGGTGGTCGTTACATGGTCTGCCACAGTCCAGTCAGGGCCTGGTAGCTCCAAACGTGCAGGAACACACCTCAAATCGTTAACAGTTTAATTTATTCATTACGTTTCCCAAGAGGAATACCAGAGTGTGACAAAATATGCTGTAGAATTTTTGTTTCATATGAAATACAGTTATGAATCTTAACCAAGATGTCAAATTGGAGAAAAGTTCCCTTTACAGGGAAATTATCAGCAGGTTTTTGCTATTTAATCTGAGGACAACATCAGGTAGGGGTTAAAACACAGATTTCAGCTATGTGTCACTTATCAGACTGTGTGCTATTGTTTATTTAAAATTAAGGTTTTATCACCTGGTGATTATCTTTGTTTGGAAATACATGGCACATGCTTGCTAGGCTGACTCCGCCCTCTTCTGTGATAAGCAGCTCACTGTCAATAGACAATGTATATACAGAGCCTGGTGCTTTCTCAGCTCTGCTGCATTGCTAAATCTAAAACATTGTGTGTGTCACAACTGCTGCACCCAGTAAACTAAGTAACACATCATTAGATTCAGGGTCTCTTTGTTTACATTATGCTGCCTTCAGATCAAATAACAAAAACCTGGTGACAGATTCCTTTAAATTGCAATTCTGGGCAGTCTTTTGCTGTTCTTCTTTCTTAAATATTTATAAATTTGACAACTAGTTCTTAAAATTCACATTTTTCTGTACTGAATTATGTAGAGAGAACTCCGCTGATAAATGGGAATGTGTTGTGAATGTGCTAGAAATGAATTCTGAGCAGAAGCTCCCTCTGGTGGTTACAAACAGTACTGAACTATCCAATGAAGATTGTGAAGATTGGCGATCAGGTGTTACTGACTGATCTTATATAAGGGAGGTTCCCTCCCATCAGGGTTGCCGGTGATCAATTGTTCTGGTCTCATCTTTGATTCCTGTTCACTTTGTAGCTTGCTGTTTCGTGCCTGTATCTTCTGCTAACAGATAAGACATTTTCTTCTTTTAGTTTTTTGTGCTTGCATTTTGTCCTGCACTTTGTGGGGGTCTGCCGGGTCCCCTTCGGGGGCTTGTGCTCCTATCAGTTTAGTTCAGCCACTATTGTTTTTTCATTTGCCTTTTCCAGTTTTTTCAGTGGCTGCTGTTTGGTTTTTGTTACACCAGAGAACTAATTTAGGTGTAGAGGTCGTGTGATCTCAGGTGTTTTTGTAATTAGTAGAGTTGGTACTTTTCAGGATTTTTGGGATTGCAGTAAGTCTCCTTCCTATCCTTTTCTATTTAGGAAGTTTGGGCCCTAGCGTTTGCTCATACTATTTTCTGTCTGTGTCTGTATTTCCCCTTGTCTAACCGCCATTACATGTTTGGGGGCTTTCTATGTTCTTTGGGGATCTGCTCCGGGCAGATAGTTTTCTCTTTCTGTCTTTAGGTGTAGTTAGCTTCTCAGGCTGTGACGAGGCGTCTAGGACCAACGTAGGTACGCTCCACGGCTGCCTTTAGTTGTGGTGGTCAGTCAGGGTACTGCAATCCCATAGATTCCAACCTCTCTGGTGTATTTCCTTTTTTGCTTGCTCTCCTCAGCTACCAAATCATAACAGTATCAACGGCCCAAAAACTGATATTTGTATGGTACTCACAGAAGGGAAAAATAGTGTTAAAGAAAAAAGATTGTCAGAGTTGTCAGAGATTTTTTTTTTTCCCCTCTATCTCTGGGTGCTGAGGAGGATTTTTTTTCTTCTCAATGGAGTTTGCACAGTTGTCTGGCCGTGTGGATCAGCTTGCCACTGAAGTTCGGAGTATTGCTACCTATCTTGCGAGGTTGCCTGTTGTGGAACCTAGGATTCCCATGCCAGATTTGTTTTTAGGGGATCGAGCTAAATTTCTGAATTTCAAAAATAACTGTAAGTTGTTTTTTGCCTTGAAATCTAAGTCCTCAGGGAACGCAGCACAGCAGGTTCAAATTGTCATCTCTCTCCTGCGCGGCGATCCTCAGGATTGGGCTTTTTCCCTGACACCTGGGGATCCTGTTTTGAGTAATGTTGATGCATTTTTTCAGGCTCTGGGGTTATTGTACGATGAGACTAATGTCACTGATCAAGCTGAAAAAGCCTTGTTGGCATTAAATCAGGGGCTTGAGGACGCTGAGTTATACTGTCAGAGATTCCGAAGGTGGGCAGTCCTGACCAAATGGAATGACGATGCTTTGGCAGCCCTTTTTCGGAAGGGTCTGTCAGAGAATGTAAAGGATGTTATGGTGGGATTCCCTGTCCCCTCTGGTCTCAATGATTCTATGTCATTAGCGATTCAAATTGACAGACGTTTGCGTGAGCGTAGAGGTATGCGTGGAATAGTGTTGCCTTGTGAACCAGCTTCTGAACCCATGCAGTGTGATAGAGTGGCTTCTGGGGCACAGCGTCATGAGTTTCGAAAACGCAATGGGTTATGTTTCTACTGTGGTGATGCCTCTCATGCTATTTCAGTCTGCCCTAAGTGGGGAAGACGTTTTGCACGCTCAGTTGTCTTGGGTAGTGTTCAGACTAAATTTTTGTTGACTGTTACCCTGATTTGCTCCCTGTCCACATTTTCTGCTCAGGCTTTCGTTGATTCGGGAGCAGCTATTAACCTGATGGATTTTGATTTTGCTAAACGTTGTGGGTTTCCTTGATACCCCTACGGAAGTCTATTCCCCTACTGGGGATCGATTCTACCCCTTTGGCTCAGAATAAACCCCAGTTCTCTACTCAGGTGATAATGAGGGTTGAGCCTGATCATCAGGAGAGTTGTAAATTTTTGGTGCTGTATAATCTGCATGACATTATCGTACTGGGTTTCCCTTGGTTACAGTCTCATAATCCTGTTTTGGATTGGAAATCTGTGTCTGTAACCAGTTGGGGCTGCTAATGTGTTAATACCAACACTCCTGTTTTTTCTGCCTCCCCCAGGCTCAGGATGTTCCTGACTTTTTGACAGATTTTTCTGATGTGTTTAGCGAAAGTAAATCTGCATCCTTGCCCCCCCATAGGAGCTATGACTGCGCTATTGAATTAGTGCCTGGTAGTAAATTCCCTAAAGGTCGCATTTTTAACTTGTCTGTACCTGAACATGACGCTATGCGGTCTTATATCAAGGAGTCATTGGAGAAGGGTCATATCAGACCATCCTCTTTACCTTTGGGTGCCGGTTTTTCTTTGTGGCCAAAAAGGATGGTTCATTAAGGCCGTGTATTGATTATCGTCTCTTGAACAATATCACTGTGAATATCAATATCCGTTACCCTTGATTTCTGACCTGTTTTCCAGGGTGAAAAGTGCTACTTGGTTTACCAAGCTTGACCTCAGGGGGGCAATATAACCTTATTCGCATTAAGCACGGGGATGAATGGAAGACGGCATTTAATACCCCAGAGGGGCATTTTGAGTACCTAGTGATGCCCTTTGGGCTCACTAATGCTCCTTCTGTCTTCCAGTCCTTCATGAATGACATTTTCAGGGATTTTGTGGATAAATTTCTGATTGTTTATTTGGATGATATCTTGATTTTTTCTGGGACTCTCATGTGAAACATGTTCGGACTGTGTTCCAGATTTTGAGAGAAAATGCTCTGTATGTGAAGGGATCAAAGTGTCTTTTTGGCGTACAGAGGATCTCATTTCTGGGATTCATTTTGTCCCCAACTGTTATTGAAATGGACCCGGTCAAGGTTCAGGCCATCTGTGATTGGGTCCAACCTACTTCATTAAAGGCTCTTCAAAGATTCTTGGGTTTTGCCAATTTTTATCGTAAATTTATTGGTAATTTCTCTGTTATTGTTAAACCATTGACTGATTTGACCAAAAAGGGTTCTGATGTGGTGAATTGGCCTCCTGAGGCAGTCTCTGCGTTTCAGGAACTTAAGCAGAGATTCACTTCTGCTCCTGTTCTACGGCAGCCTGATGTTTCTCTGCCATTTCAGGTGGAGGTTGATGCCTCTGAAATTGGGGCAGGTGCCGTTTTGTCCCAAAGAGATCCAGAGACCTCTAAAAGTAACCCTTGTGCCTTTTTCTCTCGAAAATTTTCTCCAACTGAACGTAATTATGACGTGGGTAATCAGGAGTTATTGGCCATGAAGTGGGCTTTTGAAGAGTGGAGACATTGGCTGGAGGGAGCCAAACTTCAGGTGGTGGTCCTCACGGACCATAAGAATCTGGTTTATCTGGAATCAGCCAAGCGACTTAATCCTAGACAGGCCAGGTGGGCCTTGTTTTTCACACGTTTTAATTTTGTGGTTTCCTTTCTTCCTGGCACTAAGAATGTTAAGGCGGATGCCCTCTCGAGGAGTTTCCTTGCGGACTCTCCTGAGTTATCTGATCCTGCTGTTATTTTGAAAGAGGGTGTAGTTCTTTCCGCCATCTCGCCCAATTTGAGACTGGCTCTGGAAGGGTGTCAGGAGGATAAACCCGAGCGCTGCCCTATTGGGAAATTGTTTGTCCCAGACCGATGGAAAAAGAGTGTGATGTCTGAGATTCATTGTTCCGCGTTGGCCGGTCATCCCGGAATTTTTGGTACCAGAGACTTGGTTAGTCGGTCCTTTTGGTGGCCTACTTTGTCTCGTGACGTCAGGGAATTTGTGCAGTCCTACGGGACTTGCTCTCGCTCCAAGCCTTGCTCTCGCTCTAGTGGTTTGTTGATGCTATTGCCTGTGCCCAAGAGACCATGGACCCATATCTCTATGGATTTCATTTCCGACCTCCCTGTTTCTCAGAGAATGACCGTTATCTGGGTGATTTGTGATAGGTTTTCCAAAATGATACATCTTGTGCCATTACCTAAGTTGCCTTCCTCCTCTGAATTGGTGCCTTTGTTCCTTCAGCACGTGGTTCGGTTACACGGCATTCCTGAGAACATTGTGTCTGACAGAGGAGTCCAGTTTGTTTCCAGATTTTGGAGGACTTTTTGTTCCAAACTTGGTGTTCAATTGTCTTTCTCCTCGGCTTTTCATCCTCAGACCAATGGACAAACTGAGAGAACAAACCAGACATTGGAGACTTATCTGAGATGCTTTAAGTCTGCTGATCAGGATGACTGGGTCTCTTTTTTGCCTTTGGCTGAGTTTGCTCTTAATAATAGGGCTAGCTCTGCCACTTTGATGTCTCCATTTTTCTGAAATTTTGGGTTTCACCCTCGATTTTCTTCAGGACAGACGGAGGCTTCTGTCTGTCCAGGTGTTGACTCTGTTGTGGAGCGTATGCAGCAGATTTGGGACCAGGTAGTGGAGAGGTTGTCCCTCTCTCAGGAGAGGGCCCAGCGGTTTGCCAACCGGCATAGGACTGATGGTCCTCGGTTTGAAGTGGGGGACTTGGTCTGGTTGTCCTCAAGAAATATCCCTATGAGAGTTGCATCTCCTAAGTTTAAGCCTAGGTTCATTGGACCTTATAAGATCATGGAGATTCTTAATCCTGTTTCCTTTCGTTTACTTCTTCCAGGGACATTTAAGATCCATAACGTGTTCCACAAGTCCTTATTGAAGAGGTTTGTCGAGCCAGTGGTTCCTATGGCTGTGCCTCCTGACCCTGTTTTGGTTGAGGGCAATCTGGAGTATGTGGTTGAGAAAATATTGAATTCTCGTTTTTCTAGACGGAAACTCCAGTATTTGGTTAAGTGGAGAGGTTATGGTCAGGAGGACAATTCTTGGGTGTTTGCTTCAGACATCCATGCTAGGAGACTCATCCGTGCGTATCACAGAGCTCATCCTGACCGACCTGGTTGCTCAAATGAGGGTTCGGTGACCCCTCCTCAAGGGGGGGTACTGTTGTGAATGTGCTAGAAATGAATTCTGAGCAGAAGCTCCCTCTGGTGGTTACAAACAGTACTGAACTATCCAATGAAGATTGTGAAGATTGGCGATCAGGTGTTACTGACTGGTCTTATATAAGGGAGGTTCCCTCCCATCAGGGTTGCCGGTGATCAATTGTTCTGGTCTCATCTTTGAGTCCTGTTCACTTTGTAGCTTGCTGTTTCGTGCCTGCATCTTCTGCTAACAGATAAGACATTTTCTTCTTTTAGTTTTTTGTGCTTGCATTTTGTCCTGCACTTCTGTGGGGGTCTGCCGGGTCCCCTTCAGGGGCTTGTGCTCCTATCAGTTTAGTTCAGCCACTATTGTTTTTTCATTTGCCTTTTCCAGTTTTTTCAGTGGCTGCTGTTTGGTTTTTGTTACACCAGAGAACTAATTTAGGTGGTAGAGGTCGTGTGATCTCAGGTGTTTTTGTAATTAGTAGAGTTGGTACTTTTCAGGATTTTTGGGATTGCAGTAAGTCTCCTTCCTATCCTTTTCTATTTAGGAAGTTTGGGCCCTAGCGTTTGCTCATACTATTTTCTGTCTGTGTCTGTATTTCCCCTTGTCTAACCGCCATTACATGTTTGGGGGCTTTCTATGTTCTTTGGGGATCTGCTCCGGGGCAGATAGTTTTCCTCTTTCTGTCTTTAGGTGTAGTTAGCTTCTCAGGCTGTGACGAGGCGTCTAGGACCAACGTAGGTACGCTCCACGGCTGCCTTTAGTTGTGGTGGTCAGTCAGGGTACTGCAATCCCATAGATTCCAACCTGGTGTATTTCCTTTTTTGCTTGCTCTCCTCAGCTACCAAATCATAACAGGAATGGTAAACATCTTGGCATGTATTTATTCATAAATTTCCAAGAAGAATAGCAGAGGTAAAGCACAGTGTATGGAGGGGTGGAGCTCTTTCTAGCTCCTCCCTTTGCCCCCCCATCCGTTCTACATGGTATTTTATCGGCACCAACTGTCATTTTTATCTCTGTAATGTAAAATGTGTCTTCAGTGAATAAAGAATTTACCCGTGAAAATATATATATATAGATAGATAGATAGATATATCTGTGTGTATATAATCCCCCAATCACAACCTGTGGGGCAGATTTGTCTGCGCTTTTTTCTTCTCTAACATCGCTGCTCTCTGCGGATGACGCGCATTTTGTACCCATCACATTGGCCGCTCTTGCATTGTGGTACAGTATTTGTATAAGATACTTTTTAGGCTGTGTTTATATTGTTTTTATTGCTTTTAGGCTTTTCACCACATTCGCAGTTGTATCTTTTGGGTCCAAAAGAGTAGGATTGGACTGACATACGTTTGTTACCCAGTTTACTGAACATACTTTCTATGAACAGCGCCTTACACTTGGCGGCTTCTTGTCGGAGTAAGTGGATGACGTGAAGCCTCCTGCCTTTCCAGTGTTCTGTAAACTGCGGAGAAGGCCAGATGTGAACACAATTGTCCTATTCATTTTGCAGTTCAAAAAAGGCCACAAGGAAAAGATAAATTGTTTTTATTTCTTTCTAGTTGACCTTTTCTTCTTCCTTCAAATGTTCCCATATATAAGATTCCGGTGAATACCAGAACATTGGACACTTTGTTTTATTTGCCTCCATCAACGTTTGTTTAAAGCAAAGTTAAGAAAAGTTTCTCAAAAAACTCACTTATAAAATAGAGATTTGGCTGCCATCGACACAAGCAGCGGGTTACCTTTTCCATTTCTTTATTTAAAGGGGTTGTGTGATAATATAGTACTGACGATCTACCCTTAGCATAGATCATCAGTATCAGACCAGTGGGGACCTGACAACCGCACCTCCAGTTTTCAGCTTTGGCAGCGGATGGATGTAATCTTTGCACAGTGAAGCCCCATCCATTGGGTAGCAGCCACTGCCAGGTCCTGCAGATCAGCTCCCATGTGGATGAATGGCTGTCCATGACGTACAGCTCAAATGGGGCTGTTACATGGGGCTCTTGCACAGCATTATTTATGATGTGCATATGCCCCAGTGGGTTGTCTTACTAGTGAATCCCAAAGGCCTTTATACATTTTTAAATAACTCTTTGGCAGCAAATAGAGAAGAAAACCTGATCCCATTCAAAATGAATCCCAAAAAGTGAAAACCATTCACAAAGTCCACATATTATGTTGATTTAAATCATATCTGTCTGTTGACCCAAAACCATAGGAAAATAATGATACCGCCATCCCCCACAATCAGTCAAAACTTTTTGAACTCCGTTCAGACGCTTGGTAGTCGGCAGATGGCAAATGACCTGAATATTCAGGCGGCGTGCAGACACCTGAGCCTGGACTTAAAAGTCCTAGGTGAAGTGGCGTCCAAGATATATCCAAGAGTTATCACAGTAATACCATCGGAGAGGCATCTGATTGGTTCCAAATGTATTCTGCAGCAGGACAACAACTCTAAACATCCAGCCCAGGTACGGACTGGGGCGGAAATTCCGCCCTGGCATTTGAAATCACACAGGCCCATGATGTCCCCGTCCCTAAGCACCAGATGGGATATATTACTAATATTACCCTGGATGGAGGAAAGGAAGATTTACTACAAGACCAATATTTCTAATAATACTGGTGGCCTGCTGGGGTAAGTAACAGAGTCAGCCACTTTGTGCTCCGTCACAACTCTTAACAGTATGGGTGTCTTGAGAACACTGAGTCTGTTAACAGTGTAGCAGACAAGGCGGCCCACAACCAGACCGGCCCTTCTGGCATTTGGCAGAGTTGCCAGATGGCCAGTCCGGCCCTGATCCAGCCAATGTCCTTAAGAACCATATTCAGCATTAAAAAAAGAACAAGGAGTCCTGGAAGTGATGATATGTTAATAAGTTTAATATTCACATGTGGGAAGGAAATCATTGCCTTCATACAGTAGGACTTACCCTGGGAAAGCTGTAATATAATGCCGCAGTTTTCCGTGATGGTTGAGAAATGTCTAGTCAGCATAACAAGCATTAGTCCCATAATAATCCGCTTTCTCCTTGAATGTGAAACGCGTCTTTCTACTAAATTTTAAATAAGTGACACAAAAGCAATAAGCCGTGCGGTGAATAATCCGTTTTTCTTCATATTTCAGAGTCTTGTCTCGATATTTGCGTACTTCTCCTGTAATCTATTATGGCTGCTGCTTTTCATAGGGTTACAGAGTCGATGTTCATACAGGCCGGCGTATCGGGGTTTAACGATGGATTATTTCAAGCTCGGAGGAAATTGATAAACTCCAGCTTTGTGCCGTCCGCCGCGTTAGCCCATGACATGAAATATTTAAGCTTTCTGCTGCGCGGCTTTTGATTTCCCTGATTTCCCCTCCGACCTCACGTGACTGGTTTCATTGCAGGGTTTGGGATGTGAACACGGGCGAGATGCTGAATACGCTCATTCACCACTGCGAGGCTGTGCTGCATTTACGGTTCAACAACGGCATGATGGTCACCTGCTCCAAAGATCGCTCCATCGCCGTGTGGGACATGGCCTCTGCCACCGACATCACGCTGCGGAGGGTCCTTGTAGGACACAGAGCGGCTGTAAATGTGGTGGACTTTGATGATAAGTACATCGTCTCTGCATCTGGGGACAGAACTATAAAGGTGAGCGCTTATTTTTAGGATGCAAAAATACCTTAAAATTGGCAAATTTTGAATTTCTCATCCTGGCCGCATTAAAGGTCTACTGTGATAAAATGGCAAACAAAGTACCGGTGAATAACCAGGCACTACAGGAGATGGACCCCATCACACCTTCTCAAGTGGATGTCACCTGTTACTTCCAGATTTTTTTTGGGGGGTGGCTATTTTTAAAAGGGGTTATCTCAACATAGCACATGGTTAAAATTGCAAAGGGCTTGTAAATCGTTCAATCTGCTTGTTAAAATTCTCTCCATTCTCAAGTACAAAGGAATTTTTAAATCGATAGTTTACTGTTCGTTGCCTAGGTTACCAGCCTCCTTACAGTCAGAGGTGGTTGGTATCCCAGGAAAGGAGCACAATGGTAACAAGCACTGCTCTGAAGCCGATGGGATCACTGGATCCAGTCCGTTTTAGTGCCGCTACCTACGCTTTGGGCAAGTGGTTCAACCTTGCCGCCTGCCCCAATGCCGATCATCAGGAGCACACTACCCCCTCCGCAAACAGGAAGCCGGAAGGCAAAAATGGCGTGCTCTTATGAGAATCCCCCTATTGAGGAGACTAATGGCAGTATGTCGTGAGAAATTCATTAGAGTGGGTTTCTTTCCTTCCAGGGGAGCACTTATCTCACCAGTGCTACCTAGTACAAATGGCTTCCTTGAAGTCAATGTTCTGTCCCTTTCTACTTTGTGGCACCTGCGCGGTGAGCGCTCTCCTAGAACAAAAAATATTTTATTTGCAAAAATCTTGCAAATAAAGAAAAAATCTTTACAAGTGCCACCTAGAAGGGGTCAGAGTTACATGGTGACTATTTCTACTAGACCGCATTTGCAAGATGGTTTCCTTCTTGCCTTCCTTTATGGTTTTCCCATGCAGCAGTGCCAGACTTTCTTTAAAAAGGGGGATTCTCAAGATAATGTTCTGCGGTGCATCACTCCTGGCATCCTTCTTGCCAAGAAGGTGGTCCGCTCCCAGTGATTGACCGCTTAAGTCGTGGTTGATCCACTGGCCTGAACCCTGTGCTCTTCAATACTTCTCCTAGGTAGCGTTGGAGAAGCACTAGAACTCTGAATGGGAACCCGTCAGGTCCCCCATGCCCTCCATTCCGACAGCACTCACATACCTAAGACTAAATTCCCTGCCTGACCAGCCCTGTATAATGTTACTCAGTTTAATTAATGTTTTATAAAGCATTTATAATGTCCCCTTTTCTTATGTTAATGAGGTCTTTGACTAGTCAGCCCTCTTTCCATGTTATCACGCCCCTGTGCGTGACAGTAAGTGATTGATTGCTAGAATCAGTGTTTCTGACCCCACATCATGCTGCTCTCAGATGGGGTGAAAAAAAAACCTGCTGACAGATTGCCTTTAAGAGGATGTAATGGAGTCCATTGCCTATAGTGACCTTTGGAAAAGTTGGTGTAGAAATACTCTAGGGGGTATATTTCCTGACTTTTTGACTATAGGTGTAGTGTTTTTTCAGTAATATTGGAAGTGTAGGCATCTAGGTTATGATGATAGCACATAATCGGTAGGTTTGCTGCATTTTGATGATTTGTTGTGGATGTATGTATTATGTTTTAGGATTATGAGACTTCAGAGGTTTTTTTCTTTTCGTTTATAGGTGTGGAACACAAGTACGTGTGAATTTGTACGTACCTTGAACGGTCACAAACGTGGGATTGCTTGTCTCCAGTACCGAGATAGACTGGTGGTGAGCGGCTCCTCGGATAACACCATCAGGTAACCATGTCCTAGTACTTACCTGTACGGGGTATACCCCAATAAGCAGATGGTTAGTTTTCGGGATCGTTGGTCAATATTCACCTGTGAAGACGCACACGTGTATGTCTCCATATGTGACATGTAGTTTTTGCACAGGGCTGACCACAACTTTTTTGTCTTTGTAGCAGGTAGTTGAAGCTGCTCTAACTAAATTCATGTGTTAATAAAGCGCCATACTGTTCTGCCATATTTTTTATATCTTGCCTACAGCGCACTTTTTTTTTTTTCAATGCCTTTACCAACAATAGAGGGCGATTACATAGTCAAACGATTGGCCATCACTTTATGATCCATGGGTCCCAACTACACAGCCACCTGTGGCGCAGGGAACTTTTAGTGCAGCCATGTTCACTCGATTCTTAGTGTATGTTTACACATTGAGTTTTTACCGTGTTTTTTCCGCCTGTTTTTACTGCACAGTAAAAGCCTTTTTTTTTTACTTACAGATTTGCCGCAGTTTCAGATCTGCAGCACGTCAATTCTTTCAGCTTTTTTTGCAGCATTTTTCAGCTATTCAAATGGAAAGGAAAAAAAAACACACACAAAAAATGTGTGCATTTTATGCAGCGATTTTCTTGCCAGTGCAACAGTATTGGAGCAGGTTTTTCTGCTGCAAATACTGAACGTGTGCATCTATCCTTGCAATGTTTTAGTATACACTCAGAATAAATTGTATGCATTGCACATAAAAATTGCAGACATGCATCTATACAGCGTTCATCTAAAGGCAGCTTTTCTTCTAATATCTGCTGCTTGTAGAAGCGTAATACAGCTAAACAAGAAGATTAATGCCAGTCTGCCAGTCTGCACCTAAGCCAGACCTCTTCTTTGTATACAGATAGATTCTCTGTTAGATTACCAGAGAAGAGGGCTATCAGTAAGTTCAACCCTCCTTCCCAAACCTCATACATGGGCATTCAGGTTTTTTAAAAGGTAAATCCATTGACACCTTCTATCTGTTGCTGCATTTCCAAATAACTGGTGTTTTCATTAATATGCAGATATGGTGTTAAGTGCTCTGGGTGCCGCGGAGCACTTAAGGAGTCACTGCTTCCCAAGGTTGTTTACTTGCCCATTCTGAATCCCTTTAGTTTGAGCACTTAACGCCTCTTTTCCATATGCATGAAAACGCCAATTACTTGGAAATGCAGCAACAGATAGAATATGTAAATGTGCCTATAGATTTACATTTTAAAGACCTGTATGCTCATATATATGCTGTTTGGGAGGGTGGGGTTATCTTACTGACAGATTCACTTTAAAGGGGTTGTCTAGTCACAAGATATATTGATGAACTATTCTCATCGATCTTTGGAGGCCCGATACCCAGAACTCCCACTGATCAGCTTGTGCAAACATTGAATGAGGCTAATTTTGCACAGCTCCATTCATTGTGTAGTAGCCGCTGACCAGTACTGCAGAACATCTCAGGAGAATAATAGCTGTTCTGTCGTACCCCACACAATTAACAAAGCTGTGCTGGTCAGTGCTAGCTTATTTGTGTGGGACCTGATGTCGGACCCCCGTTTATCCGATCAGTTATTTAAGTCTTGTGACCGGAACTTGCCATAACGGGAGCAGGTAGCTGAAGATTGGGGCAGATCTCAGACAAGCTATACTAGTTTATATATTATATTATCAATTAACTTAACAACTCCTTTGATAAGTGTAGGGGGCAATTTCTTTTTCACAGACTGTGTAATTAATCTGTGAAAGATGGGGGCATACACTCCACATTAGCGCGGGAGATCTCGATCTCTGCCAGGCCACAGTGTATAGGATACCTTGTATATCTCCTTGTTCTTTTTACTTCTTTCCAGGCCTTTTAATCCCATATTCCCGTAAAATAAAAGATTTTATATCCTACTTTTGTCAACAGTGGGAGTCATATCCAATTATTAATAACACAGCAGGAACGGAAGAAAAAAAAAAAAGTTTTGAGCTTTTCCTGGGAAGCGGCCAATACGTTTCTTTAGGGAGCCGTTATTTCATACTCAATATCTAAGCGAAGAGAAACTCCGCAGTCAGTAATGAACAGTGAGGCGGCGGTGGATTGTGCTCCGTGATGAACGGCAAATTCTGAATGGGTATCCAGCCCTAAATAACAATATGGAAGTCACCCACTTTACAACAGCTTCAAAATGAACAGCCATTTTTATGTCTGCGCGTAATTCTGCGCAGAGCACGGCCGGCTTACAAAGGACGGATTACCGGAGACGCATAAAACATGATGGGCTCTTTCTGCTGATTAACAGTTAGAAATGTTTAACTACTCCGAACTGCAGGATGGGAGTCGTCTTCCTCCTGCCGAACACATCAGAAGACCGATACAAAGGCAGGAGCTTTCTAGTAATGTATTGCAGGAGTCCAGAACCTGCGAGCCCCACTGTGGCTCACCTGTGGCCCCCGTCCTGCAAGCGGAGCCCCAGCTCATCACATGGCAGAAGACCAACCATGGCGGCAGGAGAGTATAGGTGCAGTTTGATTAGTAGATGATCGGCATATAGATGCAATCTTTCTCCTGTTTCCCTGCTCAATCCCTAATCTTGCAGAGACCCTTTTTTTTTTTCACCCGCAAGTCGATCGTAATGCTTGTGCAGTTTTGCTGGTGAAGCAGCCATTTCCCTGCGAGATTAAGTGATTGTGCTGGGAAACGGTGGAAAGGTCTCCGAGGGATAGGTAATGGATGCAGCCTTGGGAAGGAGAGTGAATCGTGCATTTCTGCGCCTCTCGTTATGTCTGCCATTGTCCAGGTGAACCTCGGCAGACATACCATAAGTCTCAGGAGCACCAGGGGCCCCATACCCCCTTCCATCTGCACCTCACATGTACAACTGTCTGCATACCGATCCTCTGCAGCTGTATTGCTGACACTATACGTCTCCAAAGTCCTGTTCTCTGCTTGGTTACCCCAAAAGATTGACCCCATATTACTTTTATTAGCGCTAGGAGAGTTCTTCCATTGTGAGTAGGGCTAGCAAATCGCCTCTCATTAATAGTATCTGTATTTATTTTATCCGTGTTAGTAATCGTAACAAATCAGTGCCCTCATTATTAATAATGGCAGCAGAGCGCTCCCACAGATTGCCTCCCATTATTACTGGTGCCAGCTTAGTGCCTTCTGATAGTCATAGCACTGGAAAAGTGCCCTCATTACTCACAGCCCCCCTGTTATTCATAATGCCAGAAGATTGCTCCCCGCTAATAATGCCAGCAGAATACCCCATTATTCATAGGGCCAATCTACAGGTCTGTATTCACCTGAAGTTTTATGGTGGCCCCTTTAGGAAGTCTAATACCGCTGTGCCACCCAAAGATGAAAAAAGGCAATATATTCCTGATTCATAGCATAAATTGTATACTGGTGGTACATTGAGCAGCCATGTTGTACCAGGCTGCTCCTGTTCATCCCTGAGGCATGAAGACCTTGATGGGTTCCCTTTTGTGCTAATAAATGCAATGCATGCGAAACGCATTACTTTTCGCCTTCAATTCGCCATCAGCAGCGCATGAGTGATACCTCCGTTTTCATCTTTACAGACATTATATTACGTCTTGTGCTACTTGCTAAGCTTATTATCAAGACTCCGATCGGATTCTTGCACCAAAAGGTTGCGCAATGTCATATGACCACCGGTGTCCACAGTGCCGACATCGGGGCTATGGGGTCAGTTCGAGAGCAAAATATCAATGTTTTTTTTTATTTTAGGCTCTAATTTTGATTCCTTCATAAGAAGTAGTGGACAACCCCTTTTACTGTCCATTTGCACTGGTCATGGCCGTTAACCAGCTTTCTTACTATTTCCAAAAGCAACCAGCTAAATACTGGATGCTGCTCTGGAGTATAATACAGGCAGTTACTTAGGAACCAAATCCGGATATGTAATATGATATATTTGTATATTTATGTATATGGCATAATATGGCAAAAATGGCCCCAGACGTGATAAGAATGGTTAATGTCTGCTACTAGCATGGTCCGTCCTACCTGCTGGCCATTTCCTTCATTGGTAACAGGTGTAGGGATTGTTTTAGAAGATTTGACGGGATCTTTTTTATTAAGCACCTATTCTGTTTCTTTCCAGGTTGTGGGATATTGAATGCGGAGCGTGCTTACGAGTTCTGGAAGGACATGAAGAGCTGGTCCGATGTATTCGCTTCGACAACAAAAGGATAGTTAGCGGAGCGTATGATGGGTACGTCTGGCCATTTACTCTTCACTAGCCGGAGCTGTGCCCTGAATCTATAGATCATGTTCACTAAAACCTGGTCTTCTAGAGGGGTTGTCCTGTAAAAAACTGACCAGTACACATAGTACATATATATTCTAGATAACGGATTCTTCTCCAAGAGATGCTCTATTTCAGGGATGTAAAGGATAGCAACAGCACCAACCATCACATATATGTATATGTAGCACACTATATCTAAAAAAAATTAAATACAGTGGAAATGTTCAAAATTATAATAATACACATGTGAATGTGGACAACATGGTAGGGAGACTGTAATAGCTAAGCAATACAAAAACAGAAAAACAGTCCAAAAGCCCAATAAAATATAAATTTTATTAAATAAATAAAAATGACATAATTAACAGAGCAGGTGCATGAGACATAAGAGAGCTGACAGACAAATGATGTCAGCAAAGAAACGTCTTAAAGGGATCATGGTCCATCAACCAACCCACCATACAATCAAAAACATCATTGCAATCGGATGTCTGGGGGCACAATTACAATATTAAATTACTAGCTGAATAGCAGCACCAAGATATATCACCCAGACATAACAATGGAATCACATACCTATTCGGGTAGATGGAAAAACGGACCACTGACCCACCCCTATCTATTTCAGGGATGTCAAACGCAAACACAGAGAGTCAAAATGAAAAACTTGCACAAAGTCGCAGGCCAACCAGTATACAATATGATGGGGCCCACATAGTCCTCCATACAGAATAATGGGCCCCACATATTCCTCCATACAGAATAATGGGCCCCACGTAGTCCTCCATCCAGAATAATGGGCCCCATGTAGTCCTCCATGCAGAATAATGGGCCCCACATAATCCTCCATCCAGAATAATGGGCCCCATGTAGTCCTCCATCCAGAATAATGGGCCCCATGTAGTCCTCCATGCAGAATAATGGGCCCCACATAATCCTCCATACAGAATAATGGGCCCCACTTAGTAGATTTCGACATATTCAGGAGAAATTTCACAACAAATTTTGTGGTCCATTTTCTCCTGGTACCCTTGTGAAAATAAAAAAAGTTTGGGTCCAAAGTAAATGTTTTGTGAAAAAAGTTAAATGTTTATTTTTTAATTCCACATCAATACTTCAGTTCTCGTGAAGCACCTGAAGGGTTAATAAACTTCTTGAATGTGGTTTTGCGCACCTTGATGGGTGCAGTTTTTAGAATGATGTCACTTTTGGGTATTTTCTGTCATATTGACCCCTCAAAATCACTTAAATGTGAGGTGGTCCCTGAAAAAAATGGTTTTGTAAATTTTGTTGGAAAAATGAGAAATCGCCGGTCGATTTTTAACCCTTATAACGTCCTAACAAAAAAAAAAATTGTTTCCAAAATTGTGCTGATGTAAAGTAGACATGTGGTAAATGTTATTTATGAACTATTTTGTGTGACACCACTCTCTGATTTAAGGGCAGAAAAATTAAAAGTTTGAAAATTGCTAAATTTTCAAACTTTTTTGCCAAATTTGTTTTTTTTTCATAAATAAATGCAAGTCATATAGAAGAAATTTTACCACTATCATGAAGTACGATATTTCACGAAAAAACATTCTCAGAATCGCCAGGATCCATTGAAGCGTTCCAGAGTTATTACCTCATAAAGTGACAGTGGTCAGAATTGTACAAATTGGCTTGGTCATTAAGGTCAAAATTGGTTCTGTCTCTAAGGGGTTAAACCACTCTACTGTTAATTTTGCAGTATGCTTTGAGCATGGTCTTGTTGGAAGGTGAACTTCTGTCCCAGTCTCAAATCACTGATAGACTGAAACAGATTTTGCTCAAGAATATCCCTGTATTTCACACCATCCATCTTCTCCTCGACTTGGATCATTTTCCCTGTCCCTGCTGTTGAAAAACATACTCACAGTATGATGCTGCCACCACCATGTTTCACTGTGGGGATGGTGTTCTTGGGATGATGAGCTGTGTTTGGCACCAGACATGGCATTTAGCTTGCTGGCTAAAAAGTTCAATTTTGGTCTCCTCTGACCACAGCACCTTCCTCTGTACATTAAATGGAGCCTGTCACCATATTTGGCCGATACTAGTTACGGCCACCGCCTTTCATGGCTGATATACAGCATTCTATAATGCTGTGTATCTGCCCCCAACCCAGCGTGTAAGAGAAGAAAAATAACTTTTATTATACTCACCTGCGAGGCGGTCCAGTCCGAGGAGTGTCGCTCTTCTTTGTTCCGCGCCTCCCATCTTCTTGCGATGCCGTCCTCCTTCTTGCTTTGTGAGGATGACGCGTCTCTGCATCATCCACACAGTCTGCTCGGAATCGCTCTCCTGCGCAGGTGTACTTATCTGCCCTTTTGAGGGCAGAGAAAGTCCTGCAGTGCGCAGGCGCGGGGCCTCTGACCTTTTCCGGCGCCTGCGCACTGCAGTACTCTGCTCTACCAATTAAAAAAATTATGTCTCTTGCGTGTCCCGGCCGTCCTTCTCCCAGCACAGACAGCACCAGCAGTGACACCATTGCACCGCTAAGGGGCCCACAATAGGAGCACGCTACGTTGGATCCTTGGGTGTAACAGGAGGGGGTTGTGCCCGCCTCCCTTTGTTGTTGATTTTACAGAATCAATATCCAAAACAGAACCATTGTATAACTATTGCAGACTGAAGCCCCATCATGGGGTCGGTCTGGACACACTGGAAAAGCCAGGAAATGCTTTCTCAGCCAATCACTGGTTTCTGCTGTGGTGAGTGAGCGGCACAGCGAGTGGGCATTTCCACTCAAGGACATAGAGGGCAGGTGCTGCTGGGGACTCGCATCACTTTGTTCATTTTTTTAAACAAACATGCGCCCTTTGAACAGATTATTTGCACCTGCTGGACAGGTGTCTGCAAGACAAGGTTTGCAATTCCTTTAAATATTTAGTTCCAATTCTAACCATTGGGTGACAGCCAATATGGAGGCCCTGTATTTCTCCTCTTTCCCAGACCTGGAAATGCCTGTTCTTCCCAGTTATGTGACATAAATAACATTTGCAGTACAAGATTCTGGGAATCTTTGCCGATCCCCATGAGACAGATCATAGTGGCCTTTTCCAGTTGTCACTTGATGCCCTTGTCCTCCAGAAACCCACTGGCATCTCATCTATTTACTAGACAGATTTTATTTTTTTTTCTGCCACAATTTAATGGTTTGATAAAGAAGATAAAGGATTTTGTTTGTAATCACAATTATGCAGAGCAGACGCTGTAGGTAAAAGATTTCATGTATAAGAATTAGGAATTAGGGAGAATGTGTTGTGTCTTTATCCGATGCCATTAAATGCTCCATTAATTAACATCACCTGTTCTCCTACCATTTGTCTTGGTTAATTTTAGAAATGCGTGGCAAAAATATTCTTATTTTTCATTCGGTTGTAACGAAGCTGCAGCATGTTTCATTAGTCAGAGCATTTATCAAAATATACTCCTGATCTGTTCACCGCGGGGCTTCATTATTGAGGCCCTGCTCTAATTAGCATCAGTCGGATGACAGCAGCGCTCACTCATGTTTCATCACATGACTAAGTAAACGCCGCCGCTCGTTTCACACTTGCACGTCATGGACAATAGGGCCATTGTACAAAGACTTAAATGAGCGGGGGAAGCGAGTCACTTACATAAAGGTCATCAGATCATTAAAAATGCCTGCTCATTCTGTTTCCATTGACTTCTTAAACGGGTTTGTCTAGCACTTAGAAACTGATGACCTGACTTTGGGATAGGTATCAGATCGCAGGAGCGTCGAATAGATGTTTCCGCTCCAATAGTGGACAGATTTAAATAGTGTACAGAACCAGATCCCCATTGCTCCATACATAGTTTAGTGCATGGGACCCCAACCACCGGTCCGCGACCCAGGACCAGGCCGTTGGGGTTCTTATGCCAGTTCTTATGCTATATATGTGTGGGGCCATCATACTATATATGGGGGATTACAGGTGGAATCATCATACTTTGTAAATGTCATAATTAAATCATAAGTATGCACTAAACGCCAACCCCCTCTATAACCCCGCCCTATATGACCAAAGCCCCGCCCCTGCACCACACCGCCGGGCCATGGAAGAATGGTCTTCCTTAAAACCGGTCCCTGGTGCAAAAAAGTTGGGAACCACTGGTTTAGTGTACATTCTTGGATACTGACGCTCAAGTGAATGGGACCTTAGCTGCAGTACCCAAAAGTGGCCACTAGTCAGTGTATGGAGCTGAGAAGTTCTGGCAGTGGACACTCTGTACTTTTAGGTGTTATGGGAGCTGCAAACTGCTTATCGGTGGAAGTGCCTGGTTTGGACTCCCACTGATCTGATAGTGATGACGTATTGAAAGACTAATTGGAGTCAAAACTTTGCTGCATTCACTGTAATAAAGATGTCACCTGATATTTCACATCTTTTGGAGTGCTGCGTGTATCATCCTATTTTAAGGATACGTAATACGAACCCTTGACAAGACTACAAAACTATCTGTCCCAGACACTGCATCAGTTTTCCCGCACCTGGAGAAACTGAAAGAGAAATCAATGACTTAGTCGGTTTGGATGGGGGCCGGAGATGGAGGATATTTGGTGGGGGCCGGTGACGGAGGATATTGGGTTTTGGCCGGAGATGGAGGATATTGGGTGGGGCCGAAGATGGAGGATATTGGGTGGGGGCCGGAGATGGAGGATATTGGGTGGGGGCCGGAGATGAGGATATTGGGTGGGGGCCGGAGATGAGGATATTGGTTGGGGGCCGGAGATGGAGGATATTGGGTGGTGGCCGGAGATGGAGGATATTGGTTGGGGGCCGGAGATGAGGATATTGGGTGGTGGCCGGAGATGGAGGATATTGGGTGGGGGCCGGAGATGAGGATATTGGGTGGGGGCCGGAGATGAGGATATTGGGTGGGGGCCGGAGATGAGGATATTGGGTGGTGGCCGGAGATGGAGGATATTGGTTGGGGGCCGGAGATGAGGATATTGTGTAGGGGCCGGAGATGGAGGATATTGGGTGGGGGCCGGAGATGGAGGATATTGGGTGGGGGCCGGAGATGGAGGATATTGGGTGGGGGCCGGAGATGAGGATATTGTGTGGGGGCTGGAGATGAGGATATTGCAGAGCCTTTATATGCTTGGGATCTTCATAACACAAGCAGCTTCATATGGACTCAATGCGATGCTGGAGGGGATCTTTACAAACACCTCCCCACAGGCATTTCTCCTTTGGGTATATTTACTAACTTGCACCCTTGTAACCTCACGCTTGGAAACTTCGAGCGCGGCCACCTGTCCCTCTTTTCCTCTCCTCTTGCTCTTCTGCTGGGCTTTTACCTGAATAACCACTGCTGCTCTACACACAACTTTTCATGGGTATTGCCCAGAAAACCACCTAGGTCTATAGTTACGGCGTGACTTTGGAAATACGGACGCTGTCTTCTTATTGGGAAGCTTCTGTGATGACTTACTGTCTGTATACAGACACTTAAAGCCATGACATCACGATGGCACCAAAGCTTTGTAACCAATATCTTTGCTTCAGTGCATATCCAATGAAGACTATTGCAACCATGCAGTAATCTTTATCAGTCTCCATGGTAACAGACAACAAACAATCTGTGTAGTCTGATTCTGCAGCAGTGAGGCTCCCTACTTCTGGTTTATCTGCGGAGTGTATGATAGCGGTAGTAGTCTGGAATCATGGTGACTTATGGTTTTTCATACGATCTGTAGACATATTGCGGTAGGATATTTTCTTTATATAAGTTGCAGGCTTCAGTTTTTGCTGGGCAACCACTAAGTATCACTATCCGAGTGCTGCCTCTATTTATGCAAGGGTATGGAACTAGGTGACATAAAATAGTGCTGCCATCCATCCCCTCCAAGTCTTCATAATATCATACCTGAGTGTCAGTGACTCGGTATTTATGCATTTAGGCCTCTATGGACAGAGACTTGTATCATGTCCACTTTCTCCACGATGACCCCCATAATGTGTTGCAGGCATATAAAAAAGTAATTGTAGGCATTCTACATTAACCTACATGTATCGCTTCTCACCATATGAGCTTATTCCCCATTTCAACATTTAATTTGTTGAGAACTGTTCGCGTTTTATTGTATTGTCTCTTCCTATTGCTAGCAATCTATAACTTACTCTTTGGCTTGCAGGAAAATTAAAGTGTGGGACCTTGTGGCTGCATTAGATCCGCGCGCTCCCGCAGGGACACTTTGTCTGCGGACACTTGTGGTAAGTATACAGAGATTTGTTGTGTTGACCGAACACGAGCGTTAAGGCATTAACACATACAGGAATAACACAATTTGTTTTAACATCTCGCTATTTAATAGGAGGGATCTCTCAGGAATACAAATTATTACATTAAAATTCACCAGGGAGTCTATGAAATTAAAATAAGTAATAGGTACCAGTGTTGGTCACAACAGTTTTTCCAGTTTACTGTTCTATGTGCATTTTTAGTATGAAATGTGGGGTTTTTTTTTCTTATGTGTTATATCTTATATATATTTTCATATAATATAAATATATATATATATATATATATATATATATATATATATATATATATATATATATATATATTTTTTTTTTTTTTTTTTTTTTTTAAAGCATAATTCTGCTTATCTTCATTTATGGATATCATCTGATAGTATTTTTAAAAATAAGTACTTTTGCAATTTGCAGTTTATTAAAATTTGCAGCCGTTTTTGAGATATTAACACTTTTTTACCTTTGTTTACAGCTCATTGCCTAGGACACCGACCACCGCTGCTGTCTAGCTAGTAAGCACTGTGCTGAATCTGGCTATAATTAGGAGGTAACAGTGCACCCTATTAATCCTGGCCAGCTTTAAAACAGTGCTCACAAGCTCACTTGATAAGAGCTGGTAAGCACTGCGCATTTTCTGTTAACAAAGATGGTCAGTGTCCAAGGAAACAATCTGTAAGGGCTTTATTCACTCATTATGATTTTTGGTAAGTATTTCCTGAGTATTTCTATGCCAAAGCCAGGAGTGTCTCCAGAACACAGAAAAGGTGTAAGTCTTTCAATTATAGGTTTTCTCTGTAAGTTCACATCCTGGTTTTGGCATGCACACACGGATTCAAAATACTGACCAAATACTGACCTGTGAATAAGCCCTAAAAGAAAAGTGTTAACGGGGTTATCCACTACTCGACAACCCCTTCTGAAGCCATATGTTTGCCCCCAGTAAAATAACATCTATACTCCCCTCCAGTGTCGGCGGCGTTCCGGTGGTGTCGGCACTGTTTCTCCTGGCGAACCCAGTGGCCGCTTCACTCTCCCCACCTTCGGACAAATCGCATCCAGAGGAAGTTCGAGCTGCTGCTCTCTCACTTCCTCCGGATTTATGTGATAGATACGAAGGCAGGGAGAGTGAAGTGGCCACCGATTGGTCGCAGACATCACGTGACGTAACAGTGTCACGTGAGCCCCAGGGAGACATTGCTGACACCATTGGAACAGCGCTGGCATCAGAGGTGAGCATAAATCTTGCTATTTTACTGGTGGCAAACATACGGATTGAGAAAGGGTTGTCGAGTAGTGGACAACCCCTTTAATATCTCAATAATGGCTAAAAATTTTAAGAAGCTGTAAATTTCAAAATTGCTTGTTTTTTACACTTATTTGATAATGCCCTTCTATGAAGATGGGAATAACCCTTCACATTAACTGTTAGCTTGGTGTGGGTCTGACCGATTGAACCCCCAACAATCACCTAAACTGGGAACTTACCAAATATTAAACGGACATCTAATTGAGGCCTAAATCTATAGTAATTTATACATCTGCGTTACCCCCGCCCCTTCCTATAATGCCCCTTTGTTATCACCACCCCTGTCTTTAATGTGCCTGCGTTACCACCGCCCCTGCCTATAATGTGCCTGCGTTACTCCCGCCCCTGCCTATAATGTGCCTGTGTTACCCCCGCCAGTGCCTATAATGTACCTGCGTTACTCCTTCCCCTGCCTACAATGTGCCTGTGTTACCCCTGGCCCTGCATATAATGTGCCTGCGTTACCCCGCCCTTGCTTATAATGTTGCAGCGTTACCCCCGACCCTGCATATAATGTGCCTGCGTTACCCCAGTCCCTACCTATAATGTGTCTGTTACCCCTGCTCCTGCCTATAATGTGCTTGCGTTGCCCTTGCCTATAATGTGCCTGCGTTACCCCCGCCCATGCCTATAATGTGCCTGCGTTGCCCCCTGCCTATAATGTGCCTGTTACCCCTGCCCATGCCTTTAATTTGCCTGCGTTGCCCCGCCCCTGCCTATAATGTTTCTTCGTTAGCCCCACCCCTATATATAATGTTGATCCATTACCCACCCCCCTGCCTATAATGTGCCTGCGTTACCCCCGCCCCTGTATATAATGTGCCTGTTACCCCCGCCCTGTATATAATGTGTCTACGTTACCCCCGCCCCTGTATATAATGTGCCTACGTTACCCCCGCCCCTGTATATAATGTGCATGCGTTACCCCGCCCCTGTATATAATGTGCCTGCGTTACCCCCGCCCCTGTATATAATGAGCCTGCGTTACCCCCGCCCCTGTATATAATGTGCCTGAGTTACCCCCGCCCCTGTATATAATGAGCCTGCGTTACCCCCGCCCCTGTATATAATGTGCCTGCGTTACCCCCGCCCCTGTATATAATGAGCCTGCGTTACCCCCGCCCCTGTATATAATGTGCCTGCGTTACCCCCGCCCCTGTATATAATGAGCCTGCGTTACCCCTCCCCTGTATATAATGTGCCTGCGTTACCCCTGCCCCTGTATACAGGGCCGGCGTCAGCACCCGGCATACCCGGGCAAGTGTCGGGGCCCTGAGCAGGCGGGGGGGCCCACTCGCCGTCTGGCACCCCGGTTCCCGTCAGCGGAGGAGAGCGGTGCCAGCGCCGCCACTGGGCCCCCCCCCCCCCCCCTTGCTCAGGGCCCCGGCAGCCGGCCCAGCACAATACTCACCTCTCCCCGTGCCTCCGCAATCCGCAGCTCCAGGCTCCCTCTGCAGGGCGCCCGCGCTTCCTCTCACAGCAGCGCCACTGAATGACGTCATCATTCAGCGGCCGGCTGTGGCAGACAGAGAGCGCGGACGCCGGACAGGTGAGATGTGAGGTGCGTGTATGTGTCTGTGTGTATCAGTGTGTGTGTATGTAGTGCGGTGCTTTGTGTGTGTGTATGTGAGAGAGTGCTGCGGCGCTGTCTGTGTGTGGTGCTGTATGTGTGATGGTGGTGGGGGGAGGCAGTGATGGTGGTGAGGAGCCGGAGGCAATGATGATGATGATGGAAGGCAATGATGATAATGATGAGGAGGCGATGATGATGGGGAGGCAATGATGAAGATGATGGGGAGGCGATGATGATGGAGAGACAATGATGATGATGGGGAGGCAATGATGATAATGATGGGGAGTCTTTCCACAGCGCCCTTTCCTGAGCCGTAACAGCGCAGAATGCAGCACAGTGCAGTGGAGAGCTCCATATTTGGTATGGAGCATTATATGGGGACCAGTATCCTGTATGGAGCATTATTTTGGGTCCAATATTCTTTATGGAGCATTATATTTGGCCCATAATACTGTATGGAGGACTATGTGGTGCCCATAATATTGTATGGAGGACTGTACTGTCCAGTCTGTACTGTGCGCTGTGAGGATTTGGCGGTTTCTGAGCTATTGTAGAATTTACAATAGATATCACTCATGTAATGGAAGAAGTGAAGTGTTTGGCATTGTACTATACCTATATTTCTCTGCAGTATCTGTGCATCATGAATCGTGGTATGTGTTAAAGGGGCCCACTGAGACTCTTTCGCCTGGGGCCCATAAAAACATGGAACAGGCCCTGCCCGTATATAATGTGCCTGCGTTACCGCTGCCCTGTATATAATGTGCCTGCGTTACCCCAGCCCCTGTATATAATGTGCCTTCGTTACCGCCGCCCCTGTATATAACGTGCCTACGTTACCCCCGCCCCTGTATATAATGTGCCTGCGTTACCCCCGCCCCTGTATATAATGTGCCTGCGTTACCCCCGCCCCTGTATATAATGTGCCTGCGTTACCCCCGCCCCTGTATATAATGTGCCTGCGTTATCCACGCTCATGCCTGTAATGTGCCTGCGTTACCCACGCCCCTGCCTTTAATGTACCTGCGCTACACACGCCCCTGGCTATAATGTGCCTGCATTACCCCCTCCCCTGCCTATAATGTGCCTGCATTACCCACGTCCCTGCCTATAATGTGCCTGCGTTACCCACGCCCCTGCCTATAATGTGCCTTCGTTACCCACGCCCCTGCCTATAATGTGCCTGCGTTACCCATGCCCCTGCCTATAATGTGCCTGCGTTACCCACGCCCCTGCCTATAATGTGCCTGCGTTACCCACGCCCCTGCCTATAATGTGCCTGCATTACCCCCTCCCCTGCCTATAATGTGCCTGCATTACCCCCTCCCCTGCCTATAATGTGCCTGCGTTACCCACGCCCCTGCCTATAATGTGCCTGCGTTACCCACGCCCCTGCCTATAATGTGCCTGCGTTACCCACTCCCCTGCCTATAATGTGCCTGCGTTACTCACGCCCCTGCCTATAATGTGCCTGCATTATCCCTGCCCGTGCCTATAATGTGCCTGTGTTACCCCTGTCCGTGCCTATAATGTGCCTGCGTTACCCCGTCAGTGCCTATAATGTGCCTGCGTTACCCCGTCGGTGCCTATAATGTGCCTGCGTTACCCCCGCCCGTGCCTATAATGTGCCTGCGTTACCCCCGCCCGTGCCTATAATGTGCCTGCGTTACCCCCGCCCGTGCCTATAATGTGCCTGCGTTACCCACGACCGTGCCTATAATGTGCCTCCGTTAACCCAAGCCCCTGCATATAATGTGCCTGCGTTACCCCTTCTGGGCCTATAATGTGCCTGCGTTTTCCCCGTCCGTGTCTATAATGTGCCTGTGCTACCCACGCCCCTGCCTATAATGTGCCTGTGCTACCCACGCCCATGCCTATAATGTGCCTGCGTTATCCCTGTCCGTGACTAAAATGTGCCTGCATTATCCCTGCCCCTGCCTATAATGTGCCTGCGTTACCCCCGCCCGTGCCTATAATGTGCCTGTGTTATCCCTGTCCGTGCCTATAATGTGCCTGTGTTATCCCTGTCCGTGCCTATACTGTGCCTGCGTTACCCCTTCTGGGCCTATAATGTGCCTGCGTTACCCCCATCCGTGCCTATAATGTGCCTGCATTATCCCCGTCTGTGTCTATAATGTGCCTGCGCTACCCACGCCCCTGTATATAATGTGCCTGCGTTACCCCCACAAGCTGGAGAAAGAAAGATAAAGTTGCAAATTTTAGCACAAATATAGCATGCACCAAAATTTGCAACTTTCCTGTGCCAGAAAACTGCCATAGATTGCACCACAGTGACTGATGTAGGAATAATTGATGCTTTGTTTTACTTTTTTTTTTTGCTTTTAGAGCAATAAAGTCCTGCTCACTTTTGATAATTTGATGACATGTATTACACTTTCACATGTTAGGGCTTGGACACATTCTCGATATTGTGATTAGTGATTCATAGTATCAGGGAACAGACCGCCAAAAGGCTTTCATTTTGCTTTTTTAGCAAGTGGTACAAAGCTTACGCTTCTCAATTTGTTACTGAAGTTGATGTGAAACAAGATCTGTGTAATTGCCGCCTCATCCAGGAACCATTATTTTCCCTCTTGGCAAAATTTCACTGCGGCCTGTTAAATAGAAGCGCAGTTAAAAGGATGGGAGCTGTGGTTTGTGTATGGCTGTGACCACAGGAGATCAGAATTTAGAGTGCTGCCATTATGGCCGTCCAAAATTAATCTTGGCTTAGGACCAGGAATGGAATAGCCTCCTATCGCTTCTGTTCAGATTGCAAGCAGTAGGAGGAGGTTCATAGTTCATGACTGTCGATTGCAGGCTCATCCGTCTTCACGTTGAAGTTTATAAGACATCGCAACGTCTGCTTGATCCGGCGTGATAATGTGATGACTCATTTTTATAGCTTGTAGTCCAGAGATTAGTGCGTAGTTAGACATGCTGACAATAGCACGATCTGCTGATATCATACAATGTGTTCTGCATTCTGCATCCTTACAGATAAATGCCGAATTGTCAGACGATGAGGGGTTAAAAACTCCACAAAATTTTGTGGAGTAAACCTGCAACCCTCGACCAATGTGGATTTCTTTTGCCAATATTTCTTTTTCAAATTTTTTTTGTTGGTTTGCAAAAGAAGGATTTTTTTCACTACCCCACAAAATAGTGCCACTCTTGCACATGGACAAGACAGGTTTAATTCCAGACACAGCCCACGGACAAAAGTGTCTCTAATTTAATTTTTACACGTGTGGAACTAGTAGACGAGGAGACTGAATGAAAGCATTTTTTTTTCGTGGCATCGTGATGTTTTGCAGTGGGGTGGTACATTTTTTAATATTTCCTAGATTAGACAGATCTTTCATCTAGATGAGATAAATTAAATTCCGCTTTAGGAATAAATGGGCAATAAGAAGTCACAGTCCAATTTGGTGAAAGGCTTATTCCAAAATGGAGCGTATGGAAAGAGGTGGTTTAAACATAGTGACTAGTGATGAGCGAGTTTGCTCGTTGCTTGAGTTTTCCAGAGCATGCTCGGGTGATCTCCGAGTATTTGGGTGTGCTCGGAGATTTAGTTTCTGTCGGCGCAGCTGCCTGATTTATGGCTGCTGGACAGCCTGAATACATGTGAGGAATGCCTGTTTGTTAGGGAATCCCCACATGTATTCAGGCTGTCCAGCAGCCATAAATCATGCTGCTGCGGCGATAGAAACTTAATCTCCGAGCATGCCAAAATACTCGGAGATCACCCGAGCAACGAGTATACTCGCTCATCACTAATAGTGACCCTGACCCCTTAATGGCATTATTTAAGACTCATATTGATATTGTGGGTCCCAGACAGTCATATTGATAACTTATTCATAGGCCAATATGAGATTGGTACAAGTCCGACACCCGCCAACCCCATTGGCTTCTGTTGTGTGCTCCAGCAGTGGCCGGAGGTAAGTAATGTACGACGCGGATCAGCACCGCTCTACATATAGTGCCGCTATCTCCCCTTCTAGGGAATATTCTTCATTCTGCTACCAGGGCAGATATCAGTGGGGGGTGCCAGGTCTTATACTCCCACCAATCTCATACTAATGACCAGGGTGGATTTGATTTAAATCAAACTGATTTAAATCACGATTTAAATCACGATTTAAATCACTAGTCAGTAAGGCTTGATTTAAATCAGCGATTTAAATCAAAGTTTCTACCTAAACTAGTTCTTGCTACTTTAACATGCAAGTAGATGAAGATTTTTAGAATCACTTTTTATATTACTTTTTTCTCCCCAGTTTAATGGGTTAATCATTCATATTTGGACACCACTGTTCTGTTGTACTTAGGAAGGAGAAAAATAATCCTGACCTTAATAACAATTTAAATAGATTTATTCAACTGAAACAGTAACAACATTACAGCATAAGTTATTTGCTTAAACAAACATCCATGTTTGTTAACTAATTTGGCTAAACAAAATATATATATTTTAAGAAACTTAGACTGTCAGCCCAGCCGACACATGAAAAACTTATATACTACTGTCCCTGCTGTCTTCTGTAGCTCCCTCGTCGTCATCTTCATATCATCTTCTTCTTTGTTCCTATTCACAATCTGGAAAAGAAAAACAAGCTTTCCTGCTTTATTGGGTCCCAACCGATTTCTCAATTTAGAATGAATGAGTCCAAAGGAAGAGAATATTCTTTCAACGCCTGCAGAAGAAGCTACTGCTGTTAAAAGTGAAATCATTACTTGAACAGTCTCTAAATCCAAGCGCTTAAGTGACTTCCACCAGTTTACTGGTGTGACTTTCCTTAAAATATCTTCAGCAAACATATATTTCTTGAATGGTTCCCCCTTAGCTCTGAAGTTTATTATAGTTGGCATTAAAGATGGATGATTGCTGGATACCCATGTCATAGCTAACTCCTCTTCCTCAGCACTTAGGTTTTGACCCTGATATTGGATATTGACAATATTTGCCAAAAAATGAGCAGGAGTCAGTGCTTGTCCCATTCGTTTGTTTATTGCTTGTAATTTAATTCTGTCCATGTGTAGTTCTGTTTTTAAGTGTTCACTCAGTTCCTTCCAAACTTCAACAGCATCCGCAATAAAACAGCTATTTTTCTGTATTTTGTTTAAAGCTTGAGAGATGGGTTTCAGGAAGCTCAGCATATGTTCAACATTTCTCTTAAGCCCAATGTTGAGGATTTTGGCCGTGACAGTGCCATCTATTTTATCTCTATTTTCTTCACAAAGTGTCATCAGAATAGGCCAGTTTTTGATATACTGCTCAAAACAGTCCACCACAGAGTTCCATCTAGCATCTTGTGGGAGCGTTAGCTTGGTTCCACCCATCCTTTTCAGAGCTGCTGCAGCAAAATGATTATTACGGAAGTATTTAGCAATTTCAACAACATTAGCCTTTATTTCTGGAACACTTTCACTTAAGTCTTTGGCTAAGAGGTGCAGCAAATGAGCACTGCAACCATATGTTATTAGCTTTGTATTCCCTCCCTGCTCTTCTAAATTTCTTCTCATCTTGGATACGTTTGCAGCATTGTCAGTGACCAAACTGCGTACTAGACATTTGAATTTTTGTTCACATGTTGTTATAGCTTTTACTGCCACTTCTTGTAAGTATTCTGCTGTGTGTGCATTTCCTGACGTATCAGTTGTTTGTGCAAGGAAGACTTTACCTTCTTCTGTTGTTATACAAGCACATACAATAGGATCATTGTGGACATTACTCCACCCATCAATACTTAGGTTAACAATTTTACCCTCCAGAGCTGTTGCACATTGCTCCATTTCTCTGTCATACACTTGATCTAGCAGTTTCCCTGCAACATCATCTCTGCTGGGTGGACTGTATCCTGGTCTCAGTGACTGAACCATATTAATGAAATGTGGGTTCTCAGTCAGACGGAAAGAAGAGTTCGTTGCATAAATAAACTGGGCAATTTTTTCATCAATCAACTCTTTTTCTAATCTGCTAGTTCTTATCACAAACCTATCTATGGTGGTTCCAGGAGGTAAAGGTTTTTTCTTCCTTTTGGGTGATGGTGATATGTGGCTGTGGGTGTCTGATGATGATGCTGCTGCTAATGAAGCACTATCCTGGATGGATAACTCTGAAACTGTAGAACAGGATGATGGTGATCTTGGAGGTGGATAGTTTCCAGAATCCATGAATTCCCCTAAACAAAAAAAGTCAATGCTGTTATTTTATTGTTTATACAATTTCTGCTTATTGTACACAACACAGCACTGCCCCAAAAGGAATATTTGTTTTTCTTCATAACTGTACCAAATGACAGTAACATGCAGTAATAATAAGAAATATAATTTTTCTCACACATGACAGTTCAGTCTTTAGAAATAGGATTCAATAAAAATGTTTACCAACCTGAAGATCCTGCCTGTTCAGAAGTGTTTCTTTGGTCATCTTCATCACCGCACTTCTCATGATGTTGCCTCATTCGCGCCACCAGGCCTTGCATCTCTTTGTTGCATCGTTTGCATTTTGCACGCATGCCTGCCTTACCGATAGGCGAAGGAGCTTCATTAAAATATTCCCAAACTGGGTCTCTTTTACGGCCTGCTGCCATTATAAGGAAAGAATGTAATAAACCTCAGATTGTACACACAAACAGATCCAGACTTGTCTGTCTGTGGCTATGCTGCAGTATTGTGCTCAAAGTTTCACTTTCATTTTCTTGTCTGCTTGCCCTTCCTCCTCCTCACACTTAGATTCACATTCTTCTTGTGTTGTGCAGATCTATTCCACTCCAAACAATCAGAAACATATTGTCTAACTTCTTGGACTTGGCACTGAAGGGGTTGATTCTGTATTCATATAGGTTTGTAGAACAATAGGATTAGGGTCTTTTTCTCAACTCTGTTCATGTTGTAACATTTTTGCCGTGAAGAAGAGGCTGGGACCTCTGCGGAGTCAAATTCAGTTTTGAGAACTGCATAAGTAAAGCGAGCGTCTGTGATAATATAGGAGAGAAACTGCCCACTAATCCTACAGAAACCTCTGGAAGAGCATGGCATTGTGAATGTTACACATATACAGCCTTTATTCTACTGAGTTAAACAACTCAGCTTTATCTCATGATGGAAGAACCTTTGGATGGTAAAATATTTTCCTCAAAAAGCAGTTTATTGAAAAAAATCCGATTTAAATCAAAAAAATCCGATGTTTTTGATTTTTTAAAAAAAATCATTGATTTTTATCCACCCTGCTAATGACCTATCACATCTACAGTCATGGCCAAAAGTTTTGAGAATGACACAAATATTATATTTTCACATGATCTGCTGCCCTTTGGTTTTTATGTGTGTTTGACAGATGTTTTTATCACAGACAGAAATATAATAATTGCAAACATATGAGTAACAAAAGCTTATATTGACAGTTAGAATGAGTTAATGCAGCAAGTCAATATTTGCAGTGTTGACCCTTCTTCTTCAGGACCTCTGCAATTCTCCCTGGCATGCTCTCAATCAACTTCTGGACCAAATCCTGACTGATAGCAGTCCATTCTTGCACAATCAATGCTTTCATTTTGTCAGAATTTTAGGTTTTTGTTTGTCCACCCGTCTCTTGATGATTGACCACAAGTTCTCAATGGGATTAAGATCTGAGGAGTTTCCAGGCCATGGACCCAAAATCTCTATGTTTTGTTCCCTGAGCCATTTAGTTATCACCTTTGCTTTATGGCAAGGTGCTCCATCATGCTGGAAAAGGCATTGTTGATCGCCAAACTGCTCTTGGAGGGTTGGGAGAAGTTGCTCTTGGAGGACATTCTGGTACCATTCTTTATTCATGGCTGTGTTTTAGGCAAGACTGTGAGAGAGCCGATTCCCTTGGCTGAGAAGCAACCCCACACATGAATGGTTTCAGGATGCTTAACAGTTGGCATGAGACAAGACTGGTGGTAGCGCTCACCTTGTCTTCTCCGAATGAGGCGTTTTCCTGATGTCCCAAACAATCGAAAAGGGGATTCGTCAGAGAAAATAACTTTACCCCAGTCCTCAGCAGTCCACTGCCTGTACCTTTTGCAGAATATCAGTCTGTCCATGATGTTTTTTCTGGAGAGAAGTGGCTTCTTTGCTGCCCTCCTTGAGACCAGGCCTTGCTCCAAGAGTCTCCGCCTCACAGTGCGTGCAGATGCACTCACACCTGCCTGCTGCCATTCCTGAGCAAGTTCTGCACTGCTGGTAGCCCGATCCCGCAGCTGAAACACTTTTAAGAGACAGTCCTGGCGCTTGCTGGTCTTTCTTGGGCGCCCTGAAGCCTTTTTGGCAACAATGGAACCTCTCTCCTTGAAGTTCTTGATGATGCGATAGATTGTTGACTGAGGTGCAATCTTTCTAGCTGCGATACTCTTTCCTGTTAGGCCATTTTTTTGCATTGCAATGATGACTGCACGTGTTTCTTTAGAGATAACCATGGTTAACAGAAGAGAAACAATGAAGCCAAGCACCAGCCTCCTTTTAAAGTGTCCAGTGGTGTCATTCTTACTTAATCATGACAGATTGATCTCCAGCCATGTCCTCATCAACACCCACACCTGTGTTAATGGAGCAATCACTGAATAGAGGTTAGCTGGTCCTTTTAAGGCAGGGCTGCAATGATGTTGAAATGTGTTTTGGGGGATAAAGTTAATTTTCTAGCCAAATATTGACTTTGCAAGTAATTGCTGTAAAGCTGATCACTCTTTATAACATTCTGGAGTATATGCAAATTGCCATTAGAAAAAGTGAAGCAGCAGACTTTGTAAAAATTAATATTTGTGTCATTCTCAAAACTTTTGGCCATGACTGTATATGTCAGTCCCAGGCAAACCAGGGTTTTTTTTGTGCGGGTTTTTTTGTGTCTTTTTTCACATATAAGTTATATTTTCATGTGTTCTCCTATGCAAGAAAATACAAGCTGTACTCACAAAAGCTAGATTTGTTGTTAAAAAAAGCAAAACAAAAACTGGTTTCATTCACCTAAATGGGCCTAGGTTTCTGCAAGCCCATTCTGATGGTTGACATTTCTGCAAAAAGACAGCCATGTGTGAATATATTCTCTTAAAGGGCTTGCCCTATGGAGAAAACTCCTTTCCATGTGCTATATGAGGGTATTTGGGTAGAGACGTAATGGCCCCCCACCTATCGTGCTGTTGAGTAATTCTGCTGTCGTCTTATATGGCAGAGGGGCCAAGTTCTTCAGATGAGCCACAAGTGAGTACAAAGGGAATTTCCCGTATTGTCACATATTTCTTTTTCTCGTGACTGTATCTTTGTAATGGTTTGTTCCTGTGATTTTGCTTTTTTCCCCAGGAACACTCAGGAAGAGTTTTCCGTCTACAGTTCGATGAGTTCCAGATAGTCAGCAGTTCTCACGACGACACGATACTCATTTGGGATTTTCTAAATGACCCAGCTGCACATGAGGAGTCCTCCCATTCACCTTCTAGAACATACACTTATATCTCCAGATAAATAACACTAACTAGTACCTCATTATTGCACAGGTAAGGCCTGATAGACAGCATGTCCTTTTCATTATATTATCACAACTTGTCATTACAGGTTTGTGCCTATAACCTTTTTTTTATTTTTTACCTAAACTGTAGATTTGCTGAGTTCATATGTAAGATTTGTTACAAATAATATGTTAAAGAGAACGTGTCAGCAGGATTGAGCACTCTAAAAACTAAAGGCATGGCCATATTATCGCTGTGATGCTGATTAATATGATACCTGGTGTACAGGCATCCGCTCAGCGGCTGATGATTACTCACCTTGTGAAGTTTTTATAAAATGACGTCTTCTGGGCGGGACCTGGGTGCTTGGTCTTCTTCTAGTTCTCTGCCACCCCACCCACCAGCCTCCTCTGCTTCTTGTACAGGTCACTGATTATGGATGCGCAGATTGATATTTTGGCTCAGTAAATTTTTCACCGAGCCGAAATCTTGATCTGCACATGCACCATATCCGGCGCCATTTTATTGAAGTCCTGCACACAGGACGCCGACTCACATTGTTGTGCACGCACCGCCCACACAATGGTGGCAGAGAAGAATTATAAAAATGAGGCAGGTCATTGAATATTCAGTGACCTGTACAAGAAGCAGAGGAGGCTGCTTGGGGTGCGGAGAACCAGAAGAAGACCCTGACCCTACATCTTGCCCCTTAGCACACGACATAATTTTATGAAAACTTCACAAGGTGAGTATTCATTGGCCACTGAGTGGATCCCTTCACATCACGTGTAATATTAATCAGCATCACAGCGTCGTTATGGCCATGCTTTTAATTTACTGGGCTAAATACTGCTGACAGGTTCTCTATAAATCCTCAAAGGCCTTTTTGCACTTCCATTTACGTGTGGTCTCTATATCCAGACTGTATTGGGATGTGCCGTCGTACTACAATACCATCCAGTTCCTGTATTCTCAGCAGCACATCCTCTGGTTACATCAGGGATTGTGCTGGCGATCAAGGATAACTTTTATGCTTACATTAATGACACGATCAGACAATAAACGGGCCATTAGTTGCTTAAAAAATGGCTTGTTTTCACAAGTCAGTGATCAGATATAAACACGCCTATGAGCGCTCTTATTACCTGCCTAGGTACAATCAAATGAGCTTCACTTATAGTGCTGTTTATCTGCAATGTCCTACTTCTACCCAACTCCTTTTTCACCCATGGGGGTTAAGGGAGCTGAGAGAGGTTTTGTTTTGTATTGTCACTACACTGAAGATCTGGTGGTGAGCCTGGATTTTCTTCCCCTAATAAAAGTGATTGCTGTGCAGGACTAAAGCTGATAAAGAATAACATAAAGAACATTCTTTGCCTGGCATTTAACAACAAATGATCTTTTTAGCTGACAAGAAGCATGCTGTCATTGTATATGATGCACATGATGCCTGAATGTGGGTGAAAGTAATAAGTCACTCACCTTTAACTACGCAAAACTCTTCTGAGGGTATCTTCCTGCATTGCTCCCTGCTAGTAATAAGCGAACATGCTTGGATAAGTTGTTATCTGACTATGATCGGGTGCTAACCGAGTGTCTTTGACGTGCTCGAAAAATATGCTTTAGTCCCCGCGGCTGCATGTCTCACTGCTGTTCGACAGCCGCAATACATGGAGAGATTGGCTAAAAGGCAGAAAATCGCTGCATGAGTTGCAGCTGTTGAACAGCCGCAAGACTTGCAGCCATGGGGACTCAAACATATTTTTCAAGCATGCCAAAGACACTTAGCACATGAGCATGCTCAGATAACACCTTGTCCAAGCACATTTGCTAATTACTACTCCCTGCTCAATGAATTAGACTGATAACTGCCATCAGCGACACAATGCTGCACTTGGGTCAGAGATTCCACTTACCGTCTCAGCTCGTTATATGAATAACCCCGTGTCTAGGTCGCTGTAAAGGGGCATTGTCATGAGATGTTGGTGCTGTAACGAAGATGCCCACATTCAGCAGGCAGGCGGCGGCGCCTGCGCTGTAGCATGATTGCATCTATCATATCCTTTTAATTATTTTATTTGGTGATATAAATGTATTCAGAAAAAAAAATTCTCTCTCAAAATGGCGCCGGCCGCGCCGTAGCATGTATCAGCAATCCAATTGATGCTACTGCGCAGGCACCGCTGGCACCATTTTGCTAGAGGAAAAAAAAGTGTGTCCACCAAAATGGCGCCGGCGGTGCCATTTTGAGTTTTTTTTCTGAATAAATTTGTAGCACCAAATAAAATAATTACATGGATATTATAGATGCAATCATGCTACAGCGACGGCGCCTGCTGAATGTGAGATTTTCTGTTTTTTCAAAACATATTATATTCAGTATATAAAATAGGAGGCAGGTCAGTGAGGGATCAGTGACCTGTCAGAAGTCATACAGATGAATATGTAATCACATGCAGACCCCCCACAGGCCGCCCCGGAGCACGGGCATATCATTAACTCAAAAGTGAAAATAAAGATTAAACAACAACCACAAGACGGATTTCATCAGCAGGTATCACTGTAATCAGTATAACGATGCCGACCTGACACTGCCTGTAGATTACTGTGCACAGTCCTGCTGACAGGCTCCCTTTAACCCATCGACTCTCCCAGTGGTTGATGGTTGCCTGGTCCAGATTTTGTCTCTTAAATGCCGCTGTCAATGATTGGCCATAGACTTCCGTAACCTTTGGTATGACACCTCCCTTCTTTAGAATAAGTTTCCATTAATCAAATGGCTAAACAGACTGGCACTTTATAACAAACTACCAAAGCATAACATATACAAAGCATAACATATAAAATAACAAAAAGAGATCTGTGTCATTGCTGCTGATTGCTGCTTTAGACTTATCGAGGGGAAAAATAATTTTCTGTGAAATTTATTGTTGATCTTTGTATTTTTCTCTTTTCGTGTTCCATTAATGATCCTTTTGTTATATGTGCTGCAGGACTTGCTTGGAAGATTTGGTAAATGACTCGCCTGTGATTGTCGGGGAAAATAAACTATTTGCTTGACCAGTATTTGATGAAAAAAGAGCAGCTCGTCTTGACACACCCTGAAATAATGACTGTGTGACAACTTGATGCAGCGCGGGCCGTCGTGCACAGCGGACTGCTGGAGTGCTGCTACGTGAAGATTATCATTGGCTTTTTTTTTATTTTTAATCCACCTCTCGATCATCGGTACAGGGGTTTGCTGCTTATATTACTAGAGGCTTGCACACTCCGGTATCAGTGAATAGGGGGTACTTTTTTTTTTATTATTTCCTTTTTAAACATTGGAAACGGACAAGTCACAATTTCATTAAATATATTTAAATGTCTTGCCGGATTATCTGTTGCTTTGCCATAAGCAAAAGAACAATTTTCAGCTGTGCCCCGCGCTCACGCCACTTTCAACTGCGGATACGTTCAGAAATTCGTAGAACTTATGCAAATAACTTGGGAATCTGGAATAAGAGTCCATTCAACAAATCAAGACTCCTAATGAAATAAAAATGTATGTTTTGCCCGAGTCATCAGCATGGAATTTTTATTTTTTTTTTATACCCCTCCAATTTTTTTTATTAAGTTATTTAGTTTTTTGGTTTTTTTCATACTTGAGTTTTCTTCCCTCCTTCCATTTTATAACGATTCATGTGTTGTAGAGTCATGTTTTAGTTTTGTATGGGCTATTAAATTGTAGAGACAAAAACATGGATTAGATATTTTATCTCATAGGAAAAATCACTTTAAAATGATTTATTCTTTCAACGTTAGGGTTTTTAAAAATTATTATTTGTGCAGTTCGACGCTGTTCTGTTGTGTTGTCATGCATTTTTCTAGAAGAAGACAACCACCAGAAAACATTTTCGGCTCATATTTGTCCAGCGACCATTCATCTGTATTTTCTATTAAATATCTCATTTTTTGCAAGTCTTAAATCTCCATGCAAAGCGAATACACCGAGCAATGGCTGGCGCAGAGCCAGAAGGGGCAAAACATGGCACCCGTATTGAAAACAACACCAAAGACAGAACCTCTGTCATATTCCATATCCTCAGGTACAGCCGTAGGCTCATAATGATTGTTTTGCCAAAAATTTCCAAAATGTTCAAATTTTTTTTTTTTAAGATGTATTTACAAGAAATAATTTTTTTTGCAAATTGTGTGCAGAACTATTATGCAGAAGTAGTTTACAGACACATTTGCCATATCCTCTTAACTCTTATATGTACTTGTTTTTAACACAAAGGACCCAGAAACCATTTTTTTTAACCACAGACTTTGTAGTAATTTATCATTTTGACAACTAATGACTTTTACCAATCACAGCGTCATATACTGTATATATTGTAGATGATGGTTCCTGGTTAGATCTTAAAGGATCATAGCAAATGTATTGTTAGTATGCAGTATTCACTTAATGCCCTTAATACATATGCAGAGCTTCATAGTTTTTCAAGGTAGAAGGTCGACATAAGTCCATCAAGTCCAACCTATTACCGAATATTAATCCAATGGAAGGCAAAAACCCCATGAGGCCAATTATCTCATAGGGGAAAATTCCAATGCCATCTACGGCAAACAGACTAGATCCCTGGATCAATGTCCCATCCCAGAATTTAGTGCCCATAACCTGTAATGTTGTTTTTCAAGAAAGGCATCCAGGTCTCTCCTTGTACTTTTTTACTGAACTTTTTCTTACCATATACATGTTAAATGCACAGTTCAGTTCTTCTACAGTGCACAAAATGTATTGTTTTGGCCATACAGTACTTCGTGGTCGTGGTCGACATGAAACTCTGTGAGTACCATAAAGCCATTATATAATGGTTTACTAAGGACTCCTTCACACATCAGTTTTTCCTCATACTAGTGCTGTCCTCATATCTGGGATAGTCTGGGGTAATGCGATATTGATCCAATTGTCTGATCAAAGTCGCCAATACAAGTCTATGGGTTGGTGAAAAATGTCAGACCGCATTCGGATGCCATTTTTCTGCTGTCAGTTTTCCGCAGACTGTTTGATAGGAGAAGTGTGAGAAACCTCCATCAGTGTGTTTTATTTTTTCATCTGAGTAAAAACCGATGAAACTCTGATTAAAAACTGACACAGACGAGACTCTGGCGAAACTCTGATCAAAATAGTTGATGCAACACAATCCATTTTGTCGCGTACGACAAAAATCACTGACATCTGAAGAATCCCTAAATATAAAAAAATATATATATATAATTTTTTTTTATAGAAATGTAATGTCATTGTGTTATGGTTCCTGACACACTTTTGACTTGGGCCTGGTGTGGCAATGACCTCAATGCATCTAATTGCAATGCATATGTAAATGCATGTCGCCACAGAGGACATTCTCACCACATTAATACAGTGAGGTGGGCCATGGCTACAAAAACAGTTTGAGGTTCAATATTATTTTTTTTTGTTTTCAGGGGGTTCTCCACTATTTGGACAAACCCTTATTAATGGCTGTGTTCCCGCTATAAAATGACTTCTACTCTGGCTCCGACCCAGTGATGCCGGTATTGGCTCCCCCGGGGCTTGCATGACTGGCTGCAGGGCTCACATTGCATAAATCAGCAGCCACTTCACTCTTGCTTCCTTCGGACGTAATGAACATTTGGAGGAAATCCGAGATCAGCAGCTCTCACTTCTTTCAGTGTGTCCGTTTCTTCCAAACTAAGTGAGAGTGAAACAGTTATAGTTTGGCTGTAGAGCCCATGTGAGACATTGCTGGAACGTCACCGGAGGCAAGAATAGGCTGTTATTTTGTAAGGGGGAACCTAGCAATTCAGGAGGGATTGTCTGTGTAATGGGACAACCCCTTTAACTGTTAAATCATCATCAGTAAAATAACTGCCATAATCTGCTTGTTAAGGATGACTCCACTCTTTATTTGCACTAGTTTTTATAGGCTCGGTTTACTGGCAATTAAATGCATATACGGTACATGTAGGCTTATATATTGGGGTACTTTTAGTGGTGCTTTTACTCAGGGGCGTAGCTAAAGGAATGAGTGGGACTGGGAGGCGCCAAAAAGCTACTTCACCCTGGCTAGTATATTTAGATACACGGGTAGGACATCAAACCGAATCGGTGCCTGAGATGAAGGAAAACCTTTCTACGACTTTTTAGCCTCTTATTTATTTTTTTTATGTTGCATTCCCATTTACAAACCTTACTAAAATGAGTTGTCATAGTGAACAGGAAAAATATTAAAATCACAAATGTTTTTTTTTTTTTTTTTTTTAAGAATGTGACTAATTTTTAGGTTAAATTATTTTTTTCGCCATAGTTTACTATTCTCTCTGTAGACAATTTTAAGAGCAAATACATTCACACAGAATTGTAAAATAAATGGAAATATCGAATTAAATAACTCCTAGATTTTATCAATTTCACACAGTACAAACACATTTCTTTTCACTACCTGCTACACATCGAGCTTACATTACATCAGTAAATGTCTTTAAATTATTTTCTGTTTTAACAAGTTGACAGCCTAAAAATGATGAGCTAAAAAAAAAAGGAGCAGGGACCAACATTAGGAAAAATAGCAAGAATATCCTTATTCAGATGCTTCTACTACATAAGGAAAATTTAACTAATAAAATAAGAACCTACATTTTTTTTTTCAAGAAAAAAACAAGCATAAGCGAACTTAAAATGCAAATTCAAATTACACGTTTTTTGGAGCAAAAAAATTATTTTTAAGTTTGTTGCTTTTTGCGTTTATTAGAGCAGCAATTACGCCTTTTTAAAATGCTTTTAAATAAAAAAAAAAGCAGGAAAATATCTGGGAATCTGTTTTGAGGCTGCAAATAAAAGGTCAGAATAAAGATTAAAGATATAATCTTTATCTATTATCTGGGTCATCAAACTATACAAGATAACATCCAAGATAAATGCATTGCATGTCTTAAGGTACTGCCACACTAAGCTATCCCGCTAGCGATCTCGTTAGCGTTGCATACTAATGAGATCGCTAGCGGGATTGTTTCTATATCGCTAAATGCGGCCACATTTAGCGATATAGTTAACGACGCTATCGCCGTTAGCGATCTTCTTAACGACTTTAGCGGTACAAAAGTACCGCTAAATCGCTAAGAAAAGGTGCCACACAGCGATAAGATACTTACCCAGCGGGAGCGCCGACGAGAAAATAGGGTCCGGAACGATTCCAGCGACGAGCGAGATCACAGCAGGAAGCTCGTCGCTGGAAGCTGCCGCACTGAACAATATCGCTAACGGGATCGCTAAATAGTGACGTTTTTTAGCGATCCCGTTAGCGATATTGTTTAGTGTGGCATACCCTTTACTGATGATGTGCAATGCATATGGATTGCTTGTTTTACATTAGTTTGTACAGGCATATAAATGAAGTATCACTTTGAAAAACACAGAAAATTAAGAAATGTTCTTTGTTCAGAAATGAGAAGGCTAAGATTATTATTGGCATGTGAAATAAAGCTAATCGGAATAGTATATTCGGGACATCAGGTCGGGTTGTGGTGGCGGCTAATCTTGTCGAAGTTTATCAGTTTTAGCTATTATTTTCTGACAACTGCGGGGCTGAAGTAGGAAAAATCGAGCTTTCAAATTCTCCTTCGACCCATCTCGAGGAGGCAGCGTACTGAGGAAGAAGGAAGATAAATTGGGAAAGTTGTAGTGTATTCTCTTCAGCGTTGTCTGTTCTTTGACTTGTTCTATTCCCCCGGATTTCTCCAAACATTTCCGCAACTAAAGCGTGGAACGTAGCCTTTCATTTGTAAGAACGTTATTTCACCCCAGGCATGCTTTAATTATAGCGAATTCAGTAGACGCGTACATCTCCGGTGTTTGGTAACGGCATTGATAGCCTTTGTAATCTTCAGTCTCACCTCTTATCCTAGTCATAAAAATAAAAGATGACCATTGACGATGAGGTTTAGTGCATCAGAGAATAATGGCTTCATTTTTTCTTTATTTTACCAGATATAAATTTATTACTTTTATCATTTGTCAATTCGGACAATAAAGAAAAAAAAAACCACACATTTGGAAAACAGATATCCTCTAAGTTCAGTCATTTTATTTTACAATGGATAAAAGTAATTTCAGACTTTTCATTTTTCACGCAGAACAAAAATGCAATCTGTCAAGGAGGAATGATTTTTTTTTTCTTGTGCCAAAAATTACCGTAAGACTCCATTATCGCCTGTTTTGTATTGCTGCCAAAGATAAAATTAACCATTAAGTATTCAATTTAAAACCATAGCCCCATGAAGAAATAATGGAGAGTAGCATCTTTGTCCTTCTTGAACAAACTATTTAGTAAACTTTGTTCTGAGTCGTATTGGTTTCACACTGGCAGACATATGTTCTCTGAACTATAATCATGACCTACTAAATGCTTTGTGGTGTAAAGCGTTTGATGTGAATGAATGATTAACCATGGGTGCTATGATATTATGCCTCAAAGTTAAAGGGGTATTCCCATCTCCCAGATCCTATCCCAATATACTCATTCCTCGGGTGGTCTCCGAGTATTTGGAAGTGCTCGGAGATTTAGTTTCTGTTGCCGCAGCTGCATGATTTATGGCTGCTGGACAGCTTGAATACATGTGAGGATTGCCTGTTTGTTAAGGAATCCCCACATCTATTCAGGCTGTCAAATAGCCGCAAATCATGCAGCTGCGGCAACAGAAACTAAATCTCCGAGCACTTCCAAATACTCGGAGATCACCCAAGCAACGAGTATACTCGCTCATCACTAGTAATAATAATAATAGCAAATATTTCCAATTAGAAATGTAGTGTAACCTGTCGCTTACCACCATGTGTAGGGTATTGCAGTAGCTTAGGACTTCATGGTTATGATCACTCATTTAGTGACAGTTGTTAGTGATCATAACCGTGGATACCTAACCTATTGCAATGCCCTACACATAGGGTAAGCAACATGAAGAAATGTAGTATAGTTCTTCTGATTCCCTTTGTTGCTTAGGTATCCATGGTTATGACCGCTAACTACTGTCACTAAATGAGTGGTCGTTTCCACGAATACCTAAGCTAATGAACTGCCCCGCACATTGGGTTAGCGACATACCGCATCAGAAGAACTATACTACATTTCTAATTGGAGGTATTTGCCCATATTCTTATTATTACACCTACTACATATTGGGATAGCATCTTGGAGATGGGAATACTCCTTTAAACATAAACTGATAGTCTGTGAAAGGAAATTGCTCGAATGTAGACATTTCTTTAAAATCTTTTTTTCTTAAACAAATATCAAATTACTGCGACATGTTATTATTTCTGAAGTGTAGCTATGCGAATGACCATAGCTTATTGAAAAAAAAAATCTTGATTAAAAAGGTATGTTATTTTGTGAAGACATGTTAAGGTTTTATTTTGTGGTTTGTTTTTTTCTTTTACACTACATACGGTATACTGTTTGGGCCCATACAATGTTTCTCTTATGTATGATGTACTGTAATTAAATTTAAAAAAAACTTCTAATTGTAAGGGAAAAAAAATGAAATTATAGACAAAAACTATACATTTGTTTGTTGCTGTGATGTATGCCTTGTACCAATGCATGGTGATATACTTGATAACCTTGATGAGTTTGGTGTTGATAGGGTAATCCGATGTGTGTTCAAGCAACGTTAAATAGGATTTCATGCCACCATAAGCACTATAATTCTGAACAATTGTGTTCACACTTGTGTTTGTTGAATATTGGATGTGATTCTTTTGTCATGTGTTTCTATACCAATTTTTTTTTTTTCGCAGAGAAAACCAGGTTTGACGGAATACCATCTTTTACCAAGTTTTTCTCGAAAGTATTTTGTGACGAAGGGTTTACAAAAAGTTAAAATGAGCTATGAAGGATACCACATCCCATCTTTTAGACCTTTATTTTATAATCTGATGCTCATGGACTATGTTGCCTATTTATGATAATTACTTTTTCACGCCCGTACTTTCATAAATGTGCAAAATGGGTTCTCCTCGGCTACAAGGTCTAAAGTTCTATTTTTATGAGAGTAGTCTATGGAAATTCATGTTACTTTTTTTTTTTTTTTATTTGTGTCATTGATTTATTGATTGATGCTGACATATCAAACTCACCACCCCCCATTTAAGAATTCAGCCATACTCCTAACACTGCAGGTGAAGATTTTATCTCCAATAGAAATCTGGAAATTGGACATACAGAACAAAGTTAATATCTGCCGTCAAAGACAGCATGGCACGTTTTTTCAAAGCCTTTTGTTTCCCCATAGTTTTCCCGTAGCACTATTAACAATTGTTGCCTTACTCATGAAAGCCTTTCTGATCATATTTTAAAATTTTGCAAAAAAAAAAAAAAAAATGAAATAGGTGGGTTAATTTCTTTCCGGTCCCAAAATTTTTGGAAACAAAAAAATAAAAATTAAACTGTGATTGTTGATGTGATGTGTTGTACCTCTGTTCACTTGTGATAGGATCATGGTATTTTTTTTCCACTGTTCAACTGGAAATTTACATATGTTAATAAAACAAACTAATTGTCAGTGTCAAGGTGTATTTTATATAATAAAATGTAATTTAAAAAAAAAAAATTGAACACTTATCCATAAATAATTTTTGCACAGATTCCCAATCTGAATGCTGCTATCGCAGGGGTGGGCAATTAATTTTCCCGAGGGGCCACATGAGAGACCGTGACTGTTATGGAGGGCCGAAATTCTACTCAATATTAATATCGATATATTATAATTATTATATTATTGATAATTAATATTGTATCACTTAATATTGTGCAGAATTAAGTATGCTGACATCCCCTATATATCGTTTGAACCAGAGTACAGGCCCTTCTGTATATGCGACATGAGCCCCACACCAGCCTCCCCCATATGCGGCATGAGCCCCACACCAGCCTCGCTATATACCCTGCATGAGCCCCACACCAGCCTCGCTATATACCCTGCATGAGCCCCACACCAGCCTCGCTATATACCCTGCATGAGCCCCACACCAGCCTCGCTATATACCCTGCATGAGCCCCACACCAGCCTCACTATATACCCTGCATGAGCCCCACTCAGCCTCCCTATATAAGCTGCAGGAGCCCCACACAGCCTCCCTATATAAGCTGCAGGAGACCCACACAGCCTCCCTATATACACTGCATGAGCCCCACTCAGCCTCCCTATATACACTGCATGAGCCCCACTCAGCCTCCCTATATACGCTGCATGAGCCCCACTCAGCCTCCCTATATACGCTGCATGAGCCCCACACAGCCTCCCTATATACGCTGCAGGAGCGCCACAGCCTCCCCATATGCAGCATGAGCCCCACACCAGCCTCGCTATATGTGCTGCAGGAGCCCCACACAGCCTCGCTATATACACTGCATGAGCCCCACTCAGCCTCCCTATATAAGCTGCAGGAGCCCCACACAGCCTCCCTATATACACTGCATGAGCCCCACACAGCCTCCCTATATAAGCTGCAGGAGCCCCACACAGCCTCGCTATATACACTGCATGAGCCCCACTCAGCCTCCCTATATAAGCTGCAGGAGCCCCACACAGCCTCCCTATATACGCTGCAGGAGCGCCACAGCCTCCCCATATGCAGCATGAGCCCCACACCAGCCTCGCTATATGCGCTTCAGGAGCCCCACACAGCCTCGCTATATACGCTGCAGGAGCCCCACACAGCCTCGCTATATACGCTGCAGGAGCCCCACACAGCCTCGCTATATACGCTGCAGGAGCCCCACACAGCCTCGCTATATACGCTGCAGCAGCCCCACACAGCCTCGCTATATACGCTGCAGCAGCCCCACACAGCCTCGCTATATACGCTGCAGCAGCCCCACACAGCCTCGCTATATACGCTGCAGGAGCCCCACACCAGCCTCGCTATATATGCTGCAGGAGCCCCACACAGCCTCGCTACATTTGCTGCAGGAGCCCCACACCAGCCTCGCTATATACGCTGCAGGAGCCCCACACCAGCCTCGCTATATATGCTGCAGGAGCCCCACACAGCCTCGCTATATATGCTGCAGGAGCCCCACACAGCCTCGCTACATTTGCTGCAGGAGCCCCACACAGCCTCGCTATATACGCTGCAGGAGCCCCACACCAGCCTCGCTATATACGCTGCAGGAGCCCCACACAGCCTCGCTATATACGCTGCAGGAGCCCCACACAGCCTCGCTATATACGCTGCAGCAGCCCCACACCAGCCTCGCTACATTTGCTGCAGGAGCCCCACACCAGCCTCGCAATATACGCTGCAGGAGCCACACACAGCCTTCCTATATTTGCTGCAGGAGCCCCACACAGCCTTCCTATATACACTGCAGGAGGCCCACACAGCCTCCCTACATACGCTGCTGGAGCCCCGCCACCTCGCTATATACGCTGCAGGAGCCAAACAGCCTCCCCATGTGCAGCATGTCGCCCCCATAGCCAGCACCATGTGCAACCGCATAGCCTCCCCCTGCCCACCCAAACAAGCCATAGACATGAAAAAAAAACGTTAAATACTTACCTTATTCCCGTTCTCCGGCGCTCTGCTTCTCTCCCTGCCTCCGGTGAGCTGATTTTCTGCAGTACACAGCTGACGGGAAATGACATTTCACACGCTGATTGGTGGAGGACGTGGCCAGAGGCCCCTCCACCAACACAGTCATCGCAGATGGAGACAGCAAGCGGGCAGGCACGGTGTGGCCTGTGAACCTCTGGTTTCCAGCCCCACGACTGTCGGTCCGCGGGCCACATCCGGCCCTCTGCCTGTCTCAGTCCGGCCCCAGGTCTGTGCTATCAGGATTGTACCCCAGCATACTACTGCACACTGTTATGCATCAAAGTACAACCACAAAAAAAAGTTGTAACACTGCAAGATTTAAAGAAAACAAGAATGCAACAATTTGGAAAATCTGTTATGGCTAGATTTTATTCACAACAGAACACCGATCGGAATGTAAATGGACTTTTCTCCTTTTCATTTTAATAAGATTAACTCCTTTTGAACATGATGGTACAATAAAAAAATATATATTGTACCATGTTAGTCAGAAAAATTTAAGTAAACACTTTTATGCCTAAAAATGACAAAAGTATTCTAGGAGTGATACCTTCAGTGGCTAACCAGAAGAATCATGTTTGCAATCTTTCAGAGCACAGAGGCTCCTTCTTCAGGCAGTTTACTAATTGTACCGTGCGGGAGTTCCAGAGTGCCAGCGCTAGAGAAGATAAGGACTAGCCTTACTAGCATCCTGAGGGGAATGGCGGGTCGAGTAAAAGACTCTTGGCAAGCATGATCATAGAGTAGAGCTGGGTTGTGGTGAAGTAGTGAGAAACCATGAATGCAGAGGACAAGTAAACAGCATAAAGAGGGAAGGAGAAAAATAAAAGGAAGGATACAGTGTGGAAAATGCTTCAAGTTGTAAAGGAAATGTTCATATGATTTTGTACCTGCGTTCTCTTGTACATTCTCCCCAAGTTCCTGTTCAGTAAAAAAATTCATTTTTGACTTGTGGTCTCCCTCATTGAACTGTCCAACATCTCGTCTTGTCCAACCAGCAACATCAGTTACTGGTGGCGTGCAAGCACAAAGTCCACATACGCAGACAGGACTCCCAATTTCATGTAACATGCTGGGTCGCAAGAGACGAGTACCTCGACCATGGCACGTTACAGTAACACCTACTCTGATGGTCGACACCAAAAGAACATTGACTGCTCTATACACAACTTGTGTATCACAAAGTGCTGATAATGCTACAAATAATTTGCCATGCCAGCTTTGGCTTATTGAAGACCCTCGGGTAAGCCATTTCTATAAACCTTGTAGGCTCTACCAAAATAATGGTTATTTTATTCCCCACACAAAAAATGTATTCAAGTTAATCAATAAGTTATATGGACACCAAAATAGGGCCCTAATTGAATTATTTGTAATACTGGTCACTAGCTAAAGGTACATTATTTCTGTAAAAAGTGTTGCGTTAAAATTTTTTATTTAAAACCCTCCATTAAAAAAGTCATTAATGTCCAGATTATCCATTCTAGGGTGTGATGTCTATCTGTACAGTGAAGGTCCAGTGTGTGCTGGTGACATTACCCAATGACAGGTGTCTGCTGTCTATTCTCTGCTGCCTGCAATGGAAGTAAATTGACGACATGTACTTAACTTTGAATCCTCAATGAATCCCTGATGAACTGCCTTGAAACAGTGAAAAGTATCAACGTAATTGCAGCAATCTGAGTCAGGACATGCTTGTATGTAGTGTAATTACCTGATACTGCTCCCCATCCAACTCTTCACAAGTCTGCTATATGCATCCGGAATACAACGCTTTATCTTTATTGTTCTTCATTTACTGTAAGAACCATATGACGTTATTTCTCAAATGCTCACAGATGTCTAACACTTTCACTAAAGATCCGCTCACTTTAAAAATAAATGAAAGTGGTTGTGAAGTTTAAGCCTTGGCCAGAGTGGTAGGACAATACTGGGGGGGTTACCCAAAAGGAGATCATGCGACACAAGAATTTGCGTCTCTCCATAGGAGGCACAACTCAATAACATTTCTGAAAGGCTTGATGGGCAAAACATGTAACAGTAACACCGTTCAATGGAGTTTATACTCTTCTTCCTCTGGCAAGATACAGTTCATCTTCTGATCTGCCACTGTATTGTGTTACAATGGTGGTCTTCTCAGGCGGGTAACACTTTCTAAATTAAGTTCACGTGAGCTTGGTCCAGATAAGTCACATCCAGTCAGCCATGGCTCTTTTCAGCAACTTCTGTGTCAATCCCAGCCTTACCCCTTTGGTGGGCTTTTTATTTACCAGTCATTAATGGCTGAGACAAGAATTTCAGTATCTAACCAAAAGCAATCGGAGATGGGCCTCCGGAAACAGTTGAATACATCTGCACTATTCTTCTGTACTTCTCATTCTTATCTATGGGAGTTACAGGATGGCATAGCTCAGCAACATGCCACTGATTCTGGAATCCCACCACTTGTGGCTGGCTGATGCATGAATGGCTAGGAAGTGACCAACCCTTTAAAAAGAGTCTGTTCAAACCAAGCCTAAATGCTCAGTGACATGGCCAAACAGTTCAGTGCACCTTCCTTCATGCTGACTTTCCAGCTATCACCACTAGTGATGCACAAACGTACTCTGATAAGGTGTTATCCGACCGAGAGTCTTCGGCGTGGTTGAAAAATATGTTCGCGTCCCAGTGGCTCCATTTGTTAGGTAATCCCTCCATGTGTTGTGGCTGTCAAACAGCCTCGAGACATAATAATGATAATCTTTATTTTTATATAGCGCTAACATATTCTGCAGCGGTTTACAGTTTGCACACATTATCATCGCTGTCCTAGTGGGGCTCACAATCTAAATTCCCTTTCAGTATGTCTTTGGAATGTGGGAGGAAACCGGAGAACCCGGAGGAAACCCACGCAAACACGGGGAGGACATACAAACTCCTTACACCTATTAGCACCTGAGCATCCTTGGATAACACCTTATCTGAGCAGGTTCACTAATCCCCGCCCTTTATTCTTTGATTGACTGCTCTGGCTTCACAATGCAGATAGAAAGCAATTAGTTGGGGAAATGCTTTAAACTACTTGGCCATGCCAAGTGTTCGGCGAGAACCTATGTTTGATTTGGCCAGTCATGTGCCAACAGTCTCCCTTATAGTCACGCTGTAATATTCTACTGCAGCAAGTCAGCAAAGACTGGAACAGCGGCAGAGAAGCATCTCTGGACAGCGAGCATTACGTCTTTTGTCATTATCTTAACTGCAAGCCCATGGATAATTACAAAATATTCCCAGAAAACTCCTTAAATATCATACAGTACAGTTCATTGTAGCTTATTTTAGATTATAATGTAAAACATTACAAAAACAGCAATACTCACTGTCCGATGATCCACCAATGCTCTGGTCTTTGTTGACAGATTGCATCAGTGATGTCATGAGTCTCACGACTACAGCACATGGGACAGCTGCAGTCAAATTAAGTGCACTGTAGTCATGATGTTTCCTCTGAATCCAGTTGGCAAAGACTGGAACAGCAGAAGAGACTTCACTCGACCTGGGTAAGGGTGAATATTGTGGTGTTTGAGATTTTCAACATCTGCAAGTCAAGGATAAAAATTGTCCTGAATAACCCCTTCTTGGGTAGAAACACTCACTGATATACTTAATTTATGGGGCATCTCTTTTAGTCTCTTCTATTTTTTATTTGGGCTGCAAGGGCAAACTCTAAGTCATTAGAGATTTTTTAATAGCTACACCAATTCTGAGAATATGCAGGAACCTTTTTGTTTTAGTGTTCATTCTCACGAAATGTTTGTATGCATAGTTTATCCTGAAAACATTATGTACATGCCTATAAGTTATCCAATGCTTATTGAAAGCTTCCATCAAGTAGCAGTGCACTCTTTATGGAGTCGAGGACCTGCGCAGATCAGAAGTTGTGAGCGCAGAACTACATCACAAAACACAGTTTGACCACAAGGTGGCATAAATCGTGAAGAACTTGCCGGCCGGTTTGGCCACATTCTCTCCCGCTAAGCACCACCTGCTTTTCAATTAGTTGCATTTGTTGTCTGGTGGAAAAATGGCAAAAGTTGCAACATTTTGTTCTCAACTACAAATTGTGCAAAAATTTTGACATTGCAAACAGTTTTAAAGGGAATCTGTCACCCCAAAAATGCCATATCAAGTAAAGATATGGCTGAATAGTGTGTCCCATAACTAAGCTAACGGTGGGTATCATATATCATGATACCCCCGTTTTCATAGCAAAATACCTTTGTAAAGTTGGTGATTGAACGTGTCAATCACGGTGGTCAGGTCAGGAGGGCGGCGGTTTTCATGTCCTCCCCCGCTCCTCGTCATCTCTTTCGTATCGCCATCTGTGAATACCACAGACGGCGTTAGTTTCCTGCAATTGCGCAATTTAAAATTCTGCCGGCACATGCGCAGTATGCTTTGCCCAGCAGTGGGCAAAGCATAAAATTACTACAGCGCATGCGCTAGTCTTTCCTTGCCCCGGAAGTCGTCCAAGGCAAGCAGGATTTTCCGGGGCAAGGAAATACTAGCGCATGCGCTGTGGTAATTTTATGCTTTGCCCACTGCTGGGCAAAGTATACTGCGCATGCGCCGGCAGAATTTTGAATTGCGCAATTGCGGGAAACTAACGCCGTCTGTGGTATTCACAGACGGCGATACGAAAGAGATGATGAGGAGCGTGGGCGGAGGAGGACATGAAAACCGCCGCCCTCCTGACCTGACCACCATGATTGACACGTTCAATCACCAACTTTACAAAGGTATTTTGCTATGAAAACGGGGTATCATGATATATGATACCCACCGTTAGCTTAGTTATGGGACACACTATTCAGCCATATCTTTACTTGATATGGCATTTTTGGGGTGACAGATTCCCTTTAAGCTAGAATTCTGGTATACGCTGATGAATCGGTACCTAAATCAATTCCTTGCAAAAGAAATATATAAAAAGCATACATCAATGGTCTATTGATACAGATGGTGGTATATTCCCTCCTTACCATAGGAGATGTCATGCAAATTATGAGGTCCCTGGTGACTGATCTCATGCACAACATAGAACAGCAGATACTGTAGAATTACAAAAGGCTTCTCATGTGAACCGAGAAGAGAATATCTATGCTAGGGTATACACTCAAGGTCTTTTTCTGGCGAGTGAAACCCGCTGAGTCTTTCAAGGGGAAAATACTTAAGAAAAGCCAGGTGTTTTTTTTTTATCCTTTTATACTTTTTTTTAGTCTTTTCCTGAGCTCTTTTTTGATTGACTTTTAACGTAGTTGTAGCATCTTGCCTGAAGAATAATCGGGTTATTTCTTTTCACTACTTCGTTTCTTTATACAGTACAGACCAAAAGTTTGGACACACCTTTTCATTCGAAGATTTTTCTGTATTTTCATGACTATGAAAATTGTAGAATCACACTGAAGGCATCAAAACTATGAATTAACACATGTGGAATTATACATTACACTTTACAAAAAAGTGTGAAACAACTGAAAATATGTCTTATATTCTAGATTCTTCAAAGTAGCCACCTTTTGCTTTGATTACTGCTTTGCACGCAGAAAAGGTGAATGGCTGGAATCTACATGCCTGGTTCCCACCGTGAAGCATGGAGGAGGAGGTGTGATGATGTGTGGGGGTGCTTTGCTGGTGACACTGTTGGGGATTATTCAAAATTGAAGGCATATTGAACCAGCATGGCTACCACAGCATCTTGCAGCGGCATGCTATTCCATCCGGTTTCCATTTAGTTGGACCATCATTTATTTTTCAACAGGACAATGACCCCAAACACAACTTCAGGCTGCATAAGGGCTATTTGACCAAGAAGGAGAGTGATGGGGTGCTACGCCAGATGACCTGGCCTCCACAGTCACCAGACCTGAACCCAATCAAGATGGTTTGGGGTGAGCTGGACCGCTCACCGCTTCAATTTTTAATAAATCTCCAACAGTGTCACCAGCAAAGCACCCCCACATCATCACACCACCTCCTCCATGCTTCACGGTGGGAACCAGGTATGTAAAGTCCAGCCGTTCACCTTTTCTGCGTGCAAAGCAGTAATCAAAGCACAAGGTGGCTACTTTGAAGAACCTAGAATATAAGACATATTTTCAGTTGTTTCACACTTTTTTGTAAAGTGTAATGTATAATTCCACATGTGTTACTTCATAGTTTTGATGCCTTCAGTGTGATTCTACAATTTTCATAGTCATGAAAATACAGAAAAATCTTTGAATGAGAAGGTGTGTCCAAACTTTTGGTCTGTACTGTACGTGAAACGGTTAAAAGAAGTTCAAAAGCCTGAGCATGTGAACAGAACAGAATGTCATTTTTACATTGCAGTGCATGTGTTCATCCTATTTAGTGCATTTTCAGGTGGGTTACAGAGCGTAATGTCTGAAAAAGAAATTGTATCCACATTTTTGTGAGGAGTTTTTTTTATCCTTTTTTGAGACAAAACCAGAGGCTGATTAAAAAAAAAAAAAAAAAGAAAACTACTATAGCATGAAAATGTATAACAAAAATAAAAGTAGGTGCTGTATTATGACTCTAGAAAACTGGTAAAGAACTGTAGGGAAATGTTGGAGCTCAAATCTAGGGAATGTTACCTAAAGTTATAGCCATTCATCCTATGTCACTGCAGACAAACACGGGTATTACATGCCTGGTAATGTGTTTTTTCATGAGACATGACAGCACCACGAGAGAGGGGATCCGCCCTTCACGGACAGGAAACCTTCAAGATAAAAGGAGCGGCTCCTCTCTCTGCATCAGTTGTTTTACAGAGCACGAGAGGAACTCCGCAGGTTAGTTTACATATAAATAATACATTCTTTACCACTCTAATTACCAATACTAATAATGCACTCAACTAATGACGTGATCAAAAGGGCGGGTATATAAGGGTGCCGTCATGACTCATGAAAAACACATTACCAGGTATGTAATACCCGTGTTTTTCCATCATACATGATGGCACCATGAGAGAGTTACAGAGATTTGCATTCTCTTTAGGGAGGGATCACTGCTTGTAACACTCTTCTCCCAAATGTGAGATCAGAGGTAGCAGATAAGTCTAGTCTGTAATGTTTGAAAAAGGTTGACGGACCAAGTGGCCGCCTTACAAATCTGGTCGATTGTGGCATCTGCTCTCTCCGCCCAGGACGTCGCCATGGCTCTCGTGGAGTGGGCTTTTAGACCCTCTGGAACAGCCCTGCCTGCACTACTATACGCTAGCATAATGGCCTCTCTCAACCATCTAGCTATCGTCTGTTTGGAGGCTTTAAGGCCCTTCCTTGCCCCCTGGTACGAGACAAATAAAGCCCTCTGCTTACTCCAAGGTTTTGTCACCTCTAAATACTACTGCAGGATACATCTCCTAACGTCTAGGCAGTGTAGTTTCTCTTCCTTCTTGTTAGGGTTGGGGCAAAAGGATGGTAAAACTATTTCCTGAGCCCTATGGAATTTTGACACTACTTTTGGAAGATATGCCGGATCTAATTTCAACACCACCCTATCATCCATGACCTGAGTGTAGGGAGGGTCTGGCGATAATGCGTGTAAATCTCCAACTCTACGGGCCGATGTGAGTGCCACTAACAAAGCTGTTTTTAATGTTAGTACCTTATCCGATGTTGTGTTTAAAGGTTCAAAGGGGCTTTCTGTCAAGGCTGATAAGACTAAATTTAGGTCCCATGGTGGAGGAGCAGGAGATGGGACAGAATCAGCTCTATTACAGGCCCGGATAAATCTAGCTATCCATCTATTGTTTGCCAGGTCACAGTTGAATAATGCTGCCAGGGCTGAGACATGCACTTTGAGGGTACTGACTGCTAACCCCAGCTCTAAACCCTTCTGCAGGAACTCCAGGATCGCCACTATCGGGACCTCCCCTTCCCGTATTGGCCCTGAGACAGACAAGAATTTTTTCCATATCCTCCTATAAATTTTTTTATTCACTGGCTTTCTACTACTGAGTAAGGTGGATATTAGCCCAGCTGACAACCCCTTTTTTCCTAACAGCGACCTTTCAAATTCCAGGCTGTCAAATGCAGCCCAGACTTCTGAGGGTGACTGAAGGGACCCTGTGTTAGAAGGTCCTGGTCTTCCGGGAGTACCTAAGGGTCTGTTACTGACATCACTCTCAGCCAGTAGAACCATGGCCTCTTCGGCCAGAAGGGGGCTATTACAATCACTCTGGCCTTGTCCTCCCTGATCTTCCTCAGAACTGCTGGAATAAGGCATATCAGTGGGAAGGCGTACAGGAGTCAGGCTGTCCAATCTATCCTGAAAGCGTCCACTGCCAACGGTCTGTCTGCTGGACTCAGGGAACAGAATTTCTGCCCTTATTTGTTGGCTTTTGAGGCAAAGAGATCTATGCTGGGTTTTCCCCACATGAGCACTATTTGTTGAAAAACTGACTCTTTTAGTGACCATTCTCCTTGCCTCAAGTGGTTCCTGCTCAAAAAATCTGCTTTCCGGTTGTCTACCCCTCGGATATGCAGGGCCGATAATGAGCGGAAATGATGTTCTGCCAGAGACATAATCCTCTCTGTTATCTGCATCAGTGACCGAGAATGGGTGCCCCCCTGGTGGTTTACATATGTGACCGCTGTCCGGTTGTCCGATAGGACTCTCACATGATGCCCTGTTAGATGAGGTAGAAGTCTTTTTAGTGCTTTCTCGTCTGCTAAGAGCTCCTAGTCGTTTGAGGATAGATTTCTTTCCTCCTGGGCCCAGGGACTCTGGAGCAATAGTGTGTCTAGGTGGGCTCCCCACCCCCAAGGGCTGGCATCCGTTGTGACCACCTTGGAGGCTGTGAATGTCCATGGGACTCCCCTCGGAGATGACTCTATCTGTAACCACCACCTGAGCGATTGGAGTACAGAGACCGAGAGGGTGATCTTTCGATCTAATTCTCCCTGAAGATCCAGGTCTCCCTGTATCACACACCACTGTTGTTCCCTTGCATGGAACTGGGCCCATTTTACCGCTGGTATGCATGCGGTCAGAGACCCTAATACTGACATGGCCCTTCTTAGCGTGACTTCTGGCTTCTTTATTGTCGTTATGATCATTTGTATTATTTTTTCCTCCTTTTCCTCTGGGAGGTGACATTCCTGTGCCACTGAGTCTATTGTTAGCCCCAAGAAGTTCTGGGTCGTTGCTGGTTCCAGCCTGGATTTTTTGAGGTTGAGCTGCCATCCCAGCATCTGTAGTGTCTCCATTACTACTCTGACTTGTTCTTGACAGTGACGCAAACTTTTCCCACTATCAAGAAGTCGTCCAGGTAAGGTATTATTAAAGTATCCTTTCCCTGAAATGCGCTGTGACCTCTGCCACCAACTTTGAAAACACTCGTGGGGCTATTGCTATCCCAAAGGGCAGGGCCCTGTACTGAAGGTGACATAACTGTGACCCCATTTGTACCGCCACCCTGAGATATTTGCGATCTTCCTGCCGAATTGGGACGTGGTAGTAGGTGTCCTTGAGGTCCAGGACCACCATGTAACACTGAGGAAAGAGGAGTCTTACTGCTGTCTTTATTATCTCCATCTTGAAGGATGGGATTATGAGATATTTATTGAGACCTTTTAGATTTATAATTGTCCTCCAAGAATCGTCCATTTTTTTCACAAGAAATAGAGGAGAGTAAAACCCCTCGTTTCTCTCCTCTACTGGAATCTCTTCTAGAACTTGTTTGTGTAGGAGCGATATTATCTCCCCTTCCAGACTCTTCTGCTTTTCCTGTGAGGACTGTACCGGAGTTTGCATGTACCTTCTCGGTGGCCAATGGTGGAACCTTAACTCCAGGCCTGATCCCACAATATGCAGGATCCAAGCGCTGGATGAGATCCTCTCCCAGGCTGGAAGGAAGTGAAAGAGCCTTCCTCCCACCTGAGAGGGGCCGTCACTGGGGAGCTTTCTTGCCGTCCTTGGAGGGCTTACCGAAATAGAAGCCTCTCCCTCCTCTGTTGGATCGCTTGTCCGAGTTGTTCCTGTCGCGCTCCCTGTACTGCTGCCTTCTGAACTTCCGGCCCTTTTGAAATGAGCGCCGAAAGGACTGAAATGGCTGCCTTGGAAAATTCTTTTTCTTATCACTGGCCTTCTCCAGCACATCGTCTAACGCTGGTCCAAACAAGAAATTCCCTTCGCATGGCAGAGAGCAAAGCTTCATTTTTGCTTGTGTGTCCCCTGGCCAGCATTTAAGCCATACCGCATGACGTCCCACATTGGCCAGTGCTGCCGATTTTGCCGCTAACCTTGCTGAGTCTGCTGAAGCCTCAGCTAGAAATACTGTTGCAGCTCTTATGGTTGGTATTGCTTCTAGGATAGCCTCCCTGGGGACTCCTTGTTCTAGTTGGTCCTCTAGGTTATCTACCCACATTTTAAGGGATCTAGCTACACAAGTGGCTGCAATGGCTGGTCTTAGTGCCCCCTCCGAGGCCTCCCAGGCTGTTTTCAGACAACTGTCTGTCTTCCTATCCATAGGTTCCTTTAAAGAACCTAGGTCCTCAAAGGGCTGAGAGGACTTCCTAGCAACTTTTGAGACTGCTACATAAATTTTTGGGGCTCTATCCCAGGACGAGGATGCCTCCTCCTCAAAGGGGTACTTTCTCTTCAGGGAATTGACTATGTGGGACTTCTTTTCTGGCTTTTCCCATTCCCTTTTAATAAGTTCTTGTAACTGCTCGTTAATCGGGAAAGATCTCCGCTTTTTCTTTTGTAAGCCCCCGAACATAAGTTCCTGAGTTGTTCTTTTCGCTTTTTCATCTACCAACCTCATGGTAGAATGGACCGATTTTATGAGTCTATCTGCAGCTTCCACAGGAAAAGTATCCTCTTCCTCCGAGCTACTCTCAGAATAACGGGACCTATCGGAGTCCTCCTCTGCTCCTGAGGAGTCTTCTTGAGACACCACTGAGGGACTGGATCTGTCTCTAGATCTGCCATCTGTGTCCGCTGTCTGCAACGCTTTTACAGATTTGCCGACTTCTGCCTGAATTAAGGATTTCAGGCTCTCGGAAAAGGAGGGCGTTTCCTCTGCTAGTGTCCTATCGATACAGTGCTGACAGCTTCTTGTTCCAGGATGTTTTTAAGGGATCTTTGCATAAGGGACACTCCTTATTCTTAGATTTATTTTTATTTTTCTTATGAACCCCCTACAATCCACCCCACCAATATATGTGAGAGAGGGGAGGGTTGGAGACAAGAGAGAGAGATAAAAAGAACAGAACATTAGCGTGCTGGACTTTCTCGAAGTTCACTCACCACTCGGATGTTTCAAAGGATGTTACCGGCTCTGGAGGCTGACTGGTCTTTTCAGAGTCTACCATCGAGACTACGGACCCCTCATTGCCACGATCCGTCCGCACGTTACCAGAGCGGCTACCGCTGCTGCTGCGGTGCGTCTGGCTCTTCTCACTTGAGCGAGACCGCCGCCTCTCCTGCTCCTCCTGGTGCGGCTGTAAATGCTCCGGTGAAAAGCTCTCCATCATAGCACTAGCACCTGCTGAGAGCAGTCACGTCTGACCTGGACTGGCTTAGTGACACACAATAGTGTTTTGGCCAGACTTAAATAGCAGCTTCTCCCCCTTTATTCTTTTTTTTGTAATTAGTTAATTAATTCACCTGGTTAATCCTGCACCTGCTGGCCGCTAGCGCCCCGACGCATGCGCACTGTATTCAGGCCTGAGCGCGCCCCCGGCAACCACCTCCGGTGCGCGCTGTTCTACCCGGCCATGCTCTCCCGGGAATATGCTTTCACACGTACCCGGCCTCACCTCCGGTACGCGCTGCTGATTCTCTGCTCCGGCCTCCTCAGGAGCACGCCGGACCACTTCCGGTTCGCGCTCCCTGCCGTCTTCCTGATGCTCCGGGTGTACGCGCCTCCCTGCGCTTACCCGTATTCTTCTTCTGGTGCACGCCCAGGTCATTTCCGGTGCCTGTGCTGCGCCACGGCTCTTCTGCCCGCGCACCCCTCGCTTACCTTTGGTGCGCGCTCTCTTGCTGTGCGCGTCACTTCTGGTGCGCGCACTGCGCCGGCCTACGGTGTTCCAGCGCCATGACACCTGGCCCCACTGTCTCACCTATTCCGGAGGAATATCCGCTGCCACCACTGATCAGGTACTGCCCGTATTAAAGAGTGCAGTGTTCCATCATGGTCTCCTCCACGGTGCCTGGCGCTTTCGCTCTCAACAGGGGGGACCACCACATAGCCCCCGAGAAGTCTTTTCTCACCCGGACACCGATGTGTCACACGGGCTTGCATGGCCACTGTGTCAACAGGGAGGGCTCCACAATTTGTGACCTCCGAGGACCTTTGTGGGGTTTTTTTGTCTGGTATCAGGGAGGGAGCACCAAACGTGGCCTCCGAGGCACTATTTTCACCCGGGCATTGCCTCACGGGCTGTGGCCATGCTTCGCTCAGGGGGGGCATGGAATACATGGCCCCCGTGGCGACTACCGGCACCTGGCGATGGATGTAGCAGACCACTGCCTGCCAGTATTCATCCGACCCAGACCCGGGCATCCTAATCTTCTTCTTGAGGGCTCCCCATCAAGGACAGGAAACTAACTGATGCGGAGAGAGGAGCCACCCCTTTTATCTTGAAGGTTTCCTATCCTTCAAGGGCGGATCCTCTCTCTCGTGGTGCCGTCATGTATGATGGAAAAATATAAATTTACATGCTGCATAAAATACCCCATGAGATATAAAAATCATTGTTAATGGCTCTACAATTTGGCCAGTCTCTAAGTCCGATATTTTGGGGCAATATTTGACTTATCTTTGTCTTCTTGTTGTCTCCAGCCGAAACATTTTTTTGAATATGCTCTTTTCTCAATTTTGCAGAAACAAAAAGTTTAGTGGATGCCCTCATCATCTCCCGGAAGACTACTGCAACATCCTCCTCTTTGGCCTCTCAGCTTGCACCCCTCCAATCTATCCTTAATCCACCTCTCCCAATCCTTTTAATAGCTATTACTGAAATAATTCAAAGTTAAAAAGAGAAGTTGTCCATAATTTGTCTCCCTCCTTACATCTCTAACCTAATCTCCGGACACCTCACATCTCTGCTCTTCACTTGAATTCCTTTCTTACTCTATTCTTGCTCCTTCTTTGCTCTCTTCTTGCCTCCTCACACAATCATCTCTAAAGATTTCTCCTGTGCTTCCCCATACTCTGGAACGTGCCAACTCAAACAATCCGACTCTCATCCTCTGTTAAAATCACCTAAGGGATTTTGCACACATTGTCTTTCAATAGGATTCCACTTGAAAAACCACTGCAAACTGCCATAAGAAAGGAAAATATAGTGCACAGTAATGTCAGAACTTTCTTTTACCATACATTTTGCCCAAGAATATAATTAACTTTTGACAATCTTTTCAACTCCAGTTATTCAATCTTTGCAAAAACAGTTGTAATATAAAATGCTAGGTAGGTAGGTATATGTACAGAAAGCAAAATGTGGCAGCAGTATATATCTGGTATTTACGTGGTTGTCAAGTTTTACTAATAAAAAATAGTTTTTCAATAAGACGTGAACATTTAAAGTCTACTTTTATCATTATTTTTTTCTATTTCTTTAATAAAATTCAAGACCTTTCCCAAAAATGACAAAATAAGAAGTCAGCAATAGAATGCAGCATTAGTGTCGTGTATATAGATTTAAAATTTAACTAGTAAAACAGAAGTGCATGAAAACAATTGTTTGCGATATGCACACTTTGTGAGGTAGACATCCGCAATTAAATGTCTGTTTTTTGAGGATTTTTTTTTAATTGCAATTGTTTAGAAAACCAAATTTGGTTGCAAAAGAAAATCTCAGTACAGTTGCTTGTGATAAGCAAGCATACCATCTCACTGCTTTCATTCATTTTTCTTTGTGTTGTCTTGCTTCTGCAATTTAGTGCACTAATTATGAAGTGAAAAAAATTGAGTAATTGACTATCAAATGCTGCAAGACTTGTGCCATCTCCACCACATGGTCAGGTTCAGAGGATGTTATATTCTTTCATCCTAGAAAATTAAGTCGATTATGCAAATCACACTCTGGTCAAACTCTGATCAGAGTGTGAACCAATTCTCTCGGATGAAAAGGAGAAAAAAATTCTCCATTTTATCAGGTCAAACTCGAGCATGCTGTGATTTTATTCCTCAGACAAGCTTAGCCCGAGGAAAAACTCTTACATGTGCACAGCCCAAAAGAGTAACTTTGGTCAGAGTGAATCCGATGTTTTGTCGGTTAACACTCGGACCGAAAAGACGTCCATGTGCACGAGCCCTATTACTAATCAATCATGCAGAGTCTGGCATCTTTCCCATCTCTTTCTCCCCCTTCAATTGACTCTCTGTCTTAGGCCGGTGTCACACTTGCGAGTGTGATGCGAGAAACTCCCATCAACACCCGGCACTCAGACCGGAGAGTGTGGCATGCATTTCTATGCAGCAGCATACTTTGGTCCCGAGTGCCGGCGGTAGTGCCTGGTGTTGATGTGAAAGACTCGCGCGAGTTTCTCGCATCACACTCGCACGTGTGACACCGGCCTTAGGCTATGTTCCCACGATCCAAAAGTGGCAGCGCTTTGGATGCAGCGAATGTTAGCTGTGTCCAAAGCGCTGCCTTCTAATGAATGCAGGTAAATCCGCATGTGTTCACTGAACTGTGTGGATTTACCACATCCAATACATTCTATTGATTAAATTTGTTATGGAGACTAGCATTCCCGCAAGAGACATTGACATGCAGCAGTCCTGAAAGACGCGCCGCATGTCCGTTTTAGCGGGTGATCTGCAGGCGAACATACACACCTAGTGAACATGGGACATCTAGAAATCCCATCCACTATGCTGTAACATCTGTCCGCAGCGTCAAAACCACAGCAACTCCTGATCATGGACACGTACCCTTATGGTGCAGACACACAGCTGTATAACAAGGACAACGATCACATTGCAATGCTTAGACTGGCCTGCGGTTCTCCTGTTCAGAGCGTGACAGCTACATAGAAATGCATGCTGTCACGCTTGAGTCAGGAGAGCCGCTGGCTAGTCAGAACTTTGCAATGTGATCATTGTCTGTGTAATACAGCCGGCTGTCTGTCCTTTTTCACAGACTACTACTCAAATCTTCTCTGCTGCAGTTATTCAACATATTAGGCTAGTTTCACACTAGCGTTCGACAGTGCTGCGCACTTCCTCCGTCAAGCCCCGCCCACTGCCGCACCTCTTCCTTTCAGCACTGCCTATTTCTGCATGCGTCCTGCGTGTCCTATCTTTAACAGTGGGTACACAGGCCACGCGGATGTCTCCGCATGCATCGTGTTGACGCTGCACGGACCGCAACAAAATGCAACATGTTGCGTTTGATGCAGGTCGGCGCAGCGTCAAAACGACACATGCGGAGGCATCCGCATACATCCGCATGGCCTGCGTCCCCACTGTTAAAGATAGGGTACGCAGGATGCATGCAGAGATAGGTGGCGCTGAAAGGAAGAGGTGTGGCAGTGGGCGGGGCTTGACGGAGGAAGCATGCAGCCCTGCCGAACGCTAGTGTGAAACTAGCCTTACAGACTGGAGTATTTGTCCAATGTTTTAGGGCACATTCTTCCTGTCTCTACAGCTGAGTTGTGAGCTCCGACCATCCTAAAATAGCTACTGCATTCCCTGCTCAGGATTTTATACAGGTTATAGTCTCTCCTGAATGGCATTGCTATGGCATGTGATACAATAGCTGCAAGACATTATGGGGAAGCCTGTACAGTTTACCTTGGGTTCAATATGTAAAAAAATAGCCACCCTTTTGACAATGTGGGAATCGAATTACAAATTGTTTGATTTTGCTGAGACCTGCAAATTTCATAAAATTCATCTCAAATTCAATTGTATTGATTTTACTACTGAATAAATTGATCCAGAAAAAAAACACTGCATAGACAAAATTGCATAAAAATAAACCTCAAACACCACATTAAAATGAAAAACGAACCAACAAGGCCCTCGGTTGTGCCAGCATGCTGTATGGTCAATTGTTTGTGGGACAACAGGCATATCATTTCCATCAAAGGGATGTCTTCGGTAGCTATACTTTTAGATCTTAACTCTCAGGTTATGTTCCCATGGTCAGTAAACACTGCGGATTGGATGCTGCATACATCCGCAGCGTCCAGATATTACAGCATAGTGGATGGGATTTCAAGAAATCTCATGTCCACTATGCGTGCATCGACGTCCGTGGATCACCTGCGGAGACTGACATGCGGAGCGTCTTTCCAGAATGCAGCATGTCAATTTATCTTGCAGAGACACGAGTCTCCGCAAGATAAATGTCACCCGTCCAATGTATTGGATGCGGTCATTCCGCACGGTTCAATGAACACATGCGGAATCACCTGTGTTCAAAAGCCGGCAGCGCTTTATGTACTGCGTCCAAAGCGCTGCTGATTACTGACTGTGGGAACATAACCTAAAATTAAAATGGTGGAACCATTTCAGACGTCCAAAAGCAAGTAAAAATTGGTGCATTACCTGGATAAGCTGTGTTCATTGCTTGTCAAAGCTTTTCCCGAGCAAACACCTGGTGACCGCACATCTGACTTGGAGACCTCTTTATGCTCTCTGCTGGGCCAATACTTCCCCCGCCTGTGCCAGTACAAGGGCTACAACAAGCCGAGGCAACAGCAAAGTTTATAGTATATACAGGTCCTTCTCAAAAAATTAGCATATAGTGCTAAATTTCATGATTTTCCATAATGTAATGATTACAATTAAACTTTCATATATTTTAGATTCATTACACACCAACTGAAATTTGTCAGGTCTTTTATTGTTTTAATACTGATGATTTTGGCATACAACTCCTGATAACCCAAAAAACCTGTCTCAAAAAATTAACATATTTCAACCGTCCAATAAAATAAAAGTGTTTTTTAAAAACAAAAAAACCATCAAATAATAATGTTCAGTTATGCACTCAATACTTGGTCGGGAATCCTTTTGCAGAAATGACTGCTTCAATGCGGCGTGGCATGGAGGCAATCAGCCTGTGACACTGCTGAGGTGTTATGGAGGCCCAGGATGCTTCGATAGCGGCCTTAAGATCATCCAGAGTGTTGGGTCTTGCGTCTCTCAACTTTCTCTTCACAATATCCCACAGATTCTCTATGGGGTTCAGGTCAGGAGAGTTGGCAGGCCAATTGAGCACAGTAATACCATGGTCAGTAAACCATTTACCAGTGGTTTTGGCACTGTGAGCAGGTGCCAGGTAGTGCTGAAAAATGAAATCTTCATCTCCATAAAGCATTTCAGCCAATGGAAGCATGAAGTGCTCCAAAATCTCCTGATAGCTAGCTGCATTGACCCTGCCCTTGATGAAACACAGTGGACCAACACCATCAGCTGACATGGCACCCCACACCATCACTGACTGTGGGTATTTGACACTGGACTTCAGGCATTTTGGCATTTCCTTCTCCCCAGTCTTCCTCCAGACTCTGGCACCTTGATTTCCGAATGACATGCAAAATTCCAGCAACAGTCCAGTGCTGCTTCTCTGTAGCCCAGGTCAGGCGCTTCTGCCGCTATTTATGGTTCAAAAGTGGCTTTACCTGGGGAATGCGGCACCTGTAGCCCATTTCCTGCACACGCCTGTGCACGGTGGCTATGGATGTTTCTACACCAGACTCAGTCCACTGCTTCCTCAGGTCCCCCAAGGTCTGGAATCGGTCCTTCTCCACAATCTTCCTCAGGGTCCGGTCACCTCTTCTCGTTGTACAGCGTTTTCTGCCACATTGTTTCCTTCCAACAGACTTCCCATTGAGGTGCCTTGATACAGCACTCTGGGAACAGCCTATTTGTTGAGAAATTTCTTTCTGGGTCTTACCCTCTTGCTTGAGGGTGTCAATGATGGCCTTCTTGACATCAGTAAGGTCGCTAGTCTTACCCATGATGGGGGTTTTGAGTAATGAACCAGGCAAGGAGTTTTTAAAAGCCTCAGGAATCTTTTGCATGTGTTTAGAGTTAATTAGTTGATTCAGAAGATTAGGGTAATAGGTCGTTTAGAGAACCTTTTCTTGTTATTCTAATTTTTTGAGACAGGTTTTTTGGGTTATCAGGAGTTGTATGCCAAAATCATCAGTATTAAAACAATAAAAGACCTGACAAATTTCAGTTGGTGTGTAATGAATCTAAAATATATGAAAGTTTAATTGTAATCATTACATTATGGAAAATAATGAAATTTAGCACTATATGCTAATTTTTTGAGAAGGACCTGTATATTACATGATGGAACAGATGTTTTATCTGCCAACCTGACGCACTTCAGTAGACATAGGCTCATTACTTTAAAATACTGGTTTAGTTGTACCTGGACTGTGCCCTTTCTCTAGCAGGTACCCTAAGTCCTGACTGCATTTACTTCTTGGTCAGAAGATTGAACTGGCCTAGTTTGCCATTGGTGTACTGTATGGCTGCTGCCAAAGATTAGATTGGCCATAGCATCTGCTTGCCTGTTTTTCTACACTGTTCTGCTGCCAGTGTCAATGTCCATCTCCCAGCCGGGAATCTCCTGCTTGTCCATCATGTTATTTCCATACTATGCTTCAGGGGCTGCCAGCACTGGCCCTACACAGCCGGACATCTCTTTGCCTGCTCCATTATCATCGATCCTGTGCGTTTACTGCCCATTCCATGGCCACCATTTATTCATTTTGCTCCATAGCTTTTCTATATGTGCACTGTACAGGGTAGGGTTCCTAGCAGGAGTAAACAGCTTCTTCCATTTTCACCACCCGTGTACAATACACAGCAGTCATCTGCTCCAAAAGGGATAATTTTTGGATCAGTTTTACATTTTAAAAAGCATAAAATGTCTGATACTGCTGGGCGTTATTAAACAAGTTGTTTACTACCAGTACCTGTCCATTTAGCCAAATCTAGAAATGCTAAGTCCACTTTGACATTACTTAGCCCTTAACCCCCAAGGGTAGTTTGCACGTTAATGATGGGGCCAATTTTTACAATTCTAACCACTGTCCCTTTATGAGGTTATAAATCTGGAACGCTTCAACGGATCTTGGTGATTCTGCAAGGGTTTTCTCGTGACATACTGTACTTCATGTTAGTGGTAAAATTTCTTCGATATAACTTGCGTTTATTTATGAAAAAAATGGAAATATGGTGAAAATTTTGAAAATTTTGCAATTTTCAAACTTTGAATATTTATGCTCTTAAAACAGAGAATTATGTCACACAAAATAGTTGCTAAATAACATTTCCCACATGTCTACTTTACATCAGCATAATTTTGGAAACAAAATTTTTTTTGTTATGAAGTTATAAGGGTTAAAAGTTGACCAGCGATTTCTCAGTTTTAAACCATTTTTCAGCTGCAGATGAAGGAAGGGAGACACACCATAACTAGTGGGTAGGCGGAGCCCCAGATAGGATCAATACCTCAGATTAGAAAGCGTGTTGACCGGCCCCTCCAGCTCGGGCTCCTCCTACTCAGCTCTTCAGTCTAAAATTTGAGGTCTCAGAGGACGGTCGCTGCTGGAAGCAGCTCCTCAGAAGATTTTATTATTTTTTATCGGACAAGAGACTTGGATCACCAGAGTGGTCTAGAGGTCTCAGGGGTCTCAGCGCTGCTGGACCCCAACCTCTCCCTTGACGGATCTGTATTACCCTAATGGTGGTCCCTGCAGAACCCTGCCGGCTTGGGGGGATGGGGATGGCTTCCCTGGCGGGAACGCAAACCGCGCACAGGGGTCACTGCGTCCCCCGCCCTGGTGGGAAGCATGGGCATAGCGCCAGAAACCCCTGGGGGTCCCTGTGGTGCTCGGCTGGTGAGTACCTCACATTTTTACCTCACATTTTTATTAAAGTGTGTGTGAGTGCTTTGAGCGGCTGTTGCGGCAGCCGCTGTTACTTGTGAAATACATGTTTGGTGACTGTATTCTGTCCGCAGGCAGACGCCTGCAGGACAGGGGGGAGCAGAGAGCGAAGGAGTTTGCGCTCTTTTTTTGAGCCGGCGGGGGGCGTGGCTTCACGCTCTCGGGCTTTTCTGTCACAGAAGCGCGCGATTAGGCGCTTCTCTTCAGATTCCTCTCAGCGCGGCGGCCATTACAAAAAGGCTCCACGGGCTCCTTCCTGCTCCGCTCCTCCCGTATCACATTTACATCACCGCGACCAGCTGGGTGAGTGATAACGCTCTCACCCCCACAGCGCAGAACCTATCTGTAGAGAAAATACAGATAGCGTTATCTTGCAGCTGCGGTCTTATATAGAGACCTTATTTTGCCATGGGACTCGCACACCCCTTCTATTAATAAGGGAGTAGTGGGGAGTCGGCGATATTAACCCCTTTTAAAGGGTTAACCTTTTCAACAGCCGCACAGGTTCTATCCCAGTTTGGGGTCAGAACTTGTAAGAGTTAATTATATTGCTGAATATTCAGCTGATACAGCTGGGGTAGCTCTCTCACTAAGGGCTTTAACCCTTCAGCGTGCTTGCTGCTTTCGCTTGAGAAGCCACACTTTTTTTCATAATTGCTGACAGGCTTTGACCTGCCTTATACTGTGTAAGGGCATGTCGGAACAGGGTCCAGAAGGTGCGGACCGTGTGCCAAATCTGCTTCAGAATCAGTCACGCGAGTCTGATACGCAGGCCTCGACGTCAAGCGCAGCAATTGGAGGTCACAGCGATGCCAAATTGGATGCCATCGCTCGCTCTATTGATGGCCTTTCTGACCTTTTAGGTCATTGGGTGTCAGCTAGATCCTCTCATGGAAGGAAGCGACACAGGCCGGTTTTCATCATTTCCACGTAGCGAATCAGACCTCTCTGATATGGAATGCGGTCAGGGTTCCTCTTCAAATTCAGATGGGGAGTTATCCGGTTCAGATAAGGATCGGCAGGGACATTCTGTCTCTTTAGACCGAACAGAGGCTTTTATTGAAGCCATGAGGGAGGCGTTACAGTTGCCGGAGGAGGTAACTACACGTCCTGGTAAGTCACCTCGAATGTACCAAGAGTACCGTAAGTCACGAGCGACATTGCCAGCTCTAGATGAGCTTAATGAAGTAGTGGAGAAGGAACGCCTGTGTCCAGATAAACGGTTTCAAGGAACACGTTTTTTTTTTTTTTGTTTTTTTGGTTTTTTTTTTGACGCACTATATCCGTGTTCTACGGAGTTGACGGATAATTGGATTTCTTCTCCTGAAGTGGATGTTCCTTTATCCCAGCTTAGTAAATCCTCATTGCTCCCTGTTAAAGGGAAGGCAAGTCTGCAGGAACCGTTAGACAGAAAAACGGAGATGGCAGCGAAATCCAACTACGAGGCCTCGGGTCATGGATTCAAAGCGGTGCTAGGATCCATGTATGCTTGTAGGGCTTCCCTGTGCTGGTTGGACCGTATACGAACGGCGTTGCAAAATGGATCTCCGTTATCCGAGATAGACGGACTTCTCGGTTTATTGGAGACTGCAGTTTCTTATAGCTATGATGCAGGTCTGGATACTGCATCTCTGTTGTCCAGGGCGCAAGCTTCGGCGGTCACAGTCAGAAGAGCACTGTGGCTTAGACAGTGGACTGGGGACGCAGTGTCAAAACAAGGTTTGCTGTCTCTAGCCTACAAGGGTAGTCAGCTTTTTGGATCTGATCTTTCAGAGCTGATTGCCAAGGCAAAGACGAAAGAAGCAGCCTTACCACAGCGAAGGGCTACGGCTTCTGCGCCTGGCAGGACTGGTGCCGGTGGTGGCCGGCGATCCATTCGTTCCAAGGGACGATTCGGTCAGTCCTCTTGGGGATCGGGTCGTCCCTCTTTTTCGGGAAAAAAGTTCACTCAGAAATCCTGTACTCCCTGGAAATCAAGTTTCCGTCAAGACAAGCGGGAGACTGACAAGAAGCCCGCCAAGGCGGACTGACTCCAGGTTTCCATTCGAGGGCTCTCGAGTGGGGGGGTCGCCTGCTCCAATTCAAAGTGACTTGGGTTTCCCGCGTTCCGGACACCTGGGCAACGCGGGTAGTGTCGGCAGGCTATTTCATAGAGTTTTTGTCTCGACCTCCGGACAGGTTTTGCCAGTCTCGCACACCGTCAGAGCCCGAGTTAATTACCGCTCTGCTGCGAGAGGTCGACTCCCTTCTGCAGAAGGGTGTGGTAATACCGGTACCGCCGGAGGACCGAGGAAGAGGATTTTATTCCAATCTTTTTGTGGTTCCCAAAAAGGAGGACAAATTTCGTCCTATTCTGGATCTCAAAAGATTGAATCGGCATGTCCACACCCAAAAATTCCGCATGGAGTCACTTCGCTCCGTGGTGGCGGCCCTGTCGCAGAATGATTTTTTGGTGTCAATCGACATTCGCAACGCTTATTTGCATGTTCCCGTCGGAAGGACTCCTCAGCGCTTCCTTCGTTTTGCCATAGGTCAGGACCATTACCAGTTTGTGGCTCTGCCATTCGGCTTGGCCTCGGCGCCCAGAGTTTTTACAAAAATTCTGGCGCCTCTCATGGCAATTCTTCGAAGACAGGGGGTTGCGATTTTTCCCTACCTGGACGATCTTTTGATTGTGGCATCCTCAAAGGAGGAGGCGGTGACGGCTCGCAACCTATCCCTTCAGCTCCTGGAGGATTTCGGGTGGCTGGTCAATTGGGAGAAGTCGTCTCTGGAGCCGTCTCAGTCAATCCTGTTTTTAGGGATGCATTTCGACACGGTACGGGCAGTGGTGTCCCTACCCCCAGACAAGCGGACATGTCTACTTCGACATGTACAGACTATGAAGTCTTCGACAGCAATGTCCCTTCGGAAGTGTATGCGCCTCCTGGGTTTGATGGTGGCATCCATGGAGGCACTTCCGTTTGCCCAGTTTCATTCCAGGGCCCTCCAGAGGCTCATTCTGAGTCGTTGGGATCGATCGCAGGCTTCGCTGGATTGCAGCGTCATCATCTCTCACAGGGTACGGGAATCCCTAGAATGGTGGTTACGTCCAGAAGCGTTATCCCTGGGGAAATCTTTCCTCCTTCCGAAGTGGTCGGTCATAACCACCGATGCCAGCCTGACGGGCTGGGGGGGTGTCTGGAACGACCTTTGGATCCAGGGAGTATGGTCATCGGAAGAGTCTATTCTACCGATCAATATCTTGGAATTGAGGGCAATTTTTCTTTGCCTCCAACACTGGACGGTCCCTTTGAGCGGTCTGCCAGTCCGAGTGCAGACAGACAACGCGACGGCGGTCGCGTATATCAATCACCAAGGCGGGACGAGGAGTTCCAGGCTCATGATGGAGGTGTCTCGGATCCTGCTATGGGCCGAGACCAGGGTTTCAGCCATCTCTGCGATCCACATTCCAGGAGTCCAGAATACCACGGCGGACTTCCTCAGTCGCGAGAAGATGGATCCTGGAGAATGGAGTCTCCATCCGGAAATGTTTGCACTACTGTGCTCCCGTTGGGGAACCCCCCAAGTGGATTTGATGGCATCCAGGTTCAATGCCAAACTACCAACCTTCATATCCAGTTACAAGGACCCGAAGGCTGTGGCGGTGGATGCTCTGGTAGCTCCGTGGGACCATTTCGAACTGGTCTATGTGTTTCCGCCAATTTCCTTACTTCCTCTGGTGCTGCGTCGGATCAGACTGGAGAGAATTCCGGCTTTGCTGATAGCCCCGGATTGGCCAAGGAGGACGTGGTTCTCGACACTGGTGTCGCTCTTGGCGGCTCCGCCATTTCCACTTCCTCTTCGCCCGGACCTGTTATCCCAGGGGCCCGTTCGTCATCCGGACTTGAAGTCTCTACGTTTGACGGCGTGGCTCTTGAGACCGAAATATTGACCCGTAGAGGTTTCTCAGCTGCAGTCATTGCCACTCTGCGAGCTGCTAGAGGTCCGGCCACTACTAAGATTTATCACAGAACTTGGGAAGCCTTCTTTTCGTGGTGTTCGGGTTCCTCAAGGAATCCGAGGATTTTTTCCATTCCCAATCTGTTGGCTTTTCTACAGTACGAGTTGGAGAAAGGTTTAGCAGTTAGCACTCTGAAGGGTCAGGTTTCTGCTTTGTCCGTGCTTTTTCGGAAGGCTATCGCCTCGCGTAGGGACGTGCGTTCTTTTTTTTTTTTTTTCAAGGAGTAACCCGTCAGTTTCCACCACGGAAGGCACCTGTGTCTCCTTGGAGACTCAACCTTGTCTTGGAGGCTCTTCAGCATGTGCCCTTTGAGCCTATGGGTTCTACTAGCCTTTCGTTACTTTCTTGGAAGGTTGCATTCTTAGTGGCGGTAACCTCTTTAAGAAGGGTTTCTGAGTTGGCAGCTCTTTCTTGCTCGCCACCTTTCCTGGAGTTTTACCCGGATCGAATAGTGCTTCGCACATGGGGCGACTTTCTACCTAAGGTGGTGTCGCAGTTTCATGTTAACCAGGATATTGTGTTGCCCTCACTTTGTCCGGGCCCGAGGAATGCAAAGGAACGAGATTTGCACAAATTGGATTTAGTGCGGGCCTTGAAGTTCTATCTGTCTGTTACTCAAGGTTTTAGGAAGTCAGATTCTCTGTTTGTGATTCCAGCAGGTCGTAGACGTGGTCAACGAGCTTCCAAGGACTCTATAGCTCGTTGGATTCGGTCAGCCATTTTGGAGGCTTACCGTCTTAAAGGCGAACCTTGCCCGATTAAGGTTCGAGCTCACTCCACGAGGGCTGTGGCTTCATCGTGGGCCTTTCATCAAGGGGCTTCAGCAGCTCAGCTCTGCCGAGCAGCGACCTGGCGTTCCGTCCACACATTTACAAAGTTTTATAAAGTGGACGTCAGTGCTTCCGCTGATGCGGCCTTAGGACGTAGGGTCCTGCAGGTAGCGGTAATCTAAGTTTTAAGTTAACTTGTATTTGGCGCCTGTTGCGCATTTATCTAGGTTGTTGGGTTTCTGCCTCTTTTGGTTTTTTTCCCACCCTAATTTTTGGACTGCTTTGGGACGTCCCACTAGTTATGGTGTGTCTCCCTTCCTTCATCTGCAGCTGAAAGACAGATTTTGGTAAGAACTTACCTGTAAAATCCTTTTCAGCGAAGAAGGAAGGGAGACACACATCCCTCCCATGGCAGAAGTGTGTTGTTATATTTACAGAAGCAGCGTGGCCCTTCTCTGATAGCGATTTTCTGAGCTGAGGTCGACGCGCTACGGCTCTGTTCCAGCATTCCCAGCTTATCGCAGTAGTCAGGTTCAGTGAGTAGTACCTGGGACTGTGTGGTTTTTCTTTGCCAAATGCATGCATAACCTGTACTTTTGTATTTTTCTCTGAAGTCCTTCAGAAGGGGTTATGTTGCTTCGCTGGTGATATTGTTCTTCCTTAAGCTTTGGTACGACTGAAGAGCTGAGTAGGAGGAGCCCGAGCTGGAGGGGCCGGTCAACACGCTTTCTAATCTGAGGTATTGATCCTATCTGGGGCTCCGCCTACCCACTAGTTATGGTGTGTCTCCCTTCCTTCTTCGCTGAAAAGGATTTTACAGGTAAGTTCTTACCAAAATCCGTCTTTTTTAGGGACCACATCACATTTGAAGTCACTTTGAGGTGGTCTATATGATAGAAAATACCCAATAGTGACACCATTCTAAGAACTGCACCCCTCAAGGTGCTCAAAATCACATTCAAGAAGTTTATTAACCCTTCAGGTGCTTCACAGGAAATTTTGGAATGTTTAAAAAAAATGAATATTTAACTTTAATTCACAAAATATTTACTTCAGATCCAATTTTTTTTTATTTTACCAAGGGTAACAGGAGAAATTGGACCACAAAAGTTGTTGTGCAATTTGTCCTGAGTATGCTGATACCTCAAATGTGGGGGGGGAACCACTGTTTGGGTGCATGGCAGAGCTCGAAAGGGAAGGAGCTCCGTTTGACTTTTCAATGCAAAATTGGCTGGAATTGAGATCGGACGCCATGAAGCGTTTGGAGAGCCCCTGATGTGCCTGAACATTGGAAACCCCCACAAATGACCCCATTTTGGAAACTAGACCTTCCAAGGAACTTATCTAGATGTGTGGTGAGAACTTTGAACCCCAAGTGCTTCACAGAAGTTTATAACGTAGAGCCATAAAAATAAAAAATTATTTTTTTCCACAAAAATGATATTTGTGCCCCCAAATTTTTATTTTCCCAAGGGTAAAAGAAGAAATTGGACCCCAAGAGTAATTATGCAATTTCTCCTGAGTACGCTGATACCCCATATGTGGGGGTAAACTACTGTTTGGGCGCATGGCAGAGCTCAGAAGGGAAGGAGCACCGTTTGACTTTTTCAAAGCCGAATTGGCTGGAATTGAGATCAGAAGCCATGTCACGTTTGAAGAGCCCCTGATGTGCCTAAACAGTGGAAACCGCCCAATTCTAACTCCAACCCTAACCCCAACACACCCCTAACCCTAATCCCAACCCTAATCATAACCCTAACCGCAAACCTAACCCTAACCCCAACACACCCCTAAATGTTGTGAATAAGCTGGATGTGGCTTCTGAGCTGGGGCTCCCTCCGGTGCAGGGGCGGAACTATAGTGGAAGCAGGGGAAGCAGCTGCCACAGGGCCCGGGCTAGAAGGGGGCCCGTCCCTGCTGCAGCTGCCCTGTGATTTAGGAGCAAAAAGGGGGGCCCGAGCACGCTGGCAAATGGATCCGCGCTCGGGCCCCCTCCCAACATTTTGTTCAGGCTTCTGACTCTGAACGCTGATGCATAACAACACTGTGTTGTTTTAAAGAGACACTACAGTTTTGTAAATGCAGACAGCGAACAGAAATGAGCACTGTAGCTTTAAGCTGCGGCCCAGTGCATTATGGTCCGTCTGTCACAGCGTGTGTGCATGTGGGGGCGGACAGCAGACGGCCAGGCAGACCACATGAAGCAGCAGACTGACTGGACAAGCAGGTGGAAGCCCGGGCGAGCAGGGTGAGTACCGTGAGTCTCTCAACAGTGAGAAGAGGCTTGGCTGCTCAATGGTGACTGGGAGGGCAGGTGCAGGCAGGATCTAACAGGGCCCACATTCAACAGGGCCCAGGCTGCAGTGCAGGGGGCCCACACTCAACAGGGCCCAGGCAGCAGGGGGCCCACATTCAACACAGGGCCCAGGTAGCAAGGGGCCCGCATTCCAACAGGGCCTCGGGCTCCTGGGCCCTGTTTGACGCAAGCCTCAAGTCACCCACTAACCTCCCCCTGGGCCCTGTTGGGCACGGGACCTCAGTCACCAGTAGCCTCCCCCTGGCCCAGTAACAGCCTCATGGTTGCTACAAGTGATGAGTGACACCCTGATCTCTGCTACATGTGACAAGTAACAACCTCAGCTCTGCTACATGTAACAAGTAACAACCTCAGCTCTGCTACATGTGACAAGTAGCAACCTCGGCTCTGCTACATGTGACAAGTAGCAACCTCAGCTCTGCTACATGTGACAAGTAGCAACCTCGGCTCTGCTACATGTGACAAGTAGCAACCTCAGCTCTGCTACATGTGACAAGTAACAACCTCAACTCTGCTACTTGTGACAAGTAGCAACCTCAGCTCTGCTATTTGTGACAAGTAACAACCTCAGCTCTGCTCATGTGACAAGTAACAACCTCAGCTCTGCTCATGTGACAAGTAGCAACCTCAGCTCTGCTACATGTGACAAGTAACCTCAGCTCTGCTACATGTGACAAGTAACCTCAGCTCTGCTACATATGACAAGTAACAATCTCAGCTCTGCTACATGTGACAAGTAACCTCAGCTCTGCTACATGTGACAAGTAACAACCTCAACTCTGCTACTTGTGACAAGTAGCAACCTCAGCTCTGCTATTTGTGACAAGTAACAACCTCAGCTCTGCTCATGTGACAAGTAACAACCTCAGCTCTGCTCATGTGACAAGTAGCAACCTCAGCTCTGCTACATGTGACAAGTAACCTCAGCTCTGCTACATGTGACAAGTAACCTCAGCTCTGCTACATGTGACAAGTAACAACCTCAGCTCTGCTACATTTGACAAGTAACAACGTCAGCTCTGCTACATGTGACAAGTAGCAACCTCGGCTCTGCTAGATGTGACAAGTAACAACCTCAGCTCTGCTACATGTGACAAGTAGCAACCTCAGCTCTGCTCATGTGACAAGTAACAACCTCAGCTCTGCTCATGTGACAAGTAGCAACCTCAGCTCTGCTACATGTGACAAGTAACCTCAGCTCTGCTACATGTGACAAGTAACCTCAGCTCTGCTACATGTGACAAGTAACAACCTCAGCTCTGCTACATTTGACAAGTAACAACGTCAGCTCTGCTACATGTGACAAGTAGCAACCTCGGCTCTGCTAGATGTGACAAGTAACAACCTCAGCTCTGCTACATGTGACAAGTAGCAACCTCAGCTCTGCTCATGTGACAAGTAACAACTTCAGCTCTGCTACATGTGACAAGTAGCAACCTCAGCTCTGCTACATGCGAGGAGTGACAGCCTCATCTCTGCTACATGCGCGGAGTGACAGCCTCAGCTTTGCTATACAAGTAGCAGAGCTGAGGCTGTCACTCCTCATATGTTGCAGAGATGAGGCTGTCACTCCTTACATGTAGCAGAGCTGAGGCTGTCACTCCTCGAATGTAGCAGAGCTGAGGCTGTCCCTACTCACATGTAGCAGAGCTGAGGCTGTTCCTCCTCACATGTAGCAGAGCTGAGGCTGTCACTCCTCACATGTAGCAGAACTGAGTCTGTCACTCCTCACATGTAGCAGAGCTGAGGCTGTCACTCCTCACATGTAGCAGAGCTGAGGCTGTCACTCCTCACATGTGTAATTGGTGAGGGCGTGGTGCAGAAGTACGGTATACAGAACAATCTTAGATTATTCTGTATACCGGACTGTTGTTCTACTGAATAAATCATCTGTTTTGAAAGCAATTTGCAGGCTGGATTACAAGTTTCTTCACATATTTACTCTGGAGAAAGCCTACCTTTGTCACTACCTCAGTTGCTTCCTGGGAGTTGGTTCCTTTCTGTTATTTCACTATCATTACTCCAAAAACCTCTAATTTTGGATAATAAAGGTATCTTTCTTAACACAACTTGGGTAGACCGGGATTGGCAACGCACGCGAGGGGGGGCCCCATTGTGAAGTTTGCTGTGGGGCCCTGCCGTTCCTAGTTACGCCCCTGCTCCGGTGGTTGCTGAGGGTAATGAACTGATTACTGAATGGCCTTCAGCTGGCGCTGAATGGTAGGATATAAGTGGCCTGAGTTCCCAGCAGCCTTGCCGGTTATCAATTGTTCCTTCTGGTCTTGTTTGAAGCACTGCTAGTTTCCTGCTCTCCTTCAGATAAGTGTTTGCTGTTTTTTTTTTCCTCTGTTTGATTTTCATTGCTGGTTTGCTGCTTGCAGTGGACTGCAGCCTGTCCCCTTTTGGGGGTCTGGCACTGCAATTGTGCTCCGTTTTTGTCTGCACTTTTGCTTTGCTCCTTTGTTACTTTTTATTTGCTGAATAGCGTTTTGTTACACCAGAGATCTGATTTAGGTGGATGAGATCGTGTGATCTCAGGTTTTTTGGAAATCAGAAGTGTTGGTATTTTTTGTTAGGGTTTTGTTGGATTGCAGTCAGAATTCTTTCCTGTACTTTTCTGTCTAGACAGATTGGGCCCCAGCGTTTGCTCATTCTATTTTCTGTCTGTGTCCGTGCTTTCTTCTTGTCTAACCGCCATTACATGTTTGGGGGCTTCCTATTTTCTTTGGGGATCTGCTCCGGGGCAGATAGCTTTCATCTTTCTGCCTTTAGGTGTAGTTATCTCTCAGGCTGTGACGAGGCGTCTAGGATCAACGTAGGAACGCTCCACGGCTACCTCTAGTTGTGTGGTTAGTTCAGGTTACTGCAATCCAATAGGTTCCAGCCTCTCTGGTGTATTACCGCTTTTGCTATTTTTTGCTATTTCTCCTCAGTTACCGAAACATAACACCTAAACCTAATCCCAGCCCTAACCCTAATCCTAACGGGAAAATGGAAATAAATACATTTTTTAAATGTTATTTTTTTTCCCTAACTAAGGGGTGATAAAGGGAGGTTTGATTTACTATTCTTAGCGGATTTTTATGTTTGGCAGCTGTCACACGCTAAAAGACGCTTTTTAGTGCAAAAAATAGTTTTTGCATCACCACATTTTGAGAGCTATAATTTTTCCTTATTTTGGCCCACAGAGTCATATGAGGTCTTATTTTTGAGGGACAAATTGACGTTTTTATTGGTACCATTTTCGGGCACATGACATTTTTTGATCGCTTTTTATTACAATTTTTGCGAGGCAGAATGAACAAAAACCGCAATTCATGAATTTCTTTGGGGGGGCGTTTATACCGTTCCGCGTTCAGTAAAATAGATAAAGCAGTTTTATTCTTAGGGTTAGAACGATTACAGCAATACCTCATTTATATCATTTTTTTATGTTTTGGCGCTTTTATACATTAAAAACGATTATATATAAAAAATAATTATTTTTGCATCTCTTTATTCTGCGAGCTATAACTTTTTTATTTTTTTGCTGATGGCGCTGTATGGCGGCTCATTTTTTGCGGGACAAGATGACGTTTTCAGCGGCACCATGTTTATTTATATCTGTCTTTTTGATCATGTGTTATTCCACTTTTTGTTCAGCAGTATGATGATAAAGCATTGTTTTTTTTGCCTTTTTTTTTTTTTAAGGGGTTCACTAAAGGTGTTAACTAATGGGACAGTTTTATAGGGCAGGTCGTTAAGGATGCAGCGATACTAAATATGTGTACTTTTATTGTTGCTTCTTTATTTACATGAAGAAGTGAATTTATTGGGGAATATTTTTTTTTTTTACGTTATTTTTATTTATTCTTTTACTTTGACCTAGGGTGGGACATCACTGTATAGCGTTAGATCGCTGATCTGACACTGTGCACAGCACTGTGTCAGATCGGCGATCTCACAGGCAGTGCAGCAGAGTTTCTCAGCGCCTGCTCTCAGCAGGCACTGAGGAAGCCGCCTCCCTGCTGGACCTGGAAGGACCCCGCAACCATCTTGGATCCAGGGTCCTGCAGGGAGCGCAATCACATCGCGCTGCTCTGAGGCTCTCAGGGAAGCACGCAGGAAGCCCCCTCCCTGCGCGATGCTTCCCTGTGCCCCCCGGTACACTGTGATCATGTTTGATCACAGTGTGCCGGGGGTTAATGTGCCGGGAGCAGTCCGTGACCGCTCCTGGCACATAGTGCCTGGTGTCAGCTGTGATAATCAGCTGACACCCGGCTGCGCTCCCCCCGGGAGTGCAGCTGATCGCATATGACGTACTATTCCGTCCTTGGGAATTAAGTTCAATGGCACATGGATGGAATAGTACGTCTAATGGCAGAAAGGGGTTAACCCCTTAGTGACAGAGCCATTTTGCAGCTTAATGACCGGGCCAATTTTTACAATTCTGACCACTGTCACTTTATGAGGTTATAACTCTGGAACGCTTTAACGAATCCAGCTGATTCTGAGATTGTTTTTTCATGACATATTGTACTTCACGTTAGTGGTAAAATTTCTTTGATATGACTTGTGTTTATTTATGAAAAAAACGGAAATATGGCGAAAATTTTGAAAATTTAACAATTTTCAAACTTTAAATTTTTATGCCCTTAAATCAGAGAGATATGTCACACAAATTTCTTAATAAATAACATTTCCCACATGTCTACTTTACATCAGCACAATTTTGGGACCAAAATTTTTTTTGTTACGAAGTTATAAGGGTTAAAAGTTGACCAGCGATTTCTCATTTTTACAACACCATTTTTATTTTAGGGACCACCTCACATTTGAAGTCACTTTGAGGGGTCTATATGATAGAAAATAGCCAAAAGTGACACCATTCTAAAAACTGCACCCCTCAAGGTGCTCAAAACCACATTCAAGAAGTTTATTAACCCTTTACGTGCTTCACAGGAACTGAAGCAATGTGGAAGGAAAAAATTAACATTTAACTTTTTTTGCAAAAACTTTACTTCGGAACCTATTTTTTTTATTTTCACAACTGTTAAAAGAAAAAATGAACCACAAAATTTGTTGTGCAATTTCTCCTGATTAAGCCGATACCCCATATGTGGGGGTAAACCAATTTTTGGGCGCACGGCAGAGGTTGCAAGGGAAGGAGCGACATTTGACTTTTTCAACGCAGAATTGGCTGGACGCCATGTCGCGTTTGTAGAGGCCCTGATGTGTCTAAACAGTGGAAACCCATCACAAGTGACCCCATTTTGGAAACTAGACCCCCTAAGGAACTTATCTAGATGTGTGGTGAGCACTTTGAACCTCCAAGTGCTTCACAGAAGTTTATAACATAGAACAGTGAAAATAAAAAATCATATTTTTTCCACAAAAACAATCTTTTCACCCCAATTTTTATTTTCCCAAGGGTAACAAGACCCCAAAAGTTTTTGTGCAATTTGTCCTGAGCATTCTGATACCCCATATGTGGGGGTAAACTATTGTTTGGGTGCAAGGCAGAGCTTGGAAGGGAAGGAGCGCTGTTTGACTTTTTCAGCGCAGAATTGTCTGGACGTCATGTCGGGTTTGTAGAGGTCCTGATGTGTCTAAACAGTGGAAACCCCCCACAAGTGACCCCATTTTGGAAATTAGACCCCCTAAGGAACTTATCTAGATGTGTGGTGAGCACTTTGAACCTCCAAGTGCTTCACAGAAGTTTATAACATAGAACCGTGAAAATAAAAAAATCATATGTTTTCCACAAAAACGATCTGTTCACCCCAATTTTTATTTTCCCAAGGGTAACAAGACCCCAAAGTTTTTTTGCAATTTGTCCTGAGCATGCCGATACCTCATATGTGGGGGTAAACCACTGTTTGGGGCGCACGGCAGGGCTTGGAAGTGAAGGAGCGCCGTTTGACTGTTTCAAACCAAAATTGGCTGGAATTGAAATTGGACGCCATGTCGCGTTTGGAGAGCCCCTGATACGCCTAAACAGTCGAAATCCCCCACAAATCACACCATTTTGGAAACTAGACCCCTTAAGGAACTTATCTAGATGTGTGGTGAGCACTTTGAACCCCAAGTGCTTCACAGAAATTAATAAACGTAGAGCTGTGAAAATAAAAAATCATTTTTTTCCTCAAAAATGATTCTTTAGCCCGCTATTTTTTTTTATTTTCCCAAGGGTAACAGGAGAAATTGGACCCAAAAAGTTGTGCAATTTTTCCTGAGTACGCTGATACCCCATATGTGGGGTGAAACCACTGTTTGGGCGCATGGGAGTGCTTGGAAGGGAAGGAGCGCCATTTTGTAATGAAAACTTTGATGGAATGTTCTGCGGGCGTCATGTTGTGTTTGCAGAGCCCTTGATGTACCTAAACAGTAGAAACCCCCTGCAAGTGACACCATTTTGGAAACTAGACCCCCAAAGGAGCTTATCTAGATGTGTGGTGAGCACTTTGAACCCCCAAGTGCTTCACAGAAATTTATAAACGCAGAGCCGTGAAAATGAAAAATCATTTTTTTTCTCAAAAATGTTTTTTTTAGCCAGCTATTTTTTATTTTCCCAAGGGTAACAGGAGAAATTAGAATCCCAAAATCGGTGTGCAATTTGTCCTGAGTACGCTGATACCCCATATGTTGGGGTAAACCACTGTTTGGGCGCACGGCAGGGCTCGGAAGGGAGGGAGCGACATTTGACTTTTTGAAAGCCACGTCGTGTTTGGAGACCCCCTGATATGTCTAAACAGTGGAAACACCCCACAAGTGACCCCATTTTGGAATCTAGACCCCTTAAGGAACTTATCTAGATGTGTGGTGAGCACTTTGAACCCCCAAGTGTTTCACAAAAATTTATAAACGCAGAGCTGTGAAAATAAAAAATCATTTTTTTTCTCAAAAATTATTTTTTTAGCCAGCTATTTTTTATTTTCCCAAGGGTAACAGGAGAAATTAGAACCCCAAAATTGGTGTGCAATTTGTCCTGAGTACGCTGATACCCCATATGTTGGGGTAAACCACTGTTTGGGCGCACGGCAGGGCTCGGAAGGGAGGGAGCGCCATTTGACTTTTTGAACGCCACGTCGTGTTTGGAGACCCCCTGATGTGCCTAAATAGTGGAAATCCCTCAATTCTAGCTCCAACCCTAACCCCAACACACCCCTAACCCTAATCCCAACCCTAAACCTAACCTAAATCCCAACCCTAATTGTAACCCTAACCTTAATTGTAACCCTAACCCTAATTTTAACCCTAACCCTAATTGTAACCTTAACCCTAATTATAACCCTAACCCTAAGGCTAGGTTCATTTTGTGTTTTACCAGCCCGTTCAACACATAGTGTTGACGGGCTGGTAACGGTATAGCATAACACGATCGCGTTATGCTATACCCGCTAGCGCAGAGGAATCAGCAGATGATTCATCTGCGCTAGCGGTGACGGAGCCCAGACGCTGCAGCCCGCGTCCGAGGCTCCGTCACTGAATGATGGCACGTCGCAAACGCATCCCGCTTTACGGCATGCGTCGCGATGAGCCCTCAAATGGGGGTGAATGGCAGCGTTAACGGACTGCATTACACCGCGTTATACCGCGGTGTAACGCAGTCCGTCTAACGGACTGCCATAACGCAGTATGAACCCAGCTTAACCCTAACGCTAATTATAACCCTAACCCTAATGCTAACCCTAACCCTAATGCTAACCCTAACCCTAATTATAACCCTAACCCTAATTATAACCCTAACCCTAATTATAACCCTAACCCTAACAGAAAAATGAAAATAAATATAATTTCTATTTTTTATTATATGTCCCTAACTAAGGGGGTGATAAATGGGGGGTTATGTACTGTTTTTTTTATTTTGATCACTGTGATAGTTTATCACAGTGATCAAAATGCACTTTCTGGAGAATGAATGAAATCATTTTTGAATCTGCCGCCAAGCAGATCGGCGGGCGCACTGCGCATGCGCCCGCCATTTTTTTTTTGCAGGAAGAAGACGCCGGGATCCTGGGGTCTGTGGGAGGACGGAGGACACCGGTAAGTATACGGGGGGGCGATCGGGGACCGGGGGACCCTCATTTTCTCCCCTCTGATGTGCGATCACATCAGAGGGGAGAGAAATCCTTTTTTTTTTTTTTTGCGATCGCATCTATGCTTGCATAGATGCGATCGCAACACCGGGATCGGTGAATACCGACCCGGATCATGTTCTCTGGGGTCTCGGCTACCCCCGGTAGCCGAGACCCCAGAGAATATTTGCCCATCCCCCCCAGGACACAGCGGCACATAGCGGCGGGCGCACTGAGCATGCGCCCGCCATTTTCTTCATCGCGCCGGCCCCGGGGGACACCGGAGGGCCCTGGGGCCACATACAGGACATCGGGGGCCACATGGGGGTCCCGGGGACCCTTTTTCTCTGTCCTCTGATGTCCGATGACATCAGAGGACAGAGAAATTAAATGGCACAACTTTTTTTTTTTTTTTGTTGCGGTCGCCGTTATAGGGTTAATAACGGCGATCGCAACATCGGTGTCGGTAAAAACCGACCCGATTCATGTTCTCTGGGGTCTCGGCTACCCCCGGTAGCCGAGACCCCAGAGAAAATGCGCCTCTGGGGGGCGCTATTCACTTTTTCCACAGCGCCGTTAATTAACGGCGCTGTGGTTTAAGTACCCTTAATGACCGCCGTTAAAAGGCGTATCGGCGGTCGTTAAGGGGTTAATTTGCTATACTTGTGCATGGTGCACAATAGAAGCAGTGCACAACACACTTGTAGGACATGTGCCCTGCTGGCTTTTTCTAAGAACATCAGAAATTCCCCCCCCCCCCAAAAAAAAAAGAAATCTGGAAGGTAAATTTTACAGCTACACTGGACACTATCTAGCTGCACTATCTGACTGATATACAACCACCTAAATAGCTAAAATCTTGTACCAGCATCAGGAGCAGCCTCTCTGAGCTGTATCAGCGTCAAAATGGCGTTAAAACAAGATGTCCGCTTTTTATATGCAGAGGGACATGTGATTTCAGCAGCCAATGATACAAGCCGTTGTGTCAGGACATTGTGGGTGTTTCCTGCGCCCTGATTGGCTAGCCGCAATGTGCCCACAAAGTTAGTAGAAAAAAAAAAAGACTGCTGTGCTTACAAAGATGCCGCGCCTCTAAGCTCTGCAAACCCCTTCCCCTCATCAAACACGTGCCAAACGCCCATGATACACCACCATTATCGTTGCCAAAGTGCTGAAAATACTTTTGTGGCAACGCAAATATTTTCCCGCATTTTTACCGAATGTTACTGATTTTTACCGATTTTATGAAGTTTTGCTCGGGTTTCCTATCACGAATCCGAATGTGCCATATTCGTGCCGAATTTATGCTTGGCCATCATTTTCCGAATAAATTCGCTCATCTCTAGTCACATCCACAATTTGCAGTCGGCACTGGCTCGGTTTTCAGCACAGTTGTCTGAACTCCATTTTTAAATACTCATTCTCTTTTGTGAGCAATAACGGCTCCAGTCGACATTGGATAACATTCACACTCACTCATGCGAGACACTTACATAAAATTTCTTTATCTTGGACCATCTACTATGAGCTCCACATGGAATAACGGCATCAGACACCTCACATGTGATCCGTCCCGGGATGTTATGTGCAGCCTCCAGTTTAGCCAAAGAAGGAAGAAAAAAAAAAAACTTCAGTCTGACAAATTGATTCCAATTTCCTCTTTAGAAAAAAAAAAAAAAGCTAACTCATGTGAGTCCTGCCTTTCTCCACAGCTTTCGCATCTGATGAAGACAGGCTATTAATGAGGAGGTGAATGCAGCCACATTTACCAGTGCATGTACCTTTTTAGTAACTTAAATTTTTGTTTTTTTTTGGAAAATTGTAAATTTTAAATTAAGGATATATTTTTTTTTATTCTCAAAAAGTGACAATTTATTCATTGTAAATGGATAACCACAAGAAAGCCTTCAGTGCACAGCATATAGCTGGGGTAAGTCCTCTTAATGCTGCTGAGCGGCACAGATTATATAGTGTGAATGGGCTTATTATTATCACCAGTGTATTACCGCCTTGTGTTAATTCCTTTATGTATAATAGGATCGCATGAATGGTCATTTTATGTGACTGTCACATTTTTCTCCTGTGTGACTTGAAACAACCCTGAACATTGTACAGTACTTTTTATTGGAACTTGTCGATGTCGCATGAATATTTGTAATATGGCAAAATCGGATGCAATAAAATTGCTATACTGCATACAATTGTGATTGTATATTGAAGAAAAAAATGCATGCACATTGAGGGAAAAAAAATTCAGCATTTTTGGATTTTTTTTTCTACCAAGGCATGCCCCCATTGTGTACTGTGATCCAACGAAATAAGGCTAGCTGTTCACTGCACACTTGGCGTTTTTGCATTTTTTTTTTTTTTACAGCCAAAACTTTCCTGCATAACAGTATATATAACATTGCATATAAAAACAGCATTTTTGCAACTTTTTTTTTTTAGGAGGATTACAGTATATACTCATGTATAAGCCGACCCGTGTATAAGCTGACCCCCCCCTAATTTTGCCACAAAAAACTGGGAAAACGTATTGACTCGCATATAAGCCTAGGGTGAAAAATGATTATGCCAACATATGATGCTCCACAGATTATGCCCCCATATGCTGCACAGATTATTCCCAATATGCTCCAGATTATGCCCCATATGTTCCACAGTTTATGCCCCCATATGCTCCAGATTATGCCCCATATGTTCCACAGATTATTCCCCCATATGCTCCAGATTATGCCCCATATGTTCCACAGATTATTCCCCATATGCTCCATATTATGCCCCCATATGTTCCACAGCTTATGCTCCCATATGCTCCAGATTATGACCCCATATGCTCCAGATTATGCCCCCATATGTTCCACAGTTTATGCCCCCATATGCTCCAGATTATGCCCCATATGTTCCACAGCTTATGCCCCCATATGCTCCAGATTATGCCCCCATATGTTCCACAGCTTATGCCCCCATATGTTCCAGATTATGCCCCCCTATGCTCCATATTATGCCCTCATATGTTCCACAGCTTATGCCCCAATATGCTCCAGATTATGCCCCCATATGTTCCACAGTTTATGCCCCCATATGCTCCAGATTATGCCCCCATATGTTCCACAGTTTATGCCCCATATGCTCCAGATTATGCCCCCATATGTTCCACAGTTTATGCCCCATATGCTCCACAGATTATACCCCCATATGCTCCAGATTATGCCCCATATGTTCCACAGCTTATGCCCCCATATGCTCCATATTATGCCCCCATATGTTCCACAGCTTATGCTCCCATATGCTCCAGATTATGACCCCATATGCTCCAGATTATGCCCCATATGTTCCACAGCTTATGCCCCCATATGCTCCAGATTATGCCCCCATATGCTCCAGATTATGCCCCCATATGTTCCACAGCTTATGCCCCCATATGCTCCAGATTATGCCCCCCATATGTTCCAGATTATGCCCCCATATGCTCCATATTATGCCCTCATATGTTCCACAGCTTATGCCACAATATGCTCCAGATTATGCCCCCATATGTTCCACAGTTTATGCCCCCATATGCTACAGATTATGCCCCCATATGTTCCACAGTTTATGCCCCCATATGCTCCAGATTATGCCCCCATATGTTCCACAGTTTATGCCCCATATGCTCCACAGATTATGCCCCCATATGCTCCAGATTATGCCCCATATGTTCCACAGTTTATGCCCCCATATGCTCCACATTATGCCCCCATATGCTCCACATTATGCCCCCATATGCTCCATATTATGCCCCCATATGCTCCACATTATGCTCCCATATGCTCCAGATTATGCCCTCATATGCTCCAGATTATGCCCTCATATGTTCCATAGCTTATACCCCCATATGCTCCAGATTATGCCCCATATGTTCCACAGCTAATGCCCCCATATGCTCCAGATTATGCCCCATATGTTCCACAGATTATTCCCCCATATGCTCCATATTATGCCCCCATATGTTCCACAGCTTATGCTCCCATATGCTCTAGATTATGCCCCCATATGTTCCACATCTTATGCCCCCATATGTTCCACAGCTTATGCCCCCATATGCTCCAGATTATGCCCCCATATGTTCCAGATTTTGCCCCCATATGCTCCATATTATGCCCTCATATGTTCCACAGTTTATGCCCCAATATGCTCCAGATTATGCCCCCATATGTTCCACAGCTTATGCCCCCATATGCTCCAGATTATGCCCCCATATGTTCCACAGTTTATGCTCCCATATGCTCCAGATTATGCCCCCATATGTTCCATAGCTTATGCCCCATATGCTCCAGATTATGCCCCCATATGTTCCAGATTATGCCCCCATATGCTCCATATTATGCCCTCATATGTTCCACATCTTATGCCCCAATAAGTTCCAGATTATGCCCCATATGCTCCAGATTATGCCCCCATATGTTCCACAGTTTATGCCCCCATATGCTCCAGATTATGCCCCATATGTTCCACAGTTTATGCCCCCATATGCTCCAGATTATGCCCCCATATGTTCCACAGTTTATGCCCCATATGCTCCACAGATTATGCCCCCATATGCTCCAGATTATGCCCCATATGTTCCATAGCTTATGCCCCATATGCTCCATATTATGCCCCCATATGTTCCACAGCTTATGCTCCCATATGCTCCAGATTATGACCCCATATGCTCCAGATTATGCCCCCATATGCTCCAGATTATGCCCCATATGTTCCACAGTTTATGCCCCCATATGCTCCAGATTATGCCCCCATATGCTCCAGATTATGCCCCCCATATGTTCCAGATTATGCCCCCATATGCTCCATATTATGCCCTCATATGTTCCACATCTTATGCCCCAATATGCTCCAGATTATGACCCCATATGTTCCACAGCTTATGCCCCCATATGCTCCAGATTATGCCCCATATGTTCCACAGTTTATGCCCCCATATACTCCAGATTATGCCCCATATGTTCCACAGTTTATGCCCTATATGCTCCACAGATTATGCCCCCATATGCTCCAGATTATGCCCCATATGTTCCACAGCTTATGCCCCCATATGCTCCATATTATGCCCCCATATGCTCCACATTATGCCCCCATATGCTCCACATTATGCCCCCATATGCTCCATATTATGCCCCCATATGCTCCATATTATGCCCCCATATGCTCCACATTATGCTCCCATATGCTCCAGATTATGCCCTCATATGCTCCAGATTATGCCCTCATATGTTCCATAGCTTATACCCCCATATGCTCCAGATTATGCCCCATATGTTCCACAGCTAATGCCCCCATATGCTCCAGATTATGCCCCATATGTTCCACAGATTATTCCCCATATGCTCCATATTATGCCCCCATATGTTCCACAGCTTATGCTCCCATATGCTCTAGATTATGCCCCATATGTTCCACAGTTTATGCCCCATATGCTCCACAGATTATGCCCCCATATGCTCCAGATTATGCCCCATATGTTCCACAGATTATTCCCCCATATGCTCCATATTATGCCCCATATGTTCCACAGCTTATGCTCCCATATGCTCTAGATTATGCCCCATATGTTCCACAGTTTATGCCCCATATGCTCCACAGATTATGCCCCCATATGCTCCAGATTATGCCCCATATGTTCCATAGCTTATGCCCCCATATGCTCCATATTATGCCCCATATGTTCCACAGCTTATGCTCCCATATGCTCCAGATTATGCCCCCCATATGTTCCAGATTATGCCCCCATATGCTCCATATTATGCCCTCATATGTTCCACAGCTTATGCCCCAATATGCTCCAGATTATGACCCCATATGTTCAACAGCTTATGCCCCCATATGCTCCATATTATGCCCCCATATGTTCCACAGCTTATGCTCCCATATGCTCCAGATTATGCCCCCCATATGTTCCAGATTATGCCCCCATATGCTCCATATTATGCCCTCATATGTTCCACAGCTTATGCCCCAATATGCTCCAGATTATGACCCCATATGTTCCACAGCTTAGTCCCATATGCTCTAGATTATGCCCCATATGTTCCACAGTTTATGCCCCCATATGCTCCACAGATTATGCCCCATATGCTCCAGATTATGCCCCATATGTTCCACAGATTATTCCCCATATGCTCCATATTATGCCCCCATATGTTCCACAGCTTATGCTCCCATATGCTCTAGATTATGCCCCATATGTTCCACAGTTTATGCCCCATATGCTCCACAGATTATGCCCCCATATGCTCCAGATTATGCCCCATATGTTCCATAGCTTATGCCCCCATATGCTCCATATTATGCCCCATATGTTCCACAGCTTATGCTCCCATATGCTCCAGATTATGCCCCCCATATGTTCCAGATTATGCCCCCATATGCTCCATATTATGCCCTCATATGTTCCACAGCTTATGCCCCAATATGCTCCAGATTATGACCCCATATGTTCAACAGCTTATGCCCCCATATGCTCCAGATTATGCCCCCATATGTTCCACAGTTTATGCCCCCATATACTCCAGATTATGCCCCCATATGTTCCACAGTTTATGCCCATATGCTCCACAGATTATGCCCCCATATGCTCCAGATTATGCCCCATATGTTCCACAGTTTATGCCCCCATATGCTCCATATTATGCCCCCATATGCTCCACATTATGCCCCCATATGCTCCATATTATGCCCCCATATGCTCCACATTATGCTCCCATATGCTCCAGATTATGCCCTCATATGCTCCAGATTATGCCCTCATATGTTCCATAGCTTATACCCCATATGCTCCAGATTATGCCCCATATGTTCCACAGCTAATGCCCCCATATGCTCCAGATTATGCCCCATATGTTCCACAGATTATTCCCCCATATGCTCCATATTATGCCCCCATATGTTCCACAGCTTATGCTCCCATATGCTCTAGATTATGCCCCATATGTTCCACAGTTTATGCCCCCATATGCTCCAGATTATGCCCCCATAAGTTCCACAGCTAATGCCCCATATGCTCCAGATTATGCCCCATATGTTCCACATATTATACCCCCATATGCTCCAGATTATGCCCCATATGTTCCACAGCTAATGCCCCCATATGCTCCAGATTATGCCCCATATGTTCCACAGCTTATGCCCCATATGCTCCAGATTATGCCCCCATATGTTCCAGATTATGCCCCCATATGCTCCATATTATGCCCTCATATGTTCCACAGTTTATGCCCCAATATGCTCCAGATTATGCCCCATATGTTCCACAGCTTATGCCCCATATGCTCCAGATTATGCCCCCATATGTTCCACAGCTTATGCCCCCATATGCTCCAGATTATGCCCCATATGTTCCACAGTTTATGCTCCCATATGCTCCAGATTATGCCCCCATATGTTCCATAGCTTATGCCCCCATATGCTCCAGATTATGCCCCCATATGTTCCAGATTATGCCCCCATATGCTCCATATTATGCCCTCATATGTTCCACAGCTTATGCCCCAATATGCTCCAGATTATGCCCCCATATGCTCCAGATTATGCCCCCATATGTTCCACAGTTTATGCCCCATATGCTCCAGATTATGCCCCCATATGTTCCACAGCTTATGCCCCCATATGCTCCACAGCTTATGCCCCATATGCTCCACAGATTATGCCCCCATATGCTCCACAGATTATGCCCCCATATGCTCCAGATTATGCCCCCATATGCTCCAGATTATGCCCCCATATGTTCCACAGTTTATGCCCCATATGCTCCATATTATGCCCCCATATGCTCCACATCATGCCCCCATATGCTCCATATTATGCCCCCATATGCTCCATATTATGCCCCATATGCTGCACAAATATGCCCCATAGTATAGGCCTCATATGCTGCTGCTGCTGCAAAAAAAAAAAAAAAAAAGACATACTCACCTCTCGTCGCTGGGGGCCAGGTGCCGCTGTCCTGAGCAGGCGGTGACCGCTCGCTCAGGACCCCGGCATCTGAGATATTTACCTGTCCACTCTGCACCGCAGCGCTGCTCCCTCGGTCTGACTCTGGCTGTGAATGATCTGGCGACGTCATCGCGCCCTCTGCCTGAACAGTCACAGCCAGGACCGAGGGAGCAGCGCGCAACGGTGGCACGGGGACAGGTAAATATCGCTATACTCACCCCTCCGCCGCGCGTCCCTGCAGCCTCTCCTCTTCTCCCGGCGCTCTCCGCAGCGCTTCAGTCCTGCAGCGGTCACGTGCTACCGCTCATTAAAGTCATGAATATGCGCATATTCATGACTTTAATGAGCGGTGCCATGTGACCGCTGCAGGAAGGAGCTGGAGATCGTGGGAGAAGCAGGGGGGCTGCAGAGACCGCGCCGGCGGAGGGGTGAGTATGATCCGACACCCCGATCCCCTCCCCCGCCGACCCCCGTATATGACCCGCGTATAAGCCGAGAGGGGGACTTTCAGGGTGAGTTTCCACGGTCAGGAAACGCTGCGTGTTTGGCGCTGTGCGCTGGCGCAGCGCCAAACACGCAGCGTCCAGATGTTACAGCATAGTGGAGGGGATTTCAAGAAATCCCGTCTCCACTATGCGTAACAATACGCAGGTGGCAGACCTGCGTAAACGGACATGCGGCGCGTCTTTTTAGACCGCAGCATGTCCTCGCGTATTGCGGCGACGGTGCGTCGCCGCAACATAATTAACACAGGGCTATGTAGCCCTGCGCTCTTTCCGGAGGTGTTCCGGAGGTGTCCTGAACACCTCCGGAAAGATTGCGCGTCATAAAGGGGGCGGGCTTAGACGGAGCGGAATTTCCAAAGCGCTATGGTTCCGGACCGTGGAACCATAGCCTTAGCCCTAAAAAATGGGCTGAAAATCTCGGCTTATACATGGGTATATACGGTATATGTGTGATTTCGCTATAGTACATGTTAATAAAGTTAGTTTTTATTTACTAAAAAAAAAAGCTACATATACGCAGCCCGTGTTATGCGTGCGGCTTTTCACTTTTTCGTTACTTCCTATGGGTGAAGGAACGCTGAACGAACTGATATGATGCAGATTTTCAATTCGGTAAGGAAAAAAAAGGTGTGTGAGATTTTTGAAATCACACAGATTTTGCAGGAACTGTTATCACAGCTTCTTTTCTGCAGGAAAAAAAAACAGCAAAAAAAAGCCACCTGTGAACATAGCCATGTATTGTAAAATTGGGCGACCATTGCCCGAACCATGCACTTTCCTACATAGATGCCCACTACAAAGAAACATGCCATGAAGATGGAGTCAAAGTGTAAACCTCATAGACCTCCTCTGATAGTGGCTTTCTGTACAGATGCATAACATGGACTTGCGAATGCGTTGTAGTGCACTCTGCTAGTGAGTTTCTGTTGGAAGTGGATTATTCAGGGTCTGTGCACACGTTGCGGAATCTGCTGCAGAACTGCAAGTGATGTACAGTAGCATTATATTCAATGGAAATAAAAAAACGCAGTGCACATGCTGCGGATTTTTCTGCGTGGATTTGGTGCAGATTTAAATCCGCAGCATGTCACTTCTTTTGTTTTGTTCCGCAGCGTTTTGAGACCTGCTCTAAATAGGAATCCGCAGGTCTAAAAACGCAGGGGAAATCCGCACAAAAAACGCGGAAAATCCGCAGCAAATCCGCACTAAATCCGCAGGTAAAATGCAGGTCATTTTACCTGTGGATTTAGCAAAATCTGTGCGGAAAATTCCACAGCAGATTCTGCAACGTCTGCACATACCCTCAGGATACTCTCCAAGCGTGTGATAACAGAGCTTCTTTATTCAGGAACAATATATAATAAGCTTAATAGATCAGGAATAAATAATTTGTGTCTCTATCTGTGCAGTTGTGGTATTTGCAGGTACGCGGGATGCAGTGATGAGTTGGAGACGGAGCAAGCTTTAACTGTGGTTTTATAAGGGGATTGAGGTATAAACAACAGGTAACAATCGGTTCTCCACGCAGGGAAATCGTACACAATAAACACAGCAACGAGCTAACAAATACTAGGCGAATGTCCAGGCCTATAGGGCCGCGGTATGGCCGTCCACTACCCTAGAATTATAGACAACGGGTAGCAGAGTGTCACTTAGCTTCTCGGAGGTTCTGTATAGCTGTGATCCGGCAGATGTTCGTCCGATGTCGCAGCCGCTGGGACCAACCGGCGAGAAGCTGCTGTAAGCCTCGACCGTTCTCACGCCCAGGTGCAGATGTGAGTCGCACGTAGCAGGGCTTTGGGGTACTCGGCACCGAGCCCGTTCACTTCACTGGGGGATGTCACGGGTAGCGCAGCTCGGTCCGTTGCCCTGGGCGCTCACTAAAGGGGGATATTTACAGGGGATTGTAGAATGTTCGTGACGCCACCTGTGGTTCCTGGTCAGGGTGACCAGCACTGCAGGGTGAATCCTCTGAGGGGTTTTTATTGGGCAGCAAGGTGTTAAGTCTCCCACAGGCGAGACTGATCCCTCGGAGTATATGGCGGTGCAGGGGTGAAGGAGCAATAATGCAAACACACACAAGACAGTCTCTTTCTGTACCTTTACTGGTGATGAAGTTGCAGGCACGTCCCGGGAGGCCGTCAGGGTGGAGGATGCACGTCCAGTAATCCACTGAGTAGGTGTAAGACCTCCTTACGTCTTTATGAGTGTGAGTTTCTAACTTTCATAAAACAAAGTTTAACTCCGTTCTCTTTGCTACGCCCGGCTGTTCTTGTGGTGGAGCCTTCTTTTGGACAGAACTAGTCTCTATATGCAGGGCCCTGCTAGACTTTTGTTCTTCCTGACCCCGGTTACGTATCAGCACTGAAGGGCCCCTCTGTGACTTGTAGTCCAGCAGGGTCTCCGGTGTATCCTACCAGTCGTGCAGATGCTGGTAAGCGCGGACCCGGTGTCCGGTGGTGCAGAGTCGAGGTAAGCTATTAATGCTGGTTGACCTCGGTCACTCTCTTTCCCTTTTCCACTTGCCTGTCGTCCTACTCTCACCACACAATAAGCACAAACAGCAGTAGATGTCAGCTTCCTTCTCTTCACCGCTCTCCAAGCGTCGGCACGCTTACTTTCTGAAACAGCTCACTGTTGGAATCTCAGTGGACTCAACCTTGACCAGACCAAGTGGCAATCCTTTCCACTACACTGGACTCCACTATATAAGCTGAGTGTTTGCTGCAGTCCTCAGGCTTTCAGATAAGTCTTTCTTTCTGGCTAGAGTTCCCTCTCAGCATGTCTGAGGTAACTAGCTCATTTTCTTCCGTCTCGTCTGACAGGAATGTCTCTCTCCTCTCACTCTCAGAGGTGTTCAGCTGTTCTGAGGTAAAACCAATGACTATCTAACTCGCAACTAGACTGCCTTATCTCACTGCTGTCATTTCAAGGGCTCTCTCTGGTGGTACCAGGGAAAAATGTGAAATGTTGTGTGCAATGGTTATCATGGATTTACCTTTCCGTGCATTCTCCAGGGTAACATGTGGCTCCAGTCACAGCTGGGCTACACAGATGAGGCACAACAGGCCCTGGGGAAATCCCCCAGCGTAGAGATCGCCCCTCCAGGAGGTGGGATGGTGGCAGCTATCGGGTAGGCGGCAGCCGCGGACTGGAACGGGACCATAGCGACCGCAGATGTGATACAGGCCTCAACCGCGGGCTCGAGTGTGGCAGTGGCGGCTGCGGGTAGCAGAACTCTCCTGCCTCTCCAGTCCTTGTCAGAGAAGTCCTGCTTCCTTCTCCTCGGTCCCTGTATCCTGTCCCTCCTGAGTCTCTCCCGGGCTCCTCCTGTCGCCCTGCCTCCTTTTCTTCTAGAACCATCTCCCAGCTGTCCTGCCGTTTCTTCCCCCAGGAACTTTTCCCCTGGGAACCTAAATGACAGCCCCTTGGATCTGGCCCGGGCACATAGCGAGGGCTCTCTCCCCTACTGTACATTCCCCCATCCTGTGAGCTCGCCAGTCCTCGGGCGAGAATTTGGAGGATTTTGTGGCTAATATGTGGGCAACTGGAGTCGCCGGGCACAGGCCGTGGAAGTGTCCGCTGGTCTCGCGGGCAAGTCCTCTTCATCTTTATTGTCCCAGATGGCTGCTGGAGGGGCTGGGTCCTGCGCTGAAGGGTCCGGTGTCTGCAGAGAGGCCTCGCCCTGCGCGGGATCTGTAGACATACAGGGTCGTAACATATTGCGTTGCACAATCCGAGTGGGTTGATTCTCTCCTTTCTCTGTATCTCATATACTGGTCCGTCTGGACTTGGCGTAGAATTTTGTAGGGACTGTCCTCCCATCGATGGCTCAATTTGCTTTGGAGTCGTTGATCTCGTACAAGAATGTGATCTCCTTTTTGAAATTCAATGTGCTGTGACTTCGTCTTTTCAGGGTGTTCCAGATCTTGGAGCTTGGTCTGCACTAATCTGTGTAGGGTCTGCAGACGATACCGGTGGTCCCGGAACCAGGAGTGGACCCCCGCCCATGACAGTTCTTCCTCGGGGTCCAGCTCTACCTCAGTAATCCCCTTGCCTTCCTGACCAAAGAGTAGCGTGAATGGGGTGTAACTGGTGACCCAATGTACCCGGTTGTTATACACCCAGACCAATTCGGTGACGTATTCAGGCCAACAGGCTTTCTGGTCATCTTGCAGGGTCTGTAACATTTGAATTAGAGTCCGGTTGAACCGCTCGCAGGCCCCATTCCCCTGTGGATGATATGGTGTGGTCCGGGATTTGTCAATGCCATACAGGCGATGTAGTTCCTCCATCATTTTCCCCAGGAAGCAGGCCCCTTGGTCTGAGTGGATGCGTTACGGGCAGCCATACACTTGGATACAATTTTTACAGATAGCATTAGCGGCCGACTCTACTGTTTGATCTCGGGTGGGGATCACCATGGCAAACTTGGTAAAATGGTCCACCATGACTAAGCAGTGTTGATATCCCTGATGGGTCAGACCAATGGTTAAGTAATCCACGATCAATAGTTCAAGGTGCCCGGTGGTTACAATTGTTTGCAAGGGGGCTCGTTGTTCTGGTGGCTTAGTCAACTCACATAAGCGGCAAGCTCGGCACACTTCTTCTATTACGGCTTGTAACCAGGGATGATAGGCTATTCACTGTAGCCACTGGAAAGTCTTCTGCATGCCAAAATGAGCCCCTTTCTCATGAGCCTTCCGAGCAATGTCAGTTAGTAGGGCTCCTGGCACCACCTCTTGCCAGGCTATGGTGGGTTTGGTGTGTAGAGCTGTTTTGCGATACAATAGTCCCTTTTTGAGCACCAGTTTTTCCCATTGACGGAGCATTAGCACAGCGTCCTTAGAAACTATTTTTCTTTGAGCGTCATTGGGGAGTTGTCCTTGGGCGACCCACAAGCGAAGGGCACTAATTTCACTATCTGCTTGTTGCTGGCATATCCATTCATCCTGAGATTGATCGAGAATGCTCCCAGTGGGTTTTTTACCAGACTGCTCTCTTGTCACTGCTGTGGTCTCGTCGGGTTTCAGGGAATACGGTGTTTCCTCTCCCTCTAGCTCTTCATCCCGGCTCCATCCTGGGACGGGGCGTCTGAGCCGGGACAAGGCGCCAGCGTGGACATTCTCTGCCCCTTTCTTGTAAACGATTTTGTATTTGAATTTGGCCATCCTGGCTACCCACCGCTGCTCCAGGGCCCCCAGTTTGGCGTTTTCAAGGTGGGCCAGGGGGTTGTTGTCAGTTCGTACCACCACCTCAGATCCCACTAGGTACTCCGCGAATCGCTCCGTCATGGCCCACACCACCGCCAGGAGCTCGAGCTTGAAAGAGCTTTAGTTGTCAGGATTGCGTTTGGAGTCGTGAAATGATCGGCTGCCATAAGCAATCACCCTCTCTTGGCTGTCCTGCATCTGCGACAACACAGCCCCCAACCCGTGTAAGCTCCCGTCAGTGTGCAGAATGAAAGGTTGTGAGAAATCTGTGTAGGCTAACACCGGGGCTTCTGAGAGTGCGGCTTCTTCCTGCGGTTTTCACCACTGTACCTTACAGTTGTTAGCACCGGCCGGGACTCCTCTTAGCAGGTCTTGCAGGGCTCGAGCTCGGCGGGCGAAATTTTTCACAAAGTGACGGTAGTATCCAGTCAGCCCCAAGAAGGCCCGCACATCCTTCACTGTCTCGGGAGTAGGCCACTCCTGTATCGCAGCGACCTTCTCCGGAGCCTCATGCCCTCGCCGGAGACCACATGCCCCAGGTATTGTATTTGTGTGCGGAACAGGCGGCATTTTTGGGGCTTCACCTTCAATCCGTACTTTTGCAGCCAGCCAAGCACCTGGCCCAGGCGATGCAGGTGGTCTTCAAATGTGGCAGCATAGATGATAATATCATCCAAATATATTAGGGTGGCTTCGAAGTTGAGGTCGCCTAGGCACCGCTCCATCAGGCGCTGGAAAGTTCCAGGGGCGTTTGCCAATCCAAACAGCATCCGGTTGAATTCAAACAGTCCCATGGCCAAAAAGAAGGTGGTTTTTGCTTGATCCTTCTCGGACATCGGTACCTGCCAGTATCCGCTGGCCAAATCCAAGGTAGAAAAATATTTCTCCTGTCCTAGGGCCGACAGACAGTACCTGGATAAGAATGAAGTGATTAAACAGAGTCAGTATGGGTTTGTAACTAATAAGTCATGTCAGACTAACTTAATTTCCTTCTATGACAGAATCACTGACTGGGTGGATCAGGGAAATGCTGTAGATATAGTATATCTTGACTTCAGCAAAGCATTTGACAAAGTATCTCACACAATCCTTATTGAAAAAATGACTAAGTATGGAATGGACAAGGCAACTGTTAGGTGGATTCATAACTGGCTTAGTGATCGGACCCAAAGAGTGGTCGGAAATGGCTGCACAGCCAGTTGGAAGAATGTATCAAGTGGGGTACCACAAGGCTCTGTTTTAGGCCCTGTATTGTTCAACATCTTTATCAATGATTTAGATGAAGGAATTGAGGGTAAACTGATCAAATTTGCTGATGACATAAAGCTATGAGGGGTAGCTAATACTAGAGAAGAGAGAGAGAGGATTCAAAAAGATATAAATAAACTGGAGCAGTCGGCAGCAACTAACAGAATGGATTTTAACAGGGAAAAATGCAAAGTACTATATCTGGGCAATAAAAATGAAAAAAGCATATACAAAATGGAAGGAATAGGGCTAAGTAACAGCACATGTAAAAAAGACTTGGGTATACTAATTGATCACAGACTGAACATGAGTCAACAGTGTGATGCAGCAGCAAAAAAGGCAAATGCAATTCTAGGATGTATCAACAGAAGCATACAGTCTAGATCACGTGAGGTCATTATTGCCCTCTACTCCTCTTTGGTCAGACCTCATCTGGAATACTGTGTCCAGTTTTGGGCACCACATTTTAAAAAAGACATCAACAAACTGGAGCAAGTTCAGAGAAGAGCCACCAGAATGGTGACTGGTCTGCAAACCATGTCCTATGAGGAACGGTTGCAGGATTTGGGAATGTTTAGCTTGCAAAAAAGAAGACTGAGAGGAGACTTAATAGCTGTCTATAAATATGTCAAGGGCTGTCACATTGTAGAAGGATCATCTTTATTCTCATTTGCACAAGGAAAGACTAGAAGCAATGGGATGAAACTGAATGGGAGGAGACACAGATTAGATATTAGAAAAAACTTTTTGACAGTTAGGGTGATCAATGAGTGGAATAGGCTGCCACGAGAGGTGGTGAGTTCTCCTTCAATGGAAGTCTTCAAACAGAGGCTGGACAGACATCTGTCTGGGATGATTTAGAGAACCCTGCTTTGAGCAGGGGGTTGGACCAGATGGCCCAGGAGGTCCCTTCAAACTCTACTATTCTATGATTCTATATGAGGGAGTGGGTATGAGTCTTTGGTGCAGGCATTCAACTTACGGTAATCCACACAGAACCTCAGGGTGCTGTCCTTTTTCCGCACCAACACTCTGGGAGCTGCCCAGGGACTTTGACTTTCCCGGATGACCCCCTTTTGCAGCATTTGATTCAACAGCGTTTTCACTTCTTGGTACAACTGTAGTGGAATCTGCTGATATCGCTCCCTGATGGGTGCCGTCCCTTCAGTGGGAATGCCGTGTGTAATGGCTGTGGTACACCCAAAATTGTCCTCATGGCTGGCGAACACTTTTCGGTAATGGCCCAAGAGAGCTTCCACCTGATGTATTTGGGCTGGGTTGAGGTCAGAGAGTTCAGCTCGCATTTTCTCCAAGATAGCTCGCCCTGCCTGCTCAGGCGGGGGCTCTGCGGTCCAGACGGCATGCAGTTACTGCCCAGGGATCCCTTGGATTCACCCCGTCTGCAAAGCCGGGGGCAGGAGTACCTCTTCTAATGGTTTTACTACTTTTGCTATTTCCATGCGGGGCTTCAGTAGAATGTCATGGTTCTCCAGATTGACACACCTCACAAGGACGGTCCCCTTTTGTATGGTAGCCAGGGCGCGAGCCACCAGGAGCCCGCAGGGTATATGCTCGAGGAAGCATGGATCCACCTGCACCTCTACTCTTTCCAGCGGGACATGGACCCGGACATGCAGCGCAACAACTGTCTGTCCTGGCAGCAGCACGAGCTGAAGAGTCGCAGGCGCAGTCACTCTCCCCAGCACCTCTCCTCCTGGCAAACCTCCTGGACTCACGCACCCCCCACCAACTGCTGAAAGACCTGCCCCTGCGGAGTGCGGGGGCTCCATTGTTTCAAAGTCTCTTGGGCCGGTTCATGGAGAAGGAGACTGCCAAATTCTTTTAGCACATTCATGCCCAAGGTGACAACATATCAATCAATCTTGCCTCACTGAGTCAGGACCACGCCTCGCCGGCCCAATGGCTTGCCGCACATTGAAACCTGCATCCATGCTACTCCAGCGACGGGAATAGGCAATTGATTGGCAGCCACCAGCTTTATCACGGACCCCACTGGGGTCTTGTGGCTTCTGGAAAATGTTGCTGGAAGTAAGTCTCAGGCATAGTGGTCATTTGTGACCCTGTGTCTACGCACGGCACGGCCTTCAAATTCCGCCCAAACCAGCGGACACTTCGCGACTAAGTACTCGGGACTTCCACCACCCCGTGAGGTGCGTTCTGGCTCAGAGCGGGGTCCCCCTGGTGAGTTCTTCCCCGCCAAGGGCACTCTCGGGTGAAGTGGCCCATCTCTCCACAGTTAAAACAAGCGGCAGGCCACAGAAGCCGGCCTCCCCGAGCGTTACAGGGCTTCCAAGTTGTCATGCTTGGCCCCGGTGGACCGCTTATAGCTCCAGTCTTCCTTTTCACTTCAGCTAGTTCGCCTCTGATACTCTCCACTTCTGCCGCGTTTCCCCCACCCACTGGGGCTCACGGAGGCTTCACTGCTCCGAGCCCTCCCCACAGGAGCTGTCACCTTTTGCTCCTGTTCTCATGTGCGGGTCGCACTCTCTACCCCGGAGAAAGTCAATTGCGGGTCTACCCGTATCCACTCTCGCAAGGCTTGCTAAGTCAGGCGGTCGCGCAATCTGGTCACCAAGAGGTCATGCAGGGTAATGTCAAGGGGCCCCATGCCTACCCCATCCTTTCGCTCGATGGCCGTATAGAGCTCCTGCAGCGCATTCATATACTGAGTGACCGTCTCCCCCTCTCCCTTCTTGCGGCTGAACAGTCGGGTTCTCAGTTCCCCCACATCAGTCGGGTCCCCATGAGTACCCATGAGTCCCCTTCAAAATCTGCAATACCCGGACAAAAGTATTCCGTTGTCCCGGGGGTCTTAACATCACAGAGTCCCGGGCCTCGCCCTCTAAGGCCATGATGGCCACCTCTGCCTCCAGATCAGGGGTCATCGGGTGCATCCTGAACAACCCCCGCATGCGCTCTGTCCAGCTCCACAGCATGGTATTACTGCCGGTGAACTTGGGCAAGTTGTTCAGCATGGCCCCCAACGACAGACTGGCCCGGGGGCCATTACCACCCCCTTGGTCTGCAGCTTCCCCGCTCACGCTCAGAGTCTGCATCCTGCCGACTACGCCAAATGTGGTATTTGCAGGAATGCGGGATGCAGTGACGAGTCGGAGACGGAGCAATCTTTAATTGTGATTTTATAAGAGGATTGAGGTATGAACAACAGGTAACAATCGGTTCTCCAAGCAGGGAAACTGTACACAATAAACACAGCAATGAGCTAACAAATACTAGGCAAATGTCCAGGCCTATAGGGCCGCGGTATGGCCATCCACTACCCTAGAATTATAGACAACGGGTAACAGAGTGTCACTTAGCTTCTCGGAGGTTCTGTATAGCTGTGATCCGGCGGATGTTCATCTGATGTCGCAGCCGCTGGGCCCAATCGGCGAGAAGCTGCTGTAAGCCTCGAGCGTTCCCACGCCCAGGCGCAGATGGGGCACAACAAGCCCTGGGAAAATCCCCCGGCGTAGAGATCGCCCCTCCAGGTGGCGGGATAGCGGCAGCTGTTGGGTAGGCGGCAGCCGCGGACTAGAGCGGGACCGTAGCGACTGCAGGAGATGAGACACAGGCTGCAACCTTGGGCTCGGGTGAGACAGTGGCGGTTGTGGCTGCAGGCGAGCAGGCCGAAACCGCGGGCTCGAGTGGCAGTGGAGCCCGCGGCTGACAGAACTCTCCTGCTTCTCCAGTCCTTGTCAGAGGAGTCCTGCTTCCTTCTCCTTAGTCCCTGCATCCTGTCCCTCCTGAGTCTCTCCCGGGCTCCTCCTCTTGTCGCCCTGCCCCCTTTTCTTCTAGAACCATCTCCCAGCCATCCCGCCGTTTCTTCCCCTGGGAACCTTAATGACAGCCCCTTGGTTCTGGCCCAGGCACATAGCGGGGGCTCTCTCCCCTACACAGTATCTACTGCAGGCTGCTTCTCTCATACACAGATACAGGAAAACAGGAAATACAGTCACATGCTCTTCCTGTGTGAGCCTCTGGGAGTTTTTTTTTTTGTTCTAACTTTATGAACAGCACATAAATCTAGTAACTAAACACATAGACAGGAATGGAGTTGTTGCAGCAAACATATTCCAATACCCCACTCAACAACTACTTATCTTGTTAGTCCCATTGCGGTTCTGAAGTCCATAAACTTGGCTCTTGATAATGGCTTTGTCATACCATCAGCTATCATCTTGTCAGACTCGCAGTAAACAAACTCGAGTACACCACTAAGTCACGCAAGTGGTGATGTTTTACATCAATATGCTTAGTCCTTGCACTAATCTTGCCTTAAACTTTACCTTCTGAGTCATTTTTGTTTTTGAAGACCCACTTAAATCCGATAGCTCTTTTTCCTTGTCATAGCTCAGTAAGCTCCCATGTTTAGAGTTGGTGAAGGGACTCCAACTCTTCTTAGCAGCATTTATCCACTTATGTTTCTCGTGAACAGGCAGTTTTGCATCTCTTGCCATGACTGTGGCTCTGATTCAGGAAGTGTTCTGACCATATAAGAAAGGCATCTAGCTGGGATACCTTTGTTTGGCCTTTCTGATCTCCTGACTGGAGGTTAACTTGGTTCTTCTGTGTCTTCCTTGGTGGCTTCAGAGCTTATCCACACTTCAGTGTTTACCTTTTCGGTGTCTCGGTTTGGTGATCGAGATTCTTGTTCTTGCTTCTTTCATTGAATAACTGGTGTAACTTCATGGAATTTGAATGATACAGAATTTTCATCAACCCCTACATCTCTGCTGATTGTTACTGTGTTGGTCTCTGGGTGCAGGATTCTGTATCCCTTTAGAGTTTCACTATAACCCACCAGGACTCCTTGCTTTGCGTGTCATTCCCACTTGAAATGTTTTTCTTTGGCAACATACACAAACGTTTTGCTTCCAAATATCGTGAGGTGCTTCAGGTTAGGCTTCTCGCAGTTCCATAGCTCATATGGAGTTTTATTTGTGGCTTTACCTGGCACTCTGTTTTGAATATAGCAAGCTGTCATGATGGCTTCTCCCCAATACTTTGTAGGTAGATTCGCATCAAACAACATACTTCTTCCACTTTCACAGAGAGTACGGTTCTTTCTCTCTTAGCTTAGAGTGATACAGCTTTCTCATGAGATAAAGCTTATTGCTGGGATTTGATCTTTCATGCACTTTCTGTAACTCATCCCACATCTCCTTTGCAGTTGTACACTTGCATATATGCACAATCTGATTATCATCTACACTGAAGGAGATTGTGCTTTGTGCTTTCTGATCCTTCTCTAGCCAATCATCTGGTAATGGATGAGGCACTTGTTCCTGAGTAAATTTCCATGTACCTTCTCTTATGAGCAGCATCTTCACCTTGAATTTCCAGGACTGGTAGCTCTGGTTAGTGAGGTTTGGCAATGAGAACTTGACAGGATTGCTGCTAGTGGACATCTTCTGTGTTGCTCTGTGTAGCTTTTGCTTTGGGCTTTTGTTGCTGTGTTACTCTGGGGTTCTGTGTCACTCTGGGCCCATAACCTGTTGGCAGCGGATTATTCAGGATACTCTCCAAGTGTGTGACAACAGAGCTTCTTTATTCAGGAACAATATATGATAAGCTTAATAGATCAGGAATAAATCATTTCGGTGTCTCTATCTGTGCATCATCTACAGCAGGCTGCTTCTCTCATACACAGACACAGGAAAAAAAACAGAAAATACAGTCAAATGCTCTCCCTGTGTGAGCCTCTGGGATTTTTTTTGTTCTAACTTTATCAACAGCATACAAATCTAGCAACTAAACACTCATAGACAGGAATGGAGTTGTTGCACCAAACAAATTCCAACAGTTTCCTTATGTATCAATATAAACTGTGTCCTAGGTCCTAGAATTACCAGGTAACTTCTTATTCACGTGTACCTAGCCATATTTTTTTTTAACCTTTCTGGGATGCTATTTTTTCCTGTTGAAATCAAGGAGGTATCCAGAGTTTTTTAATTTTTTTTTTTAAATGCTGCATGTTGTACCATGGTATCACACAGTTTTGAGCTGCATCACAACTCAAAGTCTGAACATAGCCCAACAGTACCAATATTGTCTAACAGCCGAGAAAAAGGCTGGTAATTGCCCATATCAATAAAACGGGTCTATATGTGTGTATAAAGTCTGTATACAATATTATGTGGTTACAAAAGTTAGTCATGTATGAATGCATCTGAATGTCACGAACAGTAGATTTTATTCTTTCCTAATCTCTGGATGAAATTTCTAAAGCAATTACTTGCAGCATGTGGATGTTGTCAGTGCCACAGTACATCATGTTGTTCCTTAATACCATGCATGTGATGTGTAAGGAGAAGAACTCCATAATAAGTGACATTGTGGCCAAAATATATACATGCCAATTCCAATTCTGTATAAGTAGCACTTACAGTATGAATGAAGAGTTCTATAACTTTCTTTGTTTCAGTTTTTCACATAGCTATTTGCTGTCAATGAATGAGGATACTCCTGTTAATACTCACTGTCACAACACTTGTACATAACTTGTCCTCTCTCAGCTGAGAAGTGCATAGAATTGTATTTTAGACTGATTCTAACTTTTCTTTTTCTTGGGACGAAACTTCAAATGGCACCCCTCCCGGAAGTGCATAATAAATCTGAGGTGAACAAGTGCAATACTGTCATTGCTTTTATGGTATTCATTCATTATTATTTATTGAATCTATGGTCATCTAATTGCTTATATTATATCGAAGTATTGCAGTACACTGTATAGAACAAATGAAGGAATAAATCACCAGAACCACTATCGATACATGAATACAGAACTAGAGCTACCATCAGTGCATGAATAAATGATCAGCACCACTGTTTGTGTACGAAAACCGTACCACCATCATTACAGGAATACATCACCAGACCACAGTCAGTACATGAATACAGAACCAATCTACAGAAATCAATTGAAATGTTAAGTCAGCCCCTGCAATATACCTTTTTATTGCCAGAACTTACAACATGTTAGCAATAGTAAGGAAATATTGGAAGCTGTTGCTGCCAGCCATTGTCAGACTGAGGACCATACAGAAATAACAATACTGATAAGACTCAGGCAATTTCACAAATAAACCTTTACCACCAGTTACCCTATATTGACATTTTCTCTGATTGGAGTCTATTCAATCCCTTTTTTCTCCATCTGGTTCAGATACCATAATGACTTTGGAGATCCAGAGTTAGTCTTTGCAAACTTTCCTTTTCTCTTTTACTGCACATCCCAAAATGGTGCCCTTAAAAATAATAGTGTCACTATAATGCTCCTGAATAAAAAATATCTGCCCTATGTTGAGCCCCCGGATTTAATAATTGCCCCTCAGTGTGCTTATTCCAAAAAATTTGGCTCCTGCATTGCTCAACTCATGGTGCACCGTCTATAACCTCCCCACTGTCCACTCTTATGAACTATAACCACCACACTGTTCACCCTTCATGTTGTCCCCTCTCCACTGTTTCACTCCACGATGTCCATATCTCCACACTGTCACTCACATTACCCCCTCCAGTCTTTCCCCATTTTCTGTATGCCCCCTGGTTGTGAGCAAATCACTTTTCTGGTTTATTGAAAAAGAGGCAGTATTACAGCAATGTAACTCAATGTAGCTCATGTAGCCCCCCTGTTACCCAGGGTTATGCTTTATTTACCATGTACCAAGAGCATGTTGTTGCTGACTATTGAAAACATTTCATATAAGATAAGAAGTATAAAATCCTTGTATCAGAGACTATAAGGCTACTTATAATTATAAGAACAAATTCTAGCAATTAAAGGAAAAACATTAACCCTTCTATATAAATTTCCCCCTTTTGTAAATGGTATAACCTTTGCCACGGGGTCAGTTGATGTCCACAAAGAAGCTACTGTCTCATGGGTCTAGTACCCATAAGGGGGCTTTCTACCTGCTTCGCCCATCCACCCTCAGTGAGAACACTCACTTCCCCATCAGCAGTTATCTGGGGTCTATGATACACTATGGAAGGTTCAGCCTTAGATTCTTTTTTCACACATACATTATTCAATAGTAATGCATATATCAGTGCTTTTACGGCTACATAAAGCAATAAACAAAACAATAAAATTTGCATGCAAGTCTGTACAATACCAGAAATCCATCCTGCTAGACCACTAAACCAGTTGGCTGGATTTAAAAAGGAGAATGTGTTACCCCACCAGGAGTTTCTGTTTGCACTGTGTTGCTTTAACCATTGGTCTCTAAGTTCACCTATTTTGTCTATACCGGCCTTGACCTGGAGATTGCCAGTGGGGTCAATATAATTGCAACAGGTGGGACCAACTGTTTGACACATTCCTCCTTCTTTTGCTGTCAGGTAATCTAGTAATATAGTATGTTGGTTAGTAACTATGATTAATTGTCTCTGTATTGTATTAGTTTCATTAAGAATCTCAAGAACATGGAAAATCTGATCATCCAGGTAGTCGGTAGCTTCCACTAATTTATCCCACATTTGCGTTATGAAGGGGTATATTCGCATACTACTGAATATTTTATTTGTTATCCCCATTTCTACTAAATGTGGCCTACCATTTGGACGGGGCTTAGTGTGAATTGGGACTGCTGCTGCGTCTATTTTACTATGAGGAACTATGACAGTGGCTGGTGTTAGTTTGGCAACAGTGCAAACCCCTCTTATGTCTGGGCTCACCCGACTGTAGGCACGATGTTCGCACACTAAGAATGCTCCTTCTGGGAGAACACAAATGTGACCAGGGGTCTGTATACATTGGTATAAATTCAAAAGTCCCAACATAGGTTTATGAGGCGCACCAAGTATTATTCACTTGTTTTCCATTTATACCAAATGTACATTTACCCCTTTCTTTCTTTCTTTACTATTTTCCCAATAGATGTTTTACAGCCTTTAACACCATCTTGGTACACCATCTCATTAACCTGGGTTCGATCATGAGTGTACAGTATATATGGAAGCAATTACTGTCCTCACCACAGGTATCTGCTCCAGTGTGTTGAAGACTGAACCACAATCCATCATTGGGAATGGGGTCTGAATGAGGGATCTCAGTCCTTCTCTTGGTGACCACATTTCCAACTTCTAAATCATACTCCCGCCACCACATTTGTACCTTAGGTCGCGTTATATTAAACTGGAACCAGGGATTAGCGGCCCATCCGATTATGGTCAATGAGGCAGATATATCACGGGGCACATTTTCTCCCCAAAACTTAGATTGAATCCAGGTTGTTCTGTTTCTTGTTTATGCCTCTGACACGATTGTGGTAACGGGTTACTTTTATTGTGTGCACGTTCTCTCAGCCACCATTACATGAATGCTTCCTGTCTCATGCTCTTACCAACGAGTCCCTCCTCTCTATCCTCTGAATACATCCAGGTAGTGAGACCCCTAGAGGCGGCTCAGCATATAACATATTGCTACATCCTTTGTCTTTTAACTGAAGAAATAACTAAGCTAATATAACTAACATACATGTGAACATTTCAATATTCAAGATATTGGTGACATAAACATAACTGGCAAGCATCATGCTATTAAGATACTTTAAAATACTTGGTTGTATATATAGTCCTTGAGGTGTGCTGGCTTTGTGATCATTCTGCCCGATCTAGTAACATACGATGCGTTACTGCCACTATTCGGTGGTTCTCTCGATTCGGGCGTTACCGCATCTGGTATTGCCTGTCTCCGACCGGAATCTCCACACTGAACCTGGGCCATCCCTGTAGCCTCTCTGCTTAGACTTGCTGTTTCCTCATCTTGGATATGAGGATACTGTTCATATGACCATGTATCAGATCCTTCTTGCGTTTTCCTCAGATGTCTCCGATTTCTCCTTAGTTTTCTTCCCTCCTCTGTCACAATCTCGTAGGATCTAGGTCCTAGTTTCTGGAGCACCTTTGCTTTTCTCCATTGTTTGTCATATTTGCTCGGCTGCATCCTGATGTTGTCATTTTGTCTCAGTTCTGGTAGATCTTTTGCCGACTGATTATAATAGAACGCTTGTCTATCCTGATTTTTCTTTAGTTTTGACCTCATTCCCCTCACCAGATTTGGCTTCAGAAGACGACTAGCTGTTGGTATGAGTGTCCTTGTCCGTTTACTCAGAAGCCTCTGTGCTGGGCTGCTGTCTAGACCTTGGGAAGGTGTGTTTCTGTGGTCCAGTATAGATAGATATACATCTGTCCCTGCCTGTTTCGCTCTCTTAATCAACTTCTTTGCTGTTTTCACCGCTGATTCCGCTTTGCCATTGCTTTGAGGATATCCAGGAGATGATGTATGATGTTCAAATTCCCATAACTTGCTGAACTCCTTGAACTCTTCTGACCTAAATTGAGCGGCATTATCAGTAAAAACAATCTCTGGAATCCCATATCTGGCAAAATGAGCCTTGAGTTTTTTAATAACTGTTCTTGCTCTTGTATCCTTCAAATAGTCCACTTCCCAAAAATTAGAAAAATAGTCCACAGTAACCAGGTATTCTCTTTCCTCCAATGTGAACAAATCTATTCCTATTTTTGACCATGGTCTATTTGGAACGGCATGCGGTTGCAATGGCTCTTTCGGTTGTTTATCCCCGCCGGACGCACATATCTCACATTGTGCTATGTAACTTTTTATGTGATCATTCATACCCGGCCAATAAACTGTTTCTCTTGCTCGCCGCAAACATCCTTCAATGCCCAAGTGGGACGAGTGTAATTTCTGTAGTATGTCTCTTCTCAGAGTCTCCGGTATCACTGCCCTTTCTCCCTTTATGATGATTCCTTGGTGTACTGACAGTTCATCTCGTATATGGAAGAATGGAGCAACTTCCTTTGGAGCATGCTGCTTATATTTTGGCCAGCCCTGCAGGATCACAGTTTTTAATATCTGTAGTGTTTTATCTTTTTCTGTGAAGGTCTGTATTTGTTTCAGTTTATCTTTAGATACTGCAAGATAATCACACATATTGATGTTGTCCATTTCTTGTCCTTTATCCTCTGAGTTGGGTAAGTACGCTCTGCTTAGAGTATCTGCAATCAACAAGTCTTTTCCTGGACAATATCCAATTTCATAATCATATTTTTGAAGTCGCAGAAGCATGCGCTGCAGTCTCTTTGGTGCATTTAGTAGTGTTTTTTTTGTAATGCTCTCCAACGGTTTGTGATCTGACTGTACTGTTACCTGTCGACCGTATGTGTACTGATGAAACCTTTCCATTCCAAACACCACAGCTAGTAACTCCTTTTCGATTTGGGCATATCCCTGCTCTGTCGGTGTTAGCGCTTTGCTTGCAAATGTGATTGGTTGCCGCTCTTGCATTAATGTGGCACCTAGGCCTTTTTCTGACGCATCACATTGGACTACCACCTCTAACTGTGGATCAAAATATTTTAAGGTTGCTGTGTCTGCAATGGCTGTCTTTACTGATTGGAAAGCCGTCTCCTGTGCTTCTGTCCATTCCCACAACACATCTTTGTGAGTTAGCTGTCTCATTGGCTCACACATGTCTGATAAATTCTTGCAAAACTTGGACAGATAATTCACCATGCCCAAAAATCGTTGTACTCCACACACATCTGTTGGGGTAGGCATCTCTTGTATCGCCTTCACCTTTTCTGGATCCACTTTCACTCCATTTGAGGTTAGAAGATGTCCTATATATGGCACTTCCGTCATTTTCAGTTTCAACTTTTCCAAGTTCAACTTTATCCTTTTTTCTCTACACCTATCTAAAAATCGTAGCATCCTTGTATCGTGATTCTTTATTGCAGATTGCATATCGTCACCTTCTCCCACTATTAATATATCATCTGCTATCATCTTTACCCCTGGGAGTTCTTCCAAAGCTTGCATCAACTTCTGCTGAAATATTTCTGGAGCTGGTGTCAGTCCCATGGGCATTCTCAGCCATTTACGGCGACCAAATGGAGAAGAAAACGTTGTCAATAAACTGGATTCTTCATCCAGTTCCACATGCCAAAATCCATTTTTTACGTCACAAACTGAAAATATTTTTGCCTTTGATAAATCTGGTAGCACATCCTCTATTGTAGGCATCGGATAGTGATTCCTTTTGAGAGCTTTGTTGAGTGGTTTGGGATCGATACAAATTCTTAGTTTTCCTGATGGTTTCTGCACTATGACCAAACTACTTATCCAGTCTGTGCTCTGATGGACGACTTCTATCATGCCTCACTTTTCTAAATCCTGTAGTTCTTCTTTCAATGGCTGAAGTAGCGCTACAGGCACTTTTCTTGTCGGTAATCTGGTAGGTTGTACTGTGTTATCAATTTCCAGTTTGTGTCTTCCATCAAAACATCCATCACCCTCAAATACATCCGCATACTGTGTTTTTATAATCTGTAAATCTAGATTGCTGTCTGCTTTTGGGATATCCTTCATACTCTCTTTGACTTCCACAGACATAATGTTATGGAATTGTACCTTTATTAAGTCCATTGCCTGAACTGCTTTTATACCTAGTAACGGTATGTGGTCACCACCCTGCAGCACTGTAAATTGGGCTCTATAACTCTTTCTGTTGCATGGGTTACTAACCTTCAGTTTGCATGTCCCAAGAGGTTTCAGTATCGTTTTGTTGTACATCATAAGTACCTTATCAGTAGGTTCAATGCACACCTGTTCATTTAGTAGATCCTCTGGTATGACATTGCAACTTGCTCCACAGTCCAACTGAAATCTAATGGGTTTGTCATTTAATAAAAGAGTTGCAAACAGTTGTCTTGTATCTTTAGGTTCTGGCTGTCTGACTGTATTGACATTCTCTGTTGCAGACTGTAGCTGTATCCATGTAATATCTTCTGCACTGTCACTGTCATTGTCCTGTGTCACACTGTGAATTTCTCTGTGCTTTTTAAAGGGCTTAAGTCTGCAGAGAGCTGCGAAATGATTCATCTTACCACAGGTCCTGCAGCTTTGTCCATATGCTGGACACTTCTCTTTGTCTCTCTCATGTCTTCTGCCACAGTATCTGCATTGGACTGTTCTCGCTTGGTGCTCTGCTTTTCCTCTCATGGTTACTGCATGTACTGGCTCCTCAGTGGTGTCTGCCATCATCTTCAGGCTGTCTCTTGTTAGCTCTGCAGCTCTGCTTATTTGCATGCATTTCTCTAGGGTTAACTCCCCCTCTCTCAGCAGTCTCTCTCTTAGCTGTGTCTCTCTGATGCCGCACACTATTCTATCTCTGATAAGAGAATCTCTGATCTCTCCAAAGCTGCATGTTGCTGCCAGTCTTTTCAGCTCAGTCACATATGCATCTATATTCTCTCCCATCTCCTGATTTCTGGTGAAAAACTTAAATCTTTCCACTGTCTCATTCTTCTTGGGGTCACAGTGCTTATCAAATGCCTGTACAATGTCTGCCAGACTGTCCGTACCGTCCTGGATCAGGGTCTGAGCAAGTTCTCTGCCTTTTTCTCCAATCAGATAGTAGAAGAGCTTCACCTTACGCTTCTGATCATTGGTGTCTACTGTAAGATCCACATACAGAGTAAACTCCTCCTTCCAATGTCTCCAGGTCTGCGATAGATTTGAGGACATGATGTCTAGTCTCTGAGGAGGTTTTAATGCAGTCTCCATAATGCTGTACTGTGGGCACTGTACTTACAGTTGAGCTTTGTACCACAAGCTGCCTGGATTGTCTGTCCACTTGTTCTTTATAGGTTCAGCCCTGCTGCCACCATGTTCTGTTTCTTGTTTATGCCTCTGACACGATTGTGGTAACGGGTTACTTTTATTGTGTGCACGTTCTCTCAGCCACATTACATGAATGCTTCCTGTCTCATGCTCTTACCAACGAGTCCCTCCTCTCTATCCTCTGAATACATCCAGGTAGTGAGACCCCTAGAGGCGGCTCAGCATATAACATATTGCTACACAGGTCTCATTGTGCATGCAGCATGGTGTTAATACCTACCATGGCTCCAAAGGTAAGGCTAAGTACAGCATAGTCCTTACAGATACTGGGCTGTGTGTACAGATTAACAGTCTTTTGGTTTTTGTCCTTCCATGTCATTTATAAGAAAGCATGATGTCGGATAAGTTTGTTGTCAAAGTCAACATTTAAAAGTTTATCCAGTGTCTCTGTAGAGTGCAATAATCCTGCTACTGCCAGCAAGGTGATTAGTAGAACAGTTATTCTGCTGGTGAAATGACCTTTTTGCAGTGACTGGAGTGGATCCAGGTGGGCTTTCCCTCAAGCTTCACTGAGGTGGATGTGGTCAGCTGGACTTGGTACCGGCTGTCAAACCGTGGATCTAGGCTCCTTCTCACGTGTCTGGGTATGACCACCCAATCACCTGGATTCAGCTGATGCACGTCTGCACTTTCATTAGGATCTGGAACGGATGAAAACATATGTTTATGCACTACATTAAGTCTTTTCTGCAAGGCCTGGACAAAGGCTGTCATAGAACCGCGTTGCATTTGTAGTACCTGTGGGAAATACAGACCAGTCTTCGGGGCACTACCAAACAGGATTTCAAATGGAGACAAGCCTGTCTTTCTATTTGAAGTGTATCTGATTGAAAAGAGTGCAAGAGACAAGCATTCTACCCAGTTCTTTCCTGTGTCTGCCATGGCCTTTTGAATTTTTAGTTTGTGTCCCGTTTAGTCCACTTTCCCACTACTTTGTGACCGATATGGTGTATGATATGTTTGCTGTATTCCTAGGGCCTGCATGATTTCCTTCATTATTTCTCCAGTGAAGTGTGTACCCCTATCACTTTCCATGGTTTCTGGGACACCATATCTGCAGATCAGTTCTTTCATCAGCTTGTCTGTAGTCGTTTTAGCATTTGTGCATTTTACTGGTTAGGCTTCCAGCCAACCAGAGAAGAGATAAACATGAGTCGCACAACACCAGGGTTATGGGGTACTCGGCACCGAGCCCGTTGAAGTCTATGGGGAATGTCACAAGTAGCACAGCTCGGTCCGTTGCCCTGGGCGCTCATACAAAGGGGGATATTTACAGGGGATAATAGTAATTGTTCGTGACGCCACCTGTGGTTTCTGATCAGAGTGACCAGCGCTGCAGGGTTAATCCTCTGAGGGGTTGTTACTGGCAGCAATGTGTTAAGTCTCCCACAGGCGAGACTGGATCCCTCAAAGTATATGGCGGTGCAGGGGTGCAGGCAATAAGGCAGACACACACAAGTCAGTCTCTTTCCATACCTTTACTGGTGGTATTTGCAGGTATGTCCCGGGAAGCTGCTCAGGGTGGAGGATGCACATCCAGGTAATCACCGAGTAGGTTTAAGGCCTCCTTTCCCTTTAATGTGTGTGAGTCCTAACTTGCGTGAAGCGAAGTTTAACTCCGTGTAGAACAGCTACGCCCGGCCGACATTGTGGTGGAGCCTTCTTTTGGCAAGAACTAAGTCTATGGCTGATCAGGCCTGACTCCTGTTCTCCCTGACCCCGGTTACGTATCAGCACTATAGGGCCCCTCTGCGACTTGAAGTCCAGCAGGGATTCCGGTTTTCTCCTACTAGCCGTGAAGGAACTAGCAAGGCTTCGGACCCGGCGTCCGGTTGTGTAGAGTGGAGGCAGCAATTGTTGCTATAACGCCTCGGTCACTCTCTCCTTTTTTGTCACCACTCGCCCGTCGCCCTACTCTCACCGTTAACATAAGCACGGGTAGCAGTAGGTGTAGTCGTCAGCTTCCTTCCTTCCACAGCTCACTGACCGTTTCTCAGTTGACTCGTTGTTATAATAACTGTAGTCCCCTTCCTTCTGTTCCCTCATAGACTCTGTCCAGAGCAGCTTTCAGGACCTTTCGTCAGACTGAATTCACGCTCGCTCCGAGAGTCACTTTCCACGTTCATAGGGTACTAGCAGTCAGTCTGTTCTGAGGTAACAGCTTGCAATCTTTCCTCCTCTGTCTCGTCTGACAGGAAATCTCCATCTGTCTGGCTAGTATGACTCACTCCTGAATCACACACGACTTGTCTAGCTCTGACAGGAACTGATACTCAACTCCAACAGCCTTACTGCTACGTCTCCCACACCCTTAAATAGTCTAAGGTTCCCTCTAGTGGCAATATAGGGAAATGTGAGTGTGAATGAATATCAGGTTTTTGTAATTACCTTTCTGTGCATTCTCCAGGTAACATGTGTACCAAGCGCAGCTGGGCCACACATCCCCCCCTAGTTATCGTCAGCACTCCCGGGTTGAAATAGAAAAAACAATTTTTATAATAACATTAACAACATAACTCATCCTTTGCAGGAGGTAAGGACACTTCAAACGTTACATTGTGTACAAATTGCAATTAGAAAAATATCAAAATACTTTTCACAATAAATACAATATTCTTGTGGAGGACCCGCACCAAAAACCTCCCACGTGGGTCCTGGGTGGGCTGCAGGACTTCTCTGCTGCAGACCTCACTCAAGGCCACACCATACGGGTTTTTCTTCTGAGGTAGTATGGCTTTATGTAAAACCAAGATGGGGCACCGAAGTGCTAACTATTTACAATACAGTTTTTGGACTGGCAAAGCCCTCAGCTGCGCAGTCCTTGGCATAAGAACATTCCTAGAAAAATCACATTCTATAATAATACTGTGTTACTCATTACCCAACTGGGGTATTCTACTTCAAATTATGCAAACATCATCACATGTTATCAACATTCAATAAAGTGCAAATCTTCTTTAACTTTGTACAGATGCAGTAAACCCTGTCTGGGTCCTACTGTTCTTCTTTGTAAATTGCGATGACTTCTTCCACACCTGGGGCTGGAAGTACGCGGTGCGCTCTGGAACGCATTACAAATGAATCATGTCCTGCTACCTGTGTCTGGGTAGCCACAGTTCTTGTTTCACTTTTGCGATTGGGTTTGCGACTTCCTTGAGGCCTAACAGGTGCCTCTTCTGAATATAGATTTGGATCCATGGAGGTCGCACTAGCCTGCTGCGTTGCAGAGTAGGATGCAGGGTAGGATGCAGGTGCGCGCAGTGGCTCAGTTGGGGACGCACTAACCTGCTGCTGCCGCTGCTCCTGCTCACGGTGTCGCCACTCGTTCTCCTTCTGGGCGGCGTATTCTACGTCGTCCAGGTACTCCATCTCCTCCCAATCGATCTCCATCACGGACGGCTGGGTCTCCTCCGGCGTCCCTACCGGGGGACTGCATTCCGCTGCGGCCTCCAGGCCTGGCTGGCACTCCGGTGCGGGCAGGGCCTCCTCAGCCTCCTTCCCTCCCGCCGCGTCCCCGGCGGAGTCAGGATCAGCACTTTTGGAGCCGGCCTCCGGTTCTTCCTTAGCCGCAGGCAGTGGTGGCGCAGGTGACATCTGCGCATCCAGGGGGGAGAGCGTTGCGTCCCACAGCAGCCGCTGTTTCAGGGCACGCCATCTTTTCTCCATCGCTTCCATTTCAGTGCAGTGTCGGGCCATGTCCCTCAGCACCGCATCCACCTCCTCCACTTTCTGCATTGTTTGGTCGGTCTCCCGACCTGGGGACAGCTCAGGCACAGGCAGTAGCTCTTCAGGGGAACGGGGTCTGCGCACCGCCGTTCCTCCACACAGCGTCTCCTGTCCTTCCGCCATCTCACTCCAGGCCAGACTGTGTTTTCCATCAGGAACAATCTGGTCTCTTCCGTGGAGGTGGGACTTTCGCTTTCTCTTCTTGGCATAGAGGATGAAGAGGAGGCGGATCTCCCTTGCAGTAGGGCAGGCTCTCACATTGTAATAGCATTTAGACAGGGCGCCCATAGCTTTCGCGCCACTAGGGGGGTACGCCCACAAAGGCACGCCCACCTTCTTCACCAGCGTCTCAGGGCGCGAATATGGCGGCAAAATGGCGGAAAATGGCGACAAAAATCAAACAACAGCAACACAGTCTTTTTGCACAAAACAGTCCAATTCAAGGCACACAGGACTCACAAATAGTAAGCTTCGTATCCTGTTCGTGACACCAAAGAATGAGTCGCACAACACCAGGGTTATGGGGTACTCGGCACCGAGCCCGTTGAAGTCTATGGGGAATGTCACAAGTAGCACAGCTCGGTCCGTTGCCCTGGGCGCTCATACAAAGGGGGATATTTACAGGGATAATAGTAATTGTTCGTGACGCCACCTGTGGTTTCTGATCAGAGTGACCAGCGCTGCAGGGTTAATCCTCTGAGGGGTTGTTACTGGCGGCAAGGTGTTAAGTCTCCCACAGGCGAGACTGGATCCCTCAAAGTATATGGCGGTGCAGGGGTGCAGGCAATAAGGCAGACACACACAAGTCAGTCTCTTTCCATACCTTTACTGGTGGTATTTGCAGGTATGTCCCGGGAAGCTGCTCAGGGTGGAGGATGCACATCCAGGTAATCACCGAGTAGGTTTAAGGCCTCCTTTCCCTTTAATGTGTGTGAGTCCTAACTTGCGTGAAGCAAAGTTTAACTCCGTGTAGAACAGCTACGCCCGACCGACATTGTGGTGGAGCCTTCTTTTGGCAAGAACTAAGTCTATGGCAGATCAGGCCTGACTCCTGTTCTCCCTGACCCCGGTTACGTATCAGCACTATAGGGCCCCTCTGCGACTTGAAGTCCAGCAGGGATTCCGGTTTTCTCCTACTAGCCGTGAAGGAACTAGCAAGGCTTCGGACCCGGCGTCCGGTTGTGTAGAGTGGAGGCAGCAATTGTTGCTATAACGCCTCGGTCACTCTCTCCTTTTTTGTCACCACTCGCCCGTCGCCCTACTCTCACCCTTAACATAAGCACGGGTAGCAGTAGGTGTAGTCGTCAGCTTCCTTCCTTCCACAGCTCACTGACCGTTTCTCAGTTGACTCGTTGTTATAATAACTGTAGTCCCCTTCCTTCTGTTCCCTCATAGACTCTGTCCAGAGCAGCTTTCAGGACCTTTCGTCAGACTGAATTCACGCTTGCTCCGAGAGTCACTTTCCACGTTCATAGGGTACTAGCAGTCAGTCTGTTCTGAGGTAACAGCTTGCAATCTTTCCTCCTCTGTCTCGTCTGACAGGAAATCTCCGTCTGTCTGGCTAGTATGACTCACTCCTGAATCACACACGACTTGTCTAGCTCTGACAGGAACTGATACTCAACTCCAACAGCCTTACTGCTACGTCTCCCACACCCTTAAATAGTCTAAGGTTCCCTCTAGTGGCAATATAGGGAAGTGTGAGTGTGAATGAATATCAGGTTTTTGTAATTACCTTTCTGTGCATTCTCCAGGGAACATGTGTACCAAGCGCAGCTGGGCACACAAACACATAATAGGACATATTCATACACTCCAACCTTAGGTAGCTGTATGTAGTCAATCTGCGGTCTCTGAAACGGGTAAAGAGGCCTGGGTGTCGCTTTCTTACAGACTTTTACTGTTTTACCTGGGTTGTGCTGTGCACAGATAAGGCAGGACTGCACGAGTTCCGCGACTGCGTATCTGAAACCAGGAGCGATCCATAAGGCATGTACCATGGTACACATGTGACTTTTTGAGGCGTGAGTGGGGCCATGTGTTGCTTGTGCCTTGACTGGGAACAGGGACATCGGTAAACACAATTTATCCTTATTCTCCCATACTCCATTTGAGTTAAGCTTAGCCCCAATTTTCCCCCATAGTTCCTTCTCCAAGGGGGAAGCCTGCTGCTGGAGGGATTTCAGGACATCTAGGCTCAGTGTGGCTGGAATTCGCTGACTCTCCGCCACTGTCCTCTGCTCCCTAGGCCACCTTACTGCTACTTTAGCAGCCTCGTCCGTCCTTCTGTTGCCCTCTACCACCAGGGAGCCACCTTTCGTGTGTGCTTTCACCTTGATTATGCCAACCTTGACTGGTAACATCAATGCCTCCATTAATTGTTTCACCAGCTCTACATGTTTAATGAGCTTACCAGCCGATTGTAAGAAACGGTTTGCTTCTCCAGATAGGGCCGTAATCATGGGATATTCCCCGTGCATAATTTAAATCTGTGTAAATGTTAGTGACTTTACCTGCAGCAGCTCTACACGCCTCAGTGAGTGCCTTCAACTCTGCCTCCTGCGCTGACATGTGAGGAGGGAGTGGTTTAGCTTGGATTACCTCATGTGAGGATACTACTGCATATCCAGTGTAGAATTGCCCATCCTGGTGTTATCTGGAGCCATCTACAAAACACTCAAAATCTGCATTAGGAACAGGTTTTTCATGAACGTGTGCAAAACCCACTGTTTCCTGACTCATCAGTTCTATGCAGTCATGTTCGTGCATCATGTCAAAGTACTCTTCCTCACTTGCTAATACTGTCACCAATTCCCTCTTTTCTGAATCCACAGGCAGAAGGGTAGCTGGTTTCAGAACATTACATCTTTTGAAGGTGACATATTCAGGAATTAGTAGAGCACATTCAAGTCTGAGCTGCCTGGCCATAGACAGTTGTTTTGGTTGAACTTGTACGAGTATAGCATGGATGTCATGTGGGGAGTAAATTGTCAAAGGAAAAGTCAGCATGATCTCACATGCCTTTCCTAGCAGTAGTGCAGCAGCCCCTACAGCACAAACACAAGTAGGAGACCCTCTGATCACTGGGTCTAATTTTGCTGAGTAGTAAGCTATCAGTCTCTGTTTTCCACCATGCTGTTGCGTCAGCACTGCTGTAGCATGACCTCCTTGTTCTGTGCAGAACAAGAAAAATGGCTGATCATAATTTGGAATGCCTAGGGCCGGGGCTGACACAATGAGCAGCCTGTGAGCTGCCCTCCCAGGGTCGTGGGGGTACTCGGATCCGAGCCCATTCACTTCTATGGGGGATGTCACGGCAACACAGCTCGGTCCGTGGCCCTGGGCGCTCACTGTTAATGTGGGATATTTACAGGGGAATTGCATGTTGGTATGGGGATTCGTGACGCCACCTGTGGTACCTGGTCAGGGTGACCAGCGCTGCTGTGCAGATCCACTGAAGGGTTGGTGTTGTGCAGCTATAGGTGTTAGGCCTCCCACAGGTGAGGCTGAGTCCTTCAGGGCAGATAGATGGGTAGGGATGCAGGACGGAAGGGAACCAGGCAGTTAGGGGTAAGAAGATAGACACACACACAAGTCACTTTGGTACCTTTACTGAAGATGTTGCAGGCACTCCCCGAGCACTGTAGGGTGAAGGGTGCACTTCCAGATTCTCCCACTGAGTAGGTGTGTGGCCTCCTGTTCCTTGCCTTTCTGTATGAAGTCCTGACCTGCATGTAGCTGAGCCTAACTTAGTCTCTGTCCTGCACCTGGCTGACCTTGTGGTTGGACCTTTTCTTGAAGTACACAGTCCCGCTTGCAGTGCACTGCCTGACTCCGTCCTCCTGGCCCAGTTACATATCAGCTCTGTGGTACTCCTGGGACTTGTAGTCCTCCAGGAACTCCGATGTTCTCCTAATGGGTCGTGGAGATCCCTATAGGCTCGGACCCCGGTGTCCGGTAAACACTTGTTGAGGTGAGCTATTACGGCTCCTCTGCCTCTTTTACTTCTCTTTCCACTCGCCTTCGGCCTACTCGGGCCCTCACACGATTGCACACACTGGCAGTTGGTGGGCTGCCTCTTCACTGCTCTCTGAACGTCGGTACGCTCCTGGCTCTCAACTTGAGCTCTGGAGTCCCTTTCTGCGAACTCCACTCTTCTGCTCTGTCTGCGGACTACTCACTAGTCTCAGCTCTGACTAGACTGGAATGGATTCAGCTCCACTTTACTAGCCTCCACTTTGCTGAACTGAACTGCTCTGCAGTCTCTCTAATCTCAGCTCTGCAGACTGACTGAACTTCAGTCCCTCAAACCTGAGCTGACTGAACAATCTGAGCTGACTGAACTCACTTTCCTGTCTTCACCCTCCTCTTATATGACTATCGGAGCTCACTCTGGTGGAATTAGGGATGGGTGAAGGTGTGTGCATGTATATTGAGACCTCTAGTGGTGAATTCCTTCTGTGCACCCTTCTGGGAAATATGAATCCAGACGCAGCTGGGCTCCACACCTGAGAGAATGGAAGGAATAAAATTGCTTCTTGAGTGAGATCAAAGAGGTCTGATGACAAGATGTCATAGAGTGGTTGCATAATCTGCGAAGCAGACCTTATGCAAGACCTACAGTAGGTCACCAAGCCTAGGAAAGTGTGTAGATGTTGGTGTGACCAGGGTAAAGAGAGATTTTGAACTGCGTGTCTTCTCTCTTCAGTCAGGTGTCTTGTACCTTCAGCAATATAGTGGCCTAAAAATGTCACTTTTTGTTTGCAATACTGTAATATGTCACGTGAGACTTTGCAACCCTTTTCTGCTAAAAAGCATAGCAAGGAAACTGTAGCTTCCTTGCATGACATCTGGTCCGGGTTCCAGAGCAAAATGTCATCCATGTACTGTAATAGTACAATCTGTGGATGAGGTGGTTGCCATTGCTCCAGGATCCCTGCCATTGCTGTTGAATTGATGATAGGGGAGTTCATTCCACCCTGTGGAAGGACTGTCCAAACAGTATTGTTTATCTTCGTGAGTAAAAGCAAAAAGATACTGACAATCAGGGTGTAGGGGTACAGAGAAGAATGCATTTGCCAAATCAATGACTTGGAAACATTTTGAGATCGCTGGGATCTGTGACAGTAAGGTGTTTGGGATAGAAACAATTGAGGTCACACTCTTTGTAACATCATTAATAGCCCTTAAATCATGAACCATTCAGTAAGTGTCAGGGGAACTCTTGGGTCCTTTTTTCTTAATGGGATACGAAGGGGTGTTGCAGGGGGAAGATCTTTGCACCAGAGCCCCTGCCTTGACATACTCTGGTCAGCGCCATGGATTTTACTCGGCTAAAGGGATATTGTTTTAAACAAGGAGGAGTGGTTCCTTCTTTTAATTTAATCATGACCGGGGGAATGGGCAGCCGACTCACATTAGTTTTTCCCTTTGCCCAAACGGTATCTGGTACCTGACTTATTTCCCTGTCTTCAGACATTCTGGTGTCAGATGTTACTTTCACTGCTTTTTTCATATACACCATTGCTGCAATTTTACACAAGTGTTTATCTGAGAGGGGACTTGTGACCGTAATACCCTCAGGGGAGTACTGTATGGTAGCCTGGATACCACATCTGCTCCCAGCAAATTCATAGGGGTGTTGTCACTCACAATAAGCTTTGAAAGCACCTCTTGGCTATCTTGGAATTTTAGTTTCATTTGTTTAGTCAGAGGGGCTTCAGTCACTTGTCCCTCTACTCCCACAGTCTCGTTAGTAATCATGTCTGGCATTATCAAGTCTTTGCGCTCAACAATCCCGGCTGCCCCAGTGTCAATCAAAAATTCTGCCTCTTTCCCCCCGGCATTGCTATGGTCATCATCAAGGTAGAACCAGGTCCTGAGGGTACAATGACAGGGTACACATTTGTCACTGGGTTGCCAGTTTCCTAGTCTGAAGGTAAAGGAGGTGGAAGATTGGTCTGCTTAGTCTCCTTTGTAGGGTTTTTGCAGTGTTTGGCGTAATGTCCATTTTCTCCACAATTCCAGCACCTCACTGTTTCTAGGTCATTTGGTTCCCTACTACGTCTCCACTGTTTCCCTTGTGGTCTAACATACATGACAGGTTGCCTTGTTGTCCTTGTTTGTACAACTCCTTTAGCCACCTTCAGGAGATCTTTCGGATCTACATTTCTCTATTCAGGTCTGGTTTTCTGTACTGCATCTCGTAAGCCTTTGTTCATACCGTCAATGAATGCATTTACCAGTATTTTTACATCAAGTGGGTTTATAGGACTGTACCCCATGTCTGCCCACTTAAGCTATATTCATCCAAAGTACATCTCTACACTCTTTACTTTTTGCTGTGTCACTTCAGTCAGAATTCGGACTGCTCTGATTGTTTCACTTGCCCATTGTTTTAGTGATTCACAGTGCGTCTCCCCGGACCGTGCAGACTTATCATCAATGCCCCACGCTTGATCTTTTGTCACATCTGTATGTGTCTTAATTATGTGTCCTAGTACGTCACCTGCCTTTGCATTCACCAAACTCTCTAGGTCTGCCAAGGTACACCTATATGCCCGCTGTATTTCCTTTATTTGCCTGTAAAATGGGAAAGGTTGGTTCTCAGGGTCAGGCAACTGTTTTAGCATAGCTAGCTGGTCAGAGGGGCTCCAAGGATAATACTCCTGTATCTGTCTTACTCTAGTCACCCTTCTTGGTCTTGATGTGGATGGTTGTCTGGTGGTGGGGGTGACATGCTGTTCTACAGCTTCCTCCCTCTCAGGACTACTGTCAGCTTCCTCCCCAAAAGTCAATGCCCCCACTACTGAGTCAGCCTCTTCTGTCACTACATGTGATCTTGTCTAGACAGGATTTAGTGTAATTCGCTTAAGGGTATGCCACACTAAGCGAGATCGCTAACGAGATCGCTAACGAGATCACTAAAACGTCACTATTTAGCGATCTCGTTAGTGACCTCGTTGTGTGTGGCATATAGCAACGATGTGGCCCCTGCTGTGATGTCGCTGATCGTTCACTAGCGTTCTGGACCGTTTTTTGATCGCTGGCGTCCCGCTGGTGAGCCTATATCGCTGTGTTTGGCACCTTTTGCGAACGACGAGCGACCTCGTTTGTGACGCATATGGGTTTTAGCGTCACGGAGTGGATCGTAATATCTGTAAGTTCTCTTTTGCGTCACAGAGAGGATCGCAGAAGTTGCAAAGCAGGCTAGCAGGACGCAGAGAGCAGGAGCGATGCTGGAAATTCCTATGAATCAGAAGCGCTCAGTACATGCTAATGACAGATCCTAACGACCGCCAAAGTCGTTAAAGAGATCGCTGACCGCTGATGAGTCGTTTATGAGATCTCCTGTTTGGCAGCTACTAGCGACCTAAAAGCGATCACACCAACGATCTCGTTAGCTTGCGTCGTTATCGAGATCGCTAACGAGATCGCTAAGTGTGGCAGTACCTTTAGGTCGGGTTGCAGCACAGGTCACACAAGTATCTCTCCAGTCTGGGTTTGGCCAACCACAATGTTTACAAGGCCGTCTGTCTTGTCTGGGTTTCTGGTTATACAGAGGTGGGGCAGTAGTAGTCATAGTCATAGAGTTTTGTGCATCAAAACAGTCATAGTACACCTTACGTCCCACTATAGTCTCTTTATTTCCGTACTGTTGTATTTTCAATGCCACACGACACCATTTATTCACTTGTTGCTCTCTTCCCTTGTCTTTTATCCAACCTTTATTTTCTTCCCTGAAACTGTGCCATTTTTGTACATCCAAACATCCACGCTCTGGCATGTTTGCCTTTTTAAATATTGGTCCCACATCTTTCACTGCTTCCTTTCCTTCTCTGTCTTTTACAATCTGTATAGCTATTTTGGATGCCCTTGGGGCCCTGAATACACACAGAATAAGTTTCCAATGGCTTCAACTTATTCTCCAAACAGCTCACCTTTCTGCAAATTCCCTGTCAGTGTGCCTGGACCTTGTCTACAGGCCACACTCTAGCAAGTCAGAATTAGCTTGTCAAGGTGTAGCAGGAAGGCTCTCGTGCCTCTCACCTGGTAGACCTGCAGTGTGTAACGGGAAGGCTCTTTCAGCTCTCTCACCCGTTACACCAGCTTACTAAAGTCATATATATATATATAAGAAGCACACCGATTAATTGTGGAAGGTGGCGGACTCTTTATTAGCCCATGTGACAATGTTTTGGATCCATAACAGATCATTTCTCTGCTATGGAATTAAATATTACCACATGAGCTAATAGAGTCCTCCACTTTTCTCTTATTTAAACGGTGTGCTGATTATTTTGTTTTTATAAATCCCTTTGATTTAAGGGTGTGTGTCCTAAAAGCATTTCAGCCACTGGTTAATATTTGGTGGTGCTCAGTTAGGACATATATCAAGGCAGACATCACCAAGTGCTGGGGTCCACAAGCTGTCAGTGACTTGGCATGCTATGGGGGTCGTAAGTAGTGGGGCTCCGGTGCCAGCGCTGACAGTTGAAAATAATGATGAGTGAGGGAGCCATCCGCTAATGCTCCCTCTCTCATCATCCCCCCTCTGCGTCTGAGCTCTGTGATGACTTAGCGCAAAGGGCGCAATTACATCACTACAGCACATCCTCTGTGACAAGCAGTGCGGAGGATCAGAATGCACTGAGGAGACCAAAGCAGCTAGGAACAGGGAGAAGTATTATATGGGGCCCATTATGCTGTATGAAGTAATATATGGGGCCCATTATACCGTATGGAGCATTATATGGGGCCCATTATACTGTATGGAGCATTATATGGGCCCATTATACTGTATGAAGCAATATATGGGGCCCATTATACTGTATAAAGTAATATATGTAATATATGGGGCCCATTATACTGCATGAAGTAATATATGGGGCCCATTAGACTGTATGAAGTAATATATGGGGCGGCCCATTATACTGTATGAAGTAATATATGAGGCCCATTATACTGTATGAAGTAATATATGGGGCCCATTATACTGTATGGATCATTATATGGGGCATATTATACTGTATGGTGCATTATATGGGGCCCATAATACTGTATGGAGGACTATGTGGTGCTCATAATACTGTATGAAGGAGTATGTGGTGCCCATAATACTGTATAAAGTACTATGTGGTGCCCATAATACTGTATGGAGGACTATGTGTGCCCATAATACTGTATAAAGTACTATGTGGCGCCCATAATACTGTATGGAGGACTATGTGTTCCCATAATACTGTATAAATTACTATGTGGTGCCCATAATACTGTATGGAGGACTATGTGGTACCCATAATACTGTATAAAGTACTATGTGGTGCCCATAATACTGTATAGAGGACTATATGGTGCCCATAATACTGTATAAAGTACTATGCAGTGCCCATAATACTGTATGGAGGACTATGTGGTGCCCATAATACTGTATGGAGGACTATATGGTACCCATAATACTGTAAAAAGGACTATATGGTACCAATAACACTGGAGGACTATGTGGTGCCCATAATACTGTATGGAGAGTTATCCAAATTTGGAAGTTCTCCCCTCTATTCTGGATAGGGGATGACTTTCTATTTGTTGTGGATCTGACCGCTGGAGCCTCCATGAGCCTGGGAAACTTAGCTTTGAAGAGCATCATGTAAATGGAGCTGTGGTCAATCATACACACTGTGGCGCCATTCACATGTGGTTCTTCAAATAATTCCTTTAAGAGAGTGATGAAAAGATGACAAAGTATAGCAAAAATTCAGGGCTGACGAGTGTTATAGCATGTGGGCTGTTGGGGTTTGTGTGGCAGGGTTGCTTTTTTGTCCCAGTCCGGCCCTGACTACATCGCATCCTCTGTGCCAAGCAGTGCGGAGGATCAGAATACACTGAGGAGACCAGAGCAGCGGGGAACAGGGAGAAATATTATATGGGGCCCATTATGCTGTATGAAGTAATATATGGGGCCCAATGTGCTGTATGAAGTAATATATGGGGCCCATTATACTGTATGAAGTAATATATGGGGCCTATTATACTGTATGGAGCAGTATATGGGGACCATTCTACTGTATGAAGTAATATATGGGGCCCATTATGCTGTATGCAGTAATATATGGGGCCCATTATACTGTATGAAGTAATATATGGGGCCCATTATACTGTATGAAGTAATGTATGGGGCCCATTATACTGTATGGAGCAGCATATGGGGCCCATTCTACTGTATGAAATAATATATGGGGCCCATTATACTGTGTGCAGTAATATATGGGGCCCATTATACTGTATGAAGTAATATATGGGGCCCATTATACTGTATGGAGGACTATGTGGTACCCATAATACTGTATGGAGGATTATGTGGTGCCCATAGTACTGTATGGAGGACTATATGGTGCCCATAATACTGTATGGAGGACTATATTGTGCCAATAATACTGTAAAGAGGACTATATGGTACTAATAACACTGTCTGGAGGGCTATGTGGTGACCATACACTGTATGGAGGACTATAGAATGTGGTGCCCATAATACTGTATGGAGGGTTATCCAAATTTGGAAGTTCTCCCCTTGTTGTGGATCTGACCGCTGGAGCCTCCATGATCCTGGGAAACGTAGCTTTGAAGAGCACCATGTAAATGGATCTGTGGTCAATCATATGCACTATGGCGCCATTCACATGTGGCTCTTCATATAACTCCTCTAAGAGAGTGATGAGGGGATGACAAAGTATAGCAAAAAATCACTGATTCGGGCTGATGAGTGTTATAGTATGTAGGCTGGTGAGGTTTGTGTGGTAGGGCTGCTTTTTTGTCTCAGTCCGGCCCTGGTGGACAGCCATTTTCAGGTCTCTCCAGAGATGCTCATTTAGGTTTAGGTCATGGCTTTGGCTGGGCCAGTCAAGAATGGTCACAGAGTTGTTCCAAAGCCACTCCTTCGTTATTTTAACTGTGTGCTTGGGGTCATTGTCTTGTTGGAAGGTGAACCTTCAGCCAAGTCTGAGGTCCAGATTTTCATCCAAGATATCTCTGTATGTTTTGATGCATAAACTCCGAAGATATGACAAAATATGACTCCCACAATGTAACGGGTCTGGGAGGCGGAACCTCTGAGCTACTATACAAAGGGGCAGTCCTTGTAAGGGAGCGGGTGGCGACCAGAGTGGACGGGCAGGTAGTCACCGCAGATAACCGGGGTAGTCTCTAGATGAACGGGCAGGAGGTCACGGCAAGTGACCGGGGCAGTCTCTGGATGAGTAGGCAGGAGGTCACGGCAAGTGATCGGGGCAGTCTCTGGATGAGTAGGCAGGAGGTCACGGCAAGTGACCGAGGCAGTCTCTGGATGAGTAGGCAGGAGATCACGGCAAGTGACCGGGGCAGTCTCTGGATGAGTGGGCAGGAGGTCACGGCAAGTGACCGGGGCAGTCTCTGGAAGAAGGTAGATACGACCTGTGATGGCTGAGCCTCCCGGTAGGCTAGCAGGACGATAGAAGATGAGCGCTCCCAGGTGAGCGAGCGAGAGTCACTGGAATAGCAGAAGATCACAGCCCGTGACAGCAGAGCCTCCAGGTAGGCCAGCAGGCAGGTAACAGATGAGCGCTCCCAGGGGAGCGGGCGAGAGCCACTGGAATAGCGGAAGATCCCAGCACGTGACGGCAGAGCCTCCAGGTAGGCCAGCAGGCAGGTAACAGATGAGCGCTCCGAGGTGAGCGGGCGAGAGCCACTGGAATAGCGGAAGATCACAGCACGTGACGGCAGAGCCTCCAGGTAGGCTAGCAAGCAGGTAACAGACAGCAACCTGGCAGGAATCAGACAGGTATCTGGCAATGACCCTGAGGACTAAAGCAGAGTAGTGAACAGTGCAACAACATTGCTCGGGCACCTCCATTTTGGAGGAGGTGCCTTATGTAAGGTGAAGTCCTCTGGCCATTGGCCGGGGACTCCTTAGGACGACGCGCGCGGCCCCTTTAAGAAGGGGGGCAGCGCACGCGCGCGCGCGCCTAAGCCCAGTGGCAGGAAAGGAGCGCGCGCCGCCAGCAGAGCGGCAGGAGGACGCCGGACCCGGAGCAGAGGGGTGAGGGGAACAGCGTCCCTGCCTGGCAGAGGGCAGGGACGCCGGCGCTACAGTACCCCCCCCCTTTAGGCCCCCCTTTTTTAGGCCAGAGAGAAATTTAGCTAGGATGAGAGGGGCATGGATGTTCTCCCGAGGCTCCCACGTTCTCTCCTCAGGACCAAACCCCTTCCAATCCACCAGAAAATAGGTCTTCCTTCTTACCCTTTTGGTGGCCAGAATGTTCTCTACCTCAAATTCGTTTTCAGCTGAAACCGGAGCAGGAGGCGTACCTGTAGACTTGGAAAAAGAGTTAAGTACCACCGGTTTGAGGAGAGATACATGGAAGGAGTTAGGGATCCGCAAGTTGGCCGGAAGTTTCAATTTATAGGCCACTGGGTTGATCTGACTGATGACCTCCAGAGGACCGATGAACCGAGGCCCTAACTTATAGGAAGGAATCTTGAGCCGGACATACTTGGACGAGAGCCAGACCTTATCCCCAGGACGGAATTGAGGAGGATCCAGACGTTTTCTTGTCAGCATGTCTTTTCATACGCTCGGATGACAGAAGGAGTGCGGACCGGGTACTCTCCCATATGGAGGAAAATTTGTTAACAAGAGATTCCGCAGCCGGATTGTCCACTGAGATGGAGACGGGAAATGGGATCCGAGGATGCTGACCGAAGACTACAAAAAACGGGGATTTGGAGGAAGATTCGCTCTCGTGATTGTTGTAAGAAAATTCGGCCCATGGCAGGAGATCCAGCCAGTCAGAATGGTGGACATTAACGAAGTGCCGGAGGTAACTGGTCAGGATCTGATTGACCCGCTCCACTTGACCATTGGACTGTGGGTGGTAGGCGGAGGAGAAGTCCAAGGTGACGTCTAGCAATTTACAAGTGGCTCTCCAGAAACGTGAGGTGAACTGTACCCCACGATCCGACACGATGTGACGGGGCAGGCCATAAAGACGGAAGATGTGGCGGATAAAGTCTTTAGCCAGCTCGGGTGCAGACGGGAGGCCTGGCAGGGGAACAAAGTGAGCCATCTTGGAAAAGCGGTCAGCGACCACCCAAATGACTGTACAACCGGCAGAGACGGGGAGGTCCGTTATGAAGTCCATGGCTATATGCTGCCAGGGGGCAGCGGGTACAGGAAGCGGAAGGAGGCGACCGGCAGGCAGGTGTCTCTGAACTTTGTTGTGGCCACAGGAGGCACAGGCAGAAACAAAGTCTATTACGTCCTTGTGCAGGGTAGGCCACCAGTAATGCCGGGTAATAAGCTGGAGGGTCTTTTTTTGACCGGCGTGGCCAGCTAGTTTAGACGAATGACCCCAGCGTAGGATCCTCTCCCGATCGGGTACCGATACGAACGTCTTACCAGGAGGGAGACGATTTAGACTCACGGGAGCCACCTGCATTACTCTGGCGGGATCGATGATATGTTTAGGTTCCTCCTCGAGATCCGACACCAGGAAGGATCGGGACAAGGCGTCCGCCTTGATGTTCTTGTCAGCCGGGCGAAAATGTAGAACAAAATCAAAACGAGCAAAAAACAAGGACCACCGGGCCTGGCGCGGGTTAAGTCTCTGGGCATGCTGGAGGTAAGCCAAGTTTTTGTGGTCAGTGTAAATAATTACCGGATGAAGAGCCCCCTCGAGTAGGTAACGCCACTCCTCCAATGCCAGCTTGATGGCCAATAACTCTCGGTCTCCTATGGAATAATTGCGCTCAGAAGAGGAGAAGAGTTTGGAGAAGAAGCCGCAAGTTACCATCCTTCCGGAAGATGATTTTTGAGTAAGTACCGCTCCGGCTCCAGAGGAGGAAGCGTCAACCTCCATGAAGAACTGCTTGTTGCCGTCCGGGCGATGCAGCACCGAGGCGGAAGAGAAGGCCTGCTTTAAGGAAAGAAAGGCCTCCTCTGCTTCGGGCGCCCACTCTTTGGGGTTAGTGCCCTTACGGGTGAGCGCGGAAATTGGGGCAGTCCGGGAAGAGAAGTGCGGTATGAAGAGGCGGTAGTAGTTGGCGAAGCCCAGGAACCGCTGAATGGCCTTCAATCCCTCCGGTCGGGGCCATTTCTCGATGGCAGACAGTTTCTCTGGATCCATTCGTAGGCCGGTCTGAGAAATAACGTAGCCCAAAAACGGCAGCGAGGTCTGCTCAAAGAGGCACTTCTCATATTTAGCGAAGAGGTGATTCTGCCTGAGCCTGAGCAGAACCTGACGAACGTCCCTCCGGTGAGTCTGGAGATCCGGAGAGAAGACCAAGATGTCGTCCAGGTACACCACTACGCAGGAGTAGAGAAGGTCCCGGAAGATGTCATTGACCAACTCTTGAAAGACAGCAGGAGCATTACAGAGACCAAAGGGCATCACTAGATATTCATAGTGGCCGTCCTGGGTGTTGAATGCAGTCTTCCATTCATCCCCTTGACGGATACGGACCAGGTTGTACGCCCCACGGAGATCCAGTTTGGTGAAGATTCTAGCCCTCCTCAGACGATCAAATAATTCTGGAATGAGCGGAAGGGGGTACTTATTCTTCACCGTGATCTGGTTAAGGCCTCTATAGTCTATACAGGGATGGAGAGAGCCGTCCTTCTTTTTTAGAAAAAGAAGCCTGCTCCTGCCGGGGAGGTAGATTTCCGGATGAATCCCCTGGCCAAATTCTCCTCGATATATTCGGACATCGACCGGGTCTCAGCAGCGGACAATGGGTAAATACGCCCACGGGGAGGCGTAGTACCAGGTAACAGGTCGATAGGACAGTCGTATGGTCTGTGAGGAGGTAATGTCTCTGCCTCTCTTTTATTAAAGACATCAGCAAATGACCAATAGGGAATCGGAAGTAGAGGTAGATTAGTTGGGGTAGGAGAAGAACAGACAGGATGAACAGGAACCAAACACGTCTTATGACAATCCTGTCCCCAGCGAAGAACCTCTCCGGTCTGCCAGTCGAGCACGGGTCCATGTTTCTGGAGCCAAGGTAGCCCTAGTAAGAGGGCGTGAGAGAGTCCAGGCAGAACATGAAAAGAGATGCTCTCAGAATGCAGCATTCCCACTTGCAGAGTTATGGGTTCGGTGATGAGTTGGATGGGGCGTGGTAAAAGACCCCCGTCCACAGCAGTGACTGATAATGGTACAACCAGAGGTTTGGTGGGAATGCGGTATTTTTCTACCAGGGACTGAGACATAAGATTCCCGGCTGCTCCAGAGTCAAGTTGGGCTAGTTCAAAATAACGATTCTCCCCACAGAGAATTGAGACTGACAGCAGCAGAGATGGAGAGGCTTTCTCCTTGTCTAGGTCGACCTCTCTGAGCGAACCTAGACACAGGCGTTTCCCGACCTCTCCGGACAGGTACGAATCCGATGCTCCTTACTGCCACAGTAGAAGCAACTCCCCTCGGCACGGCGTAAGTCCTGACGGGTTTTGACCATCTTGGTCTGGTCGACCTGCATAGGCTCAGGAGAGTGTAATTGGGGAGAAACGGAGGGAGTGACGGGTTTCTGAAACGTAGGAGCTAGACGTGGAAACCTCCTCTCACGGGTGACCTCTTTGGCCCGCTCCTGGAACCGTAGGTCAATCCGGGTGGCGAGAGTTATAAGGTCATCGAGAGTGGTAGGAATGTCCCGACCGGCGAGATCATCTTTAATACGGCCGGACAAACCCTCCCAGAAAACAGATACCAGAGCGTCGTTGTCCCAGGCCAGCTCCGAGGCAAGGGTACGAAACCGTATGGCATATTGGCCCACAGTGAGATTTCCCTGACGGAGGCGTAGCAGAGATGATGCGGATGAGATCTTTCGTCCAGGTTCGTCAAAGACTTTCCGAAAAGCCGCGAGAAAGGCAGACAGGTCGGACACCAGAGGATCTCCTCTCTCCCAAAGAGGATTCAGCCAGGCCAGGGCCTCCCCGGTGAGATGGGACATGATGAAAGCAATTTTGGCCCGGTCGGAGTTAAACTGGTGGGAGAGGAGTTCAAAGTGCAGAGTGCACTGATTAATGAAACCCCGAGCCTGAGCGGGGTCGCCTCCGAAGCGAGGAGGTGCGGAGAGGCGGGGTCCGTGACAGGAGCCCATGGTATTGGAGAGCAGGGGAGCTGCCGGATTGCGAGTCATGGCACCAGCGGTGGTTGCTGGTGGAGCTGTCAGAGTGTCCAGGCGAGAATTGACATTCCGCAGGTGACCCAGGATGGACTCCTGTTGGGACTTCTGATGGGACAGTTCATGACACAGGTCCGAGATGGAGGGAACTTTGGCGCCACCGGGTTCCATGGCCCGAGCAAACTGTAACGGGTCTGGGAGGCGGAACCTCTGAGCTACTATACAAAGGGGCAGTCCTTGTAAGGGAGCGGGTGGCGACCAGAGTGGACGGGCAGGTAGTCACCGCAGATAACCGGGGTAGTCTCTGGATGAACGGGCAGGAGGTCACGGCAAGTGACCGGGGCAGTCTCTGGATGAGTAGGCAGGAGGTCACGGCAAGTGACCGGGGCAGTCTCTAGATGAGTAGGCAGGAGATCACGGCAAGTGACCGGGGCAGTCTCTGGATGAGTGGGCAGGAGGTCACGGCAAGTGACAGGGCAGTCTCTGGAAGAAGGTAGATACGACCTGTGATGGCTGAGCCTCCCGGTAGGCTAGCAGGACGATAGAAGATGAGCGCTCCCAGGTGAGCGAGCAAGAGTCACTGGAATAGCAGAAGATCACAGCCCGTGACGGCAGAGCCTCCAGGTTGGCCAGCAGGCAGGTAACAGATGAGCGCTCCCAGGGGAGCGGGCGAGAGCCACTGGAATAACGGAAGATCCCAGCACGTGACGGCAGAGCCTCCAGGTAGGCCAGCAGGCAGGTAACAGATGAGCGCTCCCAGGTGAGCGGGCGAGAGCCACTGGAATAGCGGAAGATCACAGCACGTGACGGCAGAGCCTCCAGGTAGGCTAGCAAGCAGGTAACAGACAGCAACCTGGCAGGAATCAGACAGGTATCTGGCAATGACCCTGAGGACTGAAGCAGAGTAGTGAACAGTGCAACAACATTGCTCGGCACCTCCATTTTGGAGGAGGTGCCTTATGTAAGGTGAAGTCCTCCGGCCATTGGCAGGGGACTCCTTAGGACGACGCGCGCGGCCCCTTTAAGAGGGGGGGCAGCGCATGCGCCCTAATCCCAGTGGCAGGAAAGGAGCGCGCGCCACCAGCAGAGCGGCAGGAGGACGCCGGACCCGGAGCAGAGGGGTGAGGGGAACAGCGTCCCTGCCTGGCAGAGGGCAGGGACGCCGGCGCTACACACAACATGTCTTATTTCTCCACATGGGGTGGAAAATGTTACTTCCGTGGTCGGGTACTCTCGGAGTTCACCATGTATGCATATCACCCCCACTTTCCATCCATTGGGGTTGTCCCCGGCAACAAGGGACCCATGAACCCAAGTTACTAAGCTCCCTGAGTACAAGAGAGCGTCCGTTTGGTATCCGTTGACGAGTACCTGTCACAGTTGTGGTTCGCTGTAGGCAGTACCTAGAGTGGAGGTGCAGACTGGCTGGACATACATACACACAGCGAGTTTAACTGCAGTCCATGGTTTCAGCTTTCAGAGATCAGTTGGCAGCCACATGTCCGGGGCCCTGGCACTACCAACATTTGATAGCTGCGGTACTTAAGGGACACTGGTCTGCTGTCACTCTCCCTTCGGGATACCCCCTCTGTACAGGCTCGGTCCTGATTGGCCACAGTAGAGGATCGTGAACTTTTCCCAGGGTTGATGGGGCCTGATGTGACAATCATAGTGGAGCCGTGTCCCGTATAAAGTCCTGAGTGGCCGTGTACCATCCAATCAGTCCCACCACCTGGACAAGAGTGCCCAGGTCCCCTTGCCCCACCCAACGCTGTATGGCTGCTGGGAGGGAACTCACTAGCTGGTCAACCACCACCCTCTCCACCATCTGGGCTGGAGTTAAAGTCTCAGGTTGGAGCTACCTTTTCACAAGCTGCAGTAAGTCATAAACCTGAGACCGGGTGTGCTGGGCCTCCACAAAATTCCATGAAAACACCCATTGGGCTCTCACGTAGGTATTAACTCCCAGTCGGGCAAGAATCTCACCTTTTAGCTTGGTGTAGTCCTGGGCGGCCTTCCGACTGAGTTCAAAGTAGGCCTTTAGCACGTCACCCCTGAGGAATGGAGCCACCACTTCGGCCCACTGGGAAGTTGGCAGGTTCTCCCGTTATGCCATGCGCTCATAGACTGTGAGGAAAGCTTCCATGTCGTCTTCTGGACTCGATTTCCTCAAAGCGGAGTGGACCTTGTTTCGGGTCTTGCGATGTTCCGGGGTCGGCGCTGGAGGTGCCTCACGCGAGGCTGCAATTTGCTGCAGCAACAGATTATTGGTCTGTTGCTGTTGTTGCTGCTTGAGGACCAGCTGCCTCAGGATTTCCTCCATTTTGTCCACAGTCTTGGGTTGCAGTGTAGCAGGCCTAATGACAAACATGCTGCTGGTGTTGGGGTATGCCTCAATTCACGCTGCCCGCATTCTCCAACCAAATGTAGTTCAGCCGTGTCCTCACTGTGCAGTGAAGAGGCAGTGACCTAGTAGAGTTCAAAGTAAACACAGGTTTAATGTCCAAAACTTGCAAACAAAATAAACGGTATCCTCCGGATTGCAGCCGGGAAACAAGACAGTCCGTAAATGCGGCCGGTTGCCAAGGGTGAGTGCACCAAAGTACAATACCCTTTTTAGTTTCCCTTTCTCTCACATTTCCCCATTCATTCATTGTCTATTCTCTGCTTGTGACGCTACGTTGTGCTCGTGCTTTACTTATATCTACTATCTGTACAATATGGTGCCGTTCTTTTTACCAGCACTTGTGGTCTTTGCGCACGCGCCGTATGGGAAACTCGCGCACAAGTGATGCGACATTCTGCTTTTCCTCTCATACACTGGTCTCTTTCCATGTGCCTGCATCGACATGATGTCTCACTCATGCGCGGTTCGGCTCTCTGATCCCTTCCGCCCTATTTCTTGCACTCGTCGGCTTTTCCCCTTGTGCGCCTGCATTCCTTTCTCTCAGTGCGGCCACTTGGTTACTTTTCACAGCTGTTTGACATTCTCTTGTTACTCCCATCTCCTGTGTATTTAATCTGGGATTTTCCGATCTGGTACCGGATGCGTTTTTTTGTCATTGACTTTCATTAGCGCCGGATTGCGCCTGATGTCGTTGCATTGCATCCATTTTTGTCCGGATCCAGCGGAAATGTACATTCCGGTGGCCAGACAAGACGGTCACTGCAACGTTTTTTTTTTTTTTTTACCGGACCCTCCTGATAGTGCCTGAAGAGGCGCATCAGGCGGCCGGAAACAATAAAAGTCTATGGTACCGGACCAGTCATTTGTCCAATCCGTCAAAAGACTGATCCGGATTCTGGAAACCAAGGTCTCTCTCTCTCTCCCGCACCTCCTCCAGAGTTTTTTTACTTTAATTTTGGTTCTGTGTGGCGCCTGTTGTAACAGTCCTCGGGCATGTAGACTGCGCAGGCACCAGAATGCCAGCCTCGCAGTGTGAATACATGATAACACACTTTGGGGGAGGGATCTGGGGAAAGAAAAAGACGCAGGCGCAATAGTTTTCTGACAGTTCCCGGGCAGCGCACACTGCGCATGCCCGAGGACTTTTACAACAGCGCAGGCGCCACACAGAACCAAAATAAAAGTAAAAAAAAACTCAGGAGGAGGCGCGGTGACGCTGAAGGGGCTTGATGGACGGCTGGGGAGAGGATGAGTCAGGGGAAGAGGCCATACCTCAGGGACGCATTTAAGGTACGGGGACCTAGTTTTAAAACTCAATATTTCAGCATTGCAGGGGACCAGAAAAAAAAGAGCCACCTTCACAGACTGCTGCATTAGTGCTGCTGAAGGTGGTTCTTTTACTTAAAAATGCCCGGGGGTGTGACAAGTTCCCTTTAAAGCAGGAAGCAGGGAGACACTGCGAACCTGTCTCCCCTGCTCTAAGTCTCTTTATGCTACACCGACAGTCTCTCCACAGGAATGATGCTGCACACTCTGGGAAGTCTCTACGACACACTCAGGGGCCCCAGCTTATTACTGCGGTCCCCTGGACTGTGCACTCGTATCACTGTCTCAACTCTGTCAGGGGAAAGTCACCTCCGGTCACGGAGGATAGTGGGTACACAATTACACAGAGAGCGCTCTGTCGGTCTGTCTCAGTCCTCAGCAGGAGGGCTCTTTTGAGTGTGTGGTCACTCTTGCGGTACTCACTGTCTCCTAGTGTACGGCACCTGGCTTAGCTCCGCACGCTCCATTCCTGTATCCATGTGAAGTGTCAGTGTGCTACCCGTTTTTTTCTTAGATAGCACACAGACCCATAGAGTATGTCCTATTCTGATCCTCAAAGTCTGACCAGAAATAGACATGCTCTGAGTCTTACAGATCTCATTCTCGGATACGTGATTTTCATGGATATGCGAATGCATCTATATAATAGTCCATATACTGCCCAATAAAATATTTGGCAGCACACAGACTTTTCACACAAATGTAAGAATGTGTCCTAAGGGAAGATGTTTGACAACAGTGGTCCCCAACCTTTCTGACCTTGAGATCCACATTCAGCTTAGAAAGAGGGTCGCGAGCTACATCCAGCTCTCACCCCCCTCAAAGTAGTGTCAACCAAAGCACCCATTACAGGTATAATCATAACCAAAGCTTTTCCACATAAATCACTCCAAAGAAGTACACTGAGATTCAGGGGTTCCCACAATAACCCCATTCAGTATTCTCCCATCAAGGACTCCCAACACACTGTCGCATTCAGCTTCAAGAACCTCCTCTAACAGGTGATATCATACTCCAGCGTACCATACCTAATTCATCTCTAAACCCCAGGACCAGTATATGTGCATCCAAATCTGTTCTTCTGTGCAGGGCTACTCACAAAATTCACCATTTTGAGATGTTCTCTTCATACCTGTTTGCTAGACCTGGAGCTAATGCACAAAGCTGGCAGTCACGAGTCACAATTCATGGGACCACGAGCCACATGTGGCTTCCGAGCTGCAGACTGGGGACCCCTGTTTTACAAATAACAGAATTACTCCAAGTTACACAATATAAATAATAAATAATTGCATCCAGTGACAGCTGACATCTTGTCTGATCAGTGCCTATTTCTGATGTTTCTTCACCATCTGGTCAGACCTTGATGTCGACAGCTCCCAGCCTTAACCCATCTTGTCACACTGATCACTGCAACCCTGAAAATAACAAGGTCTCATATACAGCTTTGGCAAAAATTAAGAGACCACTTCACAGTTTTATAAAAATCAGCTTCTCTACATGTCTGGCAGCCATTCCATTCCAGTGTCAGTTGAATTCCAACCAGAGTTCACCTCATTCTACTTAATGTGCTTCTGATTAGGTGATCACCTGAACCAAATCTTATTTAATGAAGGAAAGTATGAAAACAACTGCTGTGGTGTTCACAATCCTCTTGCAAGAAGGGCTCAATTCTGGCTTTACTAGCAGAGGGATACAGTGAGCATCATGTTGCCTCCATCCTTAAAATTTCTAAGATGGCAGTCCATTACAACAAGGTCAAGCAGCAGACATTGGGGACAACAAAGCTACAGACCGGCAGAGGGCGAAAATGACTCTCCACGGACCAGGATGACTGTCATCTTATTCTAATGTCAGTAACCACAGGATGACATCAAGTGACCTACAAAAGAAATGGCAAATGGCAGCTGGGGTGAAGTACACGGTAAGAACAGTTTGTAACAGGCTCCTAGAGGCAGGGCTCAAGTCATGTATAGCTAGAAAAAAGCCTTTCGTTAATGAGAAGCAAAGCAGAGCCAGGCTGAAGTTTGCCAAAGACCACATGGATTGGACCACAGAGGAGTGGAGTAAGGTAATCTTCTCTGATGAGTCTAATTTTCAGCTTTGTCCAACACCTGGTCGTCTAATGGTTAGACGAGAAAATGGAGAGGCATACAAGCCACAGTGTCATACACCCACTGTGAAATTTGGTGGAGTATCAGTTATGATCTGGGGATGCGTCAGCAAGGATGGAATTGGGCAGGTTAATTTTTGCGAAGGACGTATTAATCAAGCAGCATACAAGGTTATCCTGGAAAAACAGTTGATTCCTACTGCTCCCCAACTCTGAGGACTGGTTTTTCCAGCAGGACAATGTGCCATGCCACACAGCTAGGTCAATCAATGTGTGGATGAAGGGCCACCACATCAAATCCCTGTCATGGCCAGCCCAATCTCTAGACCTGAACCCCATTGAAAACCTCTGTAATCAAGAGGAAGATGGACAGCCATCAAACAAAGAAGAACTGCTTATAATTTTTGTACTAAGAGGGCATAAAGTCACCCAAAAGCAATGTGAAAGACTGGTGGAAAGCATGCCAAGAAGCATGAAAATCATGGTTATTCCACAAAATATTGATTTCTGAACTCTTCCTGAGTTAAAACATTAGTATTGTTGTTGTTTCTAAATGATTATGAACTTGTTTTCTTAGTATTATTTGAGGTCTGCAACAGGGCCGGCTCCAGGTTTTTATGGGCCCCGGGCGAAAGAGCCTCAGTGGGCCCCTTTAACACAGACCACGATTCATGATGCACAGATACGGCAGAGAAATATGGGTATAGTACAATGCCAAATACTTCACTTCTTCCATTACATGAGTGATATCTATTGTAAATTGTACAATAACTCAGAAACCGCCAAATCCTCACAGCGCACAGTACAGACCGGACAGTACAGTCCTCCATACAATATTATGGGCACCACAGTCTCCCCCTCATCACCCATATAATACCCCATGCAGGATGTCACCCCCCATATAATGCTCCATACAAAATACTGGACCCAAAATAATGCTCCATACAGAATACTGGACCCAATATAATGCTCCATACAGGATACTGGTCCCCATATAATGCTCCATACAGGATACTGGTCCCCATATAATGCTCCATACAGGATACTGGTCCTCATATAATGCTCCATACAAAATATGGAGCTCTCCTCTGCGCTGTACTGCGTTCTGCACTGTTACAGCTCAGGAAAGGGCGCTGTGGAAATACTCCCCATTATCATCATGATTGCCTCCCCATCATCATCAATGCCTGCCCATCATCATCATCTTCTCCCCATCATCAATGCCTGCCCATTATCATCAATGCCAGCCTGTCACGCTGTCTAGCAGATGTATAAATATATAATGTCAGTAATCTATCAAGTGGGACAACATTCTATATAACATATAAATAGGTAACATTAATATGTATATATAGCATAGTATTACCTGACATAATATCCTGTAGGTCAATACTGAATCCTTTTCACGCTGTCTCTGGATAGAGGTGGACCGGGGTCTAAGCTGACCCTAAACTGGGGTCCTGACTAGTCCCTCTACCTGGAGGTACTGTTAATGGTACAGAGGTCCAGGCCACCAGCGTAAACCCTGTCTCCTATAAATCCCTCACCACTGTAATCTAGTCCTTAGAAGGACCCTGATTACCAACATAGGGAATGGACAGGTAAAGGTTAACAAACAGTATAGACAAACGAGACAGACAGGGGATAACGTAAATACTGTCTTGCATACAACAATAAAACACAGAGGGAACACCAAAGGTCTAGGAGATAAACTATAAGCAAGGTGAGGAGAAACAACAAAAGAGCTCTTAGCTTAAAGGTACTGCCACACTAAGCTATCCCGCTAGCGATCTCGTTAGCGTTGCATACTAATGAGATCGCTAGCGGGATTGTTTCTATATCGCTAAATGCTGCCGCATTTAGCGATATAGTTAACGACGCTATCGCCGTTAGCGATCTTCTTAACGACTTTAGCGGTACAAAAGTACCGCTAAATCGCTAAGAAAAGGTGCCACACAGCGATTAGATACTTACCCAGCGGGAGCGCCGACGAGAAAATAGGGTCCGGAACGATTCCAGCGACGAGCGAGATCACAGCAGGAAGCTCGTCGCTGGCAGATGCCGCACTGAACAATATCGCTAACGGGATCGCTAAATAGTGACTTTTTTAGCGATCCCGTTAGCGATATTGTTTAGTGTGGCATACCCTTAAGTCTTCTCAGAACCGATCCTATCTGCAGTCTGTATGAATGCTTTCACCGGCATCTAACCAGCAGACTGGCAGCTATATAAAGGAAGCTAATTAGAACATAATCAAAAGCAGCCGGGCGAGGCTGGACCTAGTCTTAGCAAAGAGCTAGGTAAAATTAACTCCCTCATTACCAAACACAAAGAAACAGCAACTCAGCTGCGAGAAGTCAGAATGTTCAATCGCTACAATCTTCGTGGCGATGCACCCATGACACAGCCCATTATCATCATCTTCTCCCCATCATCATCAATGCCTCCCCATTATCAGCAATGCCTGCCCATCATCATCTCCTCCCCATCATCATCAATGTCTGCCCATCATCATCTTCTCCCCATCATCAATGCCTGCCCATTATCATCATCTTCTCCCCATCATCATCAATGCCTCCCCATTATCAGCAATGCCTGCCCATCATCATCTTCTCCCCATCATCAATGCCTCCCCATTATCAGCAATGCCTGCCCATCATCATCTTCTCCCCATCATCAATGCCTCCCCATTATCAGCAATGCCTGCCCATCATCACACACAGACAGCACACAAGCACTCTCTCACATACATACATACATACATACACACACACACATACATACACACACAAAGCACCGCACTACATACACACACAGAGACACACACACAGAGACGCCTTACCTGTTCAGCGTCCCCGCGCTCTGTGCCACAGCCGGCCGCTGAATGATGATGTCATTCAGCGGCCGGCTGTGAGAGGAAGCGCCGGCGCCCCCTGGAGCCCGGAGCTGCGGCAGCGGAGGCACGGGAGAGGTAAGTATTATTGCCAGCTGCTGCCGGGGCCCTGAGCAGGCGGGGGGGGCCCAGTGGCGGCGCTGACACCGCTCTCCGCGCGGGGGTGCCAGACTGCGAGTGGGCCCCCCCGCCTGCTCAGGGCCCCGGCACTGGCCCGGGTGTGCCGGGTGCTGACGCCGGCCCTGGTCTGCAAGCACTGCATTTTTTTGTTATTTTGACCATTTCTCATTTTCTGAAAATAAATACAAAATTTATTGCTTGGAAATTCAGAGACATGTTGTCAGTAGTTTATAGAATAAAAGAGCAATTTACATTTTACTCAAAAATATACCTATAAATAGAAAAATCAGACAAACTGAACATTTTGCAGTTGACTCTTAATTTTTGCCAGAGCTGTATTGTATACATACATTTGCTTTTCCGCATACTGCGCCCCTGACTACAAATTTGTACCACACTATTGCCGTAAATACCTGTGTATTAGCCAAATTTTTCAGCACATTTTTTTGTGCTGAAAACGCCCCCCCCCTTGGCTTATACACTAGTCATTGTCCCAGAAGCCGGTGAGGGAGGGGAAGCGGCGGAGCAGCGGGTCACAGGAGGCAGCAGCCGGCGGCTGCGGCTGTAACTGTGCCCACTGCTAAAGAGAAATGAATATTCACTGCACTGGCATTGAATATTCATTTTTTCTTATAGCACGCGCACAATTACAGCCGCAGCCGCCGGCTTCCAGCAGCTGTAAAAAACAAAAAAAACAACGTGATCGTTCGGCCACAGGAGCTGCTCGAAGCCGGAACAAAAAGATGCTGTGAGGGCGCGCAGGGAAGGTAAGCAGGTGTTTTTTTCTTTTTTTTTATGCTTTTCTCATGGGGGGCCATGCATCCAAGGATAGGGATGAGAAGCCATGCATACCAGAATAGGGATTAGGGGAAAATGTATAACCAGTTTATACTCGAGTCAATACGTTTTCCCAGTTTTTCGTGGCAAAATTAGGTGACTTGGATTATATTCGGGTCGACTTATGCACGAGTACATATAGAATCATAGAATGGTAGAGTTGGAAGGGACCTCCTGGGCCATCTGGTCCAACCCCCTGCTCAAAGCAGGATTCTCTAAATCATCCCAGACAGATGTCTGTCCAGCCTCTGTTTGAAGACTTCCATTGAAGGAGAACTTACCACCTCTCATGGCAGCCTGTTCCACTCCTTGATCACCCTAACTGTCAAAAAGTTTTTTTCTAATATCTAATCTGTGTCTCCTCCCATTCAGTTTCATCCCATTTCTTCTAGTCTTTCCTTGTGCAAATGAGAATAAAGATGATCCTTCTACAATGTGACAGCCCTTGAGATATTTGTAGACAGCTATTAAGTCTCCTCTCAGTCTTCTTTTTTGCAAGCTAAACATTCCCAAATCCTGCAACCGTTCCTCATAGGACATGGTTTGCAGACCGGTCACCATTCTGGTGGCTCTTCTTTGAACTTGCTCCAGTTTGTTGATGTCTTTTTTAAAATGTGGTGCCCAAAACTGGACACAGTATTCCAGATGAGGTCTGACCAAAGAGGAGTAGAGGGCAATAATGACCTCACGTGATGTAGACTGTATGCTTCTGTTGATACATTCTAGAATTGTATTTGCCTTTTTTGCTGCTGCATCACACTGTTGACTCATGTTCAGTCTGTGATCAATTAGTATACCCAAGTCTTTATCACATGTGCTGTTACTTAGCCCTATTCCTCCCATTTTGTATATGCTTTTTTCATTTTTATTGCCCAGATGTAGTACTTTGCATTTTTCCCTGTTAAAAACCATTCTGTTAGTTGCTGCCCACTGCTCCAGTTTATTTATATCTTTTTGAATCCTCTCTCTCTCTTCTCTAGTATTAGCTACCCCTCCTAGCTTTGTGTCATCAGCAAATTTGATCAGTTTACCCTCAATTCCTTGATCTAAATCATTGATAAAGATGTTGAACAATACAGGGCCCAAAACAGAGCCTTGTGGTACCCCACTTGAGACATTCTTCCAACTGGATGTGCAGCCATTTACGACCACTCTTTGGTCCGATCACTAAGCCAGTTATGAATCCACTTAACAGTTGCCTTGTCCATTCCATACTTAGTCATTTTTTCAATAAGGATTGTGTGAGATACTTTGTCAAATGCTTTGCTGAAGTCAAGATATACTATATCTACAGCATTTCCCTGATCCACCCAGTCAGTGATTCTGTCATAGAAGGAAATTAAATTAGTCTGACATGACTTATTAGTTACAAACCCATGCTGACTCTGTTTAATCACTTCATTCTTATGCAGGTACTTACATACATGTTCTTTAATAATTTGTTCAAAGATCTTTCCTGGTATAGAAATCAGACTCACCGGCCTGTATTTCCCTGGGTCCACCTTCTTCCCCTTTTTGAAGATAGGAACAACATTTGCTCTTCTCCAGTCTTCAGGGACTTCTCCTGTTCTCCAAGAATTTTCAAAGATTATGGACAGTGGTTCAAGAATTTCTTCTGCTATCTCCTTCAGTATTCTGGGGTGTAATTCATCTGGACCTGGAGACTTGAATTCATTTACGTTAGCTAAGTGTTTCCTCACTGTCTTTCTGTTTATAGATATCCTGGATTCTTCTATTCCTTTAATAGGACAGTGAAGATCAGTTGATGTTACATTTCCTTTCTGAGAGAAAACAGATGCAAAATAGGAATTTAAAAGTTCAGCCTTCTCAACATCCTTTCTTACCATTTCATCATTTTCATCCTGTAAAAATCCTATAGCATCTTTGACTTTTTTTTTTACTTTTGACGTATCCCCAAAATCCTTTTTTGTTGCTTTTGACATCTCTTGCAAGCCTTAATTCATTGTCAGCTTTAGATAATCTGATTTGTGCCCTGCAGTTTCTGCAGATGGCATTATATTCTACTTTAGATATGCCTCCCTCTTTCCATTTGATAAACATTTCTTTCTTCCTTTTTAGCATGTGTTTAAGTTCTGTATTCATCCATCCTGGTTTCCTTAACCCCTCTCTGACATTAGACGTACTATCCCGTCCATAAAACCCGTGCCATTCTGCCCATGGACGGGATAGTACGTCATAGGCGATCAGCTGCGCTCCTGAGGGGAGCGCAGCTAATCGCCGCCGGGTGTCAGCTGATTATCACAGCTGACACCCGTGACTGTGTGTCAGGAGCGGTCACGGACCGCTCCCGGCACATTAACCCCTAGCACACCGCGATCAAACATGATCGCGGTGTACTGGGGGCACAGGGGAGGATCGCGCAGGGTGGGGGCTCCCTGCGCGCCCCCCTGAGACCCTCAGACCAGCGCGATGTGATCGCGCTGTTCTGAGGGCTTCCTCCCTCCCAGGACCCGGATCCAAGATGGCGCTGGGGTCCTGGAGGGAGGCGGCTTCCTCAGTGCCTGCTGAGAGCAGGCACTGAGAAGCCTGCATCTATGCCTGAGCGATCGCTGGTGTGACAGAGTGCTGTGCACACTGTCACACCAGCGATTTGATAAAATACAGTGATGTCCCACCCTGGGACAAAGTAAAAAAGTTAAAAAAATAAAAATAAACATGTGTAAAAAAAAATCCAAAATAAATAAAAAAAAAAAAAAAAATATTCCCCAATAAATTCATTTCTTCCTGTAAATAAAAAAAACAAAACAATAAAAGTACACATATTTGGTATCGCCGCGTCCGTAACGACCCCCCCTATAAAACTGTCCCACTAGTTAACCCCTTTAGTGAACCCCTTAAAAAAAAAAAAAAAAGAAGCAAAAAATCAATGCTTTATCATCATACCGCCGAACAAAAAGTGGAATAACGCGCTATAAAAAAGACCGATATAAATAAACATGGTACCGCTGAAAACGTCATCTTGTCCTGCAAAAAACGAGCCGCCATACAGCATCATCAGCGAAAAAATAAAAAAGTTATAGCTCGCAGAATAAAGCGATGCAAAAATAATTATTTTTTATATAAAATTGTTTTTATTCTATAAAAGCGCCAAAACATAAAAAAATGATATAAATGAGGTATCGCCATAATCGTACTGACCCGAAGAATAAAACTGCTTTATCAATTTTACCACACGCGGAACAATAAAAACGCCTCCCCCAAAAGAAATTCATGAATTGCTGATTTTTGTTCATTCTAACCTCCCAAAAATCGAAATAAAAAGCGATCAAAAAATGTCACCTGCTCAAAAATGGTACCAATAAAAACGTCACCTCGTCCCACAAAAAATAAGACCTCACATGACTCTGTGGGCCAAAATATGCAAAAATTATAGCTCTCAAAATGTGGCGATGCAAAAAACTATTTTTGCAATAAAAAGCGTCTTTTAGCGTGACAGCTGCCAATCATAAAAACCCGCTATAAATAGTAAATCAAACCCCCCTTTATCACCCCCTTAGTTAGGGAAAAATAATAAAATTAAAAAAATGTATTTATTTCCATTTTCCTATTAGGGTTAGGGTTAGGGTTGCGGCTAAAGTTAGGGTTAGGGTTGGCGCTAAAGTTAGGATTAGGGTTAGGGTTGGGATTAGGGGTGTGTTAGGGTTAGGTTTGTGGTTAGGGTTGGGACTAGGGTTAGGGGTGTGTTGGGGTTAGGGTTGGAGTTAGAATTGGGGGGTTTCCGCTGTTTAGGCACATCAGGGGCTCTCCAAATGTGACATGGCGTCTGATCTCAATTCCAGCCAATTCTGCGTTGAAAAAGTCAAACGGTGCTCCTTCACTTCTGAGCTCTGCCATGCGTCCAAACAGTAGTTTATCCCCACATATGGGGTATCAGCGTACTCTGGACCCCAAGAGTTATTGTGCAATTTGTCCTATTTCTTCTGTTACCCTTGGGAAAATAAAAAACTGGGGGCGAAAATATCATTTTTGTACAAAAAAAAATATTTTTTTGTTTTTACGGCTGTACATTATAAACTTCTGTGAAGCACTTGGGGCTTCATAGCGCTCACCACACACCTAGATAAGTTCCTTGTGGGGTCTATTTTCCAAAATGGGGTCACTTGTTGGGGATTTCCACTGTTTAGGCGCATCAGGGGCTCTCCAAATGCGACATGACGCCCCCAGACCATTCCATCAAAGTCTGCAATCCAAAACGTCACTACTTCCCTTCCGAGCCCCAACGTGTACCCATACAGTAGTTTTCTCCCACATATTGGGTATCAGCGTACTCAGGACAAATTGGGCAACAACTTTTGGGGTCCAATTTCTCCTGTTACCCTTGTAAAAATAAAATATTGGGGCGAAAAAATCATTTTTGCAAAAAAAAAAAAAAGATTTTTTATTTTTACGGCTGTGCGTTATAAACTTCTGTGAAGCACTTCGGGTTCAAAGTGCTCACCACACATCTAGATAAGTTCCTTGTGGGGTCTATTTTCCAAAATGGGGTCACTTGTGGGGGTTTCCACTGTTTAGGCGCATCAGGGGCTCTCCAAATGCGACATGACGCACCCAGACCATTCCATCAAAGTCTGCAATCCAAAACGTCACTACTTCCCTTCCGAGCCCTGACGTGCGCCCATACAGTAGTTTTCTCCCACATATTGGGTATCAGCGTACTCAGGACAAATTGGACAACAACTTTTGGGGTCCAATTTCTCCTGTTACCCTTGTGAAAATAAAATATTGGGGGCGAAAAAATCATTTTTGTAAAAAAAAAAGGATTTTTTATTTTTACGGCTGTGCGTTATAAACTTCTGTGAAGCACTTCGGGGTTCAAAGTGCTCACCACACATCTAGATAAGTTCCTTGTGGGGTCTATTTTCCAAAATGGGGTCACTTGTGGGGGTTTCCACTGTTTAGGTGCATCAGGGGCTCTCCAAATGTGACATGACGCCCCCAGACCATTCCATCAAAGTCTGCAATCCAAAACGTCACTACTTCCCTTCCGAGCCCCGACGTGTGCCCATACAGTAGTTTTCGCCCACATATTGGGTATCAGTGTACTCAGGACAAATTGGACAACAACTTTTGCGTTCCAATTTCTTCTGTTACCCTTGTGAAAATAAAATATTGGGGGCGAAAAAATCATTTTTGTAAAAAAAAAAAAAAAAAAGATTTTTTATTTTACGGCTGTACGTTATAAACTTTAGTGAAACACCTGGGGGTTCAAAGTTCTCACCACACATCTAGATAAGTTCCTTGAGGGGTCTAGTTTCCAAAATGGTGTCATTTATGGGGGTTTCCACTGTTTAGGCAGATCAGGAGCTCTCCAAACACGACATGGCGTCCAGCCAATTCTGCTTTGAAAAAGTCAGACGGCGCTCCTTCCCTTCCAAACTCTGCCATGCACCCAAACAGTGGTTTACCCCCACATATGGGGTATCAGCGCACTCAGGACAAATTGCACAATAACTTTTGGAGTCTTGTTACCCTTGGAAAAATAAAAATTGGGGTGAAAAGATCATTTTTGTGGAAAAAATATGATTTTTAAATTTTACGGCTCTACGTTATAAACTTGTGTGAAGCACTTGGGGTTCAAATTGCTCATCAAAAATCTAGATAAGTTCCTTAGGGGGTCTAGTTTCCCAAATGGGGTCATTTGTGGGGGGTTTCCACTGTTTAGGCACATCAGGGGCTCTCCAAATGCAACATGGCATCCAAACTCAATTCCAGCCAATTTTGGTTGGAAAAATTCAAATGGTGCTCCTTCCATTCCGAGCTCTGCCGTGCGCCCAAACAGTGGTTCCCCCCCACATATGGGGTATCAGCGTACTCAGGACAAATTGTACAACAACTTATGTGGTCCAATTTCTCCTGTTATCCTTGGGAAAATAAAAAATTAGTGACTAAAAGATAATTTTTGTGGGAAAAAAATAGGATTTTTTTATTTTCATGCCCGGGCATTATAAACTTGCTTGAAGCACTTGGGGGTTCAAAGTGCTCACCAAAGATCTAGATAAGTTCCTTAGGGGGTCTAGTTTCCAAAATGGGGTCACTTGTGGGGGGTTTCCACTGTTTAGGCTCATCTGGGGCACTGCAAACGGAACATGACCCCCATCAACGTCTACATTCCAAAACGTTACTACTTCCTTTCCAAGCCCTGCCGTGCGCCCAAACAGTTTCCCCCCCCCACATATGGGGTATCAGCGTACTCAGGACAAATTGGACAACAACTTTTGGGGTCCAATTTCCTTGGGAAAATTCAAAAATTTGGGACTAAAAAATCATTTTTGTGGAAAATTGATTTTTTTTTTTTCACACCCAGGCTTTATAAACTTTTGTGAAACACTTGAGGGTTCAAAGTGCTCACAACAGATCTAGATAAGTACCTTAGGGGGTCTAGTTTCCAAAATGGTGTCACTTGTGGGGGGTTTCCACTGTTTAGGCGCATCAGGGGCTCTCCAAACGCGACATGGCATCCAATCTAAATTCCAGCCAATTTTAGTTTGAAAAAGTCAAACGTCGCTCCTTCCCTTACGAGCTCTGCAGTGTGCCCAAACAGTGGTTTTCCCCCACATATGGGGTATTGGCGTACTCAGGAGAAATTGCATAACAACCTTATCTGTCCATTTTCTCCTTTTACCCTTGTGAAAATAAAAAAAAAAGTTTGTAAAAGATCATTTTTGTGGCTAAAAAGTAAAATATTCATTTTTTCCTTCCACGTTGCTTTAGTTACTGTGAAGCACCTGAAGGGTTAATAAACTTCTTGAATGTGGTTTTGAGTACCTTGAGGGGTGCAATTTTTAGAATGGTGTCACTTTTGGGTATTTTCTGCCATATAGACCCCTCAAAGTGACTTCAAATGTGAGGTGGTCCCTAAAAAAAAATGGCTTTGTAAATTTTGTTGTAAAAATGAGAAATCGCTGGTCAACTTTTAACCCTTATAACTTCCTAACAAAAAAAAAATTTGGTTCCAAAATTGTGCTGATGTATAGTAGACATGTGGGAAATGTTATTTCTTAACTATTTTGTGTGATATATTTCTCTGTTTTAAGGGAATAAAAATTCAAAGTTTGAAAATTGCAAAATTTTCAAAATTTTCGCCATATTTGCGTTTTTTTCAAAAATAAACGCAAGTTATATCGAAGAAATTTTAGCACTAACATGAAGTACAATATGTCACGAGAAAACAATCTCAGAATCGCGAAGATCCGTTGAAGCGTTCCAGAGTTATAACCTCATAAAGAGACAGTGGTCAGAATTGTAAAAATTGGCCCGGTCATTAACGTGCAAACCACCCTTGGGGGTGAAGGGGTTAAATGCTTCCCATCCTTCCCTCTTTTCGGAATTAACGATTGTTCTTTGAGAATCTCATTTTTCAAGATGTCCCATCCTTCCTGGACATTTTTGTCTTTAAGGATATCCTGCCATTGGATCCCTCCAATTCTCTTTCTGAGTCCCTTGAAATCTGCCTTTCTGAAATCTAACCTTGATGTCTGAGTCTTCACAGGTCTTCCTCCTCTTGTTATCCAAAATTCTAAAATAGCATGGTCACTACCTCCTAGGGTCCCAGCCACTCTTACCTCCTCAACCATTTCCTCCCTGTTTATAAGGATTAGATCCAAGGTAGCAGATCCCCTTGTTTTCTCCCCTACCTTTTGGATGATAAAGTTGTCAGCAAGAGAGGATAAGAAGTTCCTTGACCTGTTAGTTTTGCCTGAGAGAGATTCCCAACAAATGTCTGGATAGTTGAAATCTCCCATGACCACTATGTCATATTTTTTGGAGAACTTGGCCATTTGATGCATAAAGAGTTCATCCATATCTTCAGCTTGCATAGGCGGCCTGTAGTAAATGCCTACAATGGTGTCCTTTCCATTGTTCTGTCCTTGTATTCTTACCCAAACAGTTTCCACAGAACTCCCAGTCTCTGAAGCATCAATCTCTGTGCAGATATACGCTTTTCTAACATACAATGCGACACCTCCTCCTCGTTTATCAAGTCTGTTTCTTGCAAATAAGTTGTATCCTTCTAGCCTTGTATTCCAATCATGTGTATCGTCCCACCAAGTTTCAGTGATTCCAATGACATCATACTTCTTCTCCTGCGTTAGTAGTTCCAATTCTCCTTGTTTGTTGCCCATGCTTTGTGCATTTGTATAAAAACATTTTAGTTTGTGATTAGTTTCTCTTCCTCCAATATTTTTATTATTTAGATTGTTTTGTCTTCGTTCTTCCTTTCCACTTCTAATAGCTGAGTTCTCAATAGCATTTGTCAGGTGTATGGCTTTTTCTGGCGTTTTGCTTCCCTTCCCACATTGTTCTAGTTTAAAGCTCTCCTGATGAGTGTAGCAAGGCGACTTCCAAATACATGCGTTCCAGTCTTCGTAAGGTACACCCCATCTCTAGCAAGTAGTCCATCATATAGGTAATTCACTCTGTGATCCAGAAATCCAAATCCTTGCTGACGGCACCATCGACGTAGCCAGTTGTTCACCTGCAGAATCTTATTCCACCTCCTTGTTCCATGGCCATCCACTGGAAGGATGGATGAGAAGACCACCTGCGCACCCAGTTCTTTCACTTTCTTGCCTAAGTTTTCAAAGTCACTGCAGATGGTTTCCAGGTCACTTCTTGTTGTGTCATTTGTCCCCACATGTATTAGCAGGAATGGGTAGTCATCATTAGGTCTGAAGAGTCCTGATATCCTGTCAGACACATCTTTAATTTTTGCACCTGGAAGACAGCACATTTCTCTTGAGGTTATATCCGGTCTGCAGATAGCGGCCTCTGTTCCTCTCAACAGGGAATTCCCCATGACCACAACTCTCCGTTTCTTCTTCACAACATTTTTCTTTCTCCATTCAGGAGGACTCCGAGGGCTTACAAGGTTGTTCTTTGTGGGCAAAGTCTTATCCTGATGTATTTCTTCATCATTCTCCTGTGTGAGAGCCTGGTACTGGTTCCTGAGCAGTATGGGTGCTGACTGCCTCACGATCCTTCTGCTTCTCTGGGTCACATGCTTCCATTCCTCTGTTTCTTCGGGTGCATTACGAATTTCTTCTCTTTCTGTACCATGAAGAGATAATTCTGCTCTGTCTAAGAACTCTTCATCTTCCTTAATGATCTTCAATGTAGCTAATCTCTCTTCTAGATTTCGCAACTTTTCCTCCAACATGGACACAAGCTTGCATTTGTGGCATGTGAAATTTGGCTTTTCCACTGGTAAATCTGTGAACATGTAGCAAGAAATGCAACTCACCACATGGCTCCTAGCCTCTTCCATGCTCTTATTCTTAAAGAGATATCACAGCGGTGAAAAAAGTGCCAAATTCACGTGCCGCTAGGCGCGCGGCTTACCGATGTCCTCCTTTCAGCTGCAACAGCCAAAACCCAGTGTTCTTGGAGCTCGCGGAGACTCTTCACTTATCCCAGAATGAACTGGAAATATGCAAATGATCTCCTCAGGACTCCTCCCCTGGTTTACCAATGTCCTCCTTTCAGCTGCAACAGCCAAAACCCAGTGTTCTTGGAGCTCGCGGAGACTCTTCACTTATCCCAGAATGAACTGGAAATATGCAAATGATCTCCTCAGGACTCCTCCCCTGGTTTACCGATGTCCTCCTTTCAGCTGCAACAGCCAAAACCCAGTGTTCTTGGAGCTCGCGGAGACTCTTCACTTATCCCAGAATGAACTGGAAATATGCAAATGATCTCCTCAGGACTCCTCCCCTGGTTTACCGATGTCCTCCTTTCAGCTGCAACAGCCAAAACCCAGTGTTCTTGGAGCTCGCAGAGACTCTTCACTTATCCCAGAATGAACTGGAAATATGCAAATGATCTCCTCAGGACTCCTCCCCTGGTTTACCAATGTCCTCCTTTCAGCTGCAACAGCCAAAACCCAGTGTTCTTGGAGCTCGCGGAGACTTCACTTATCCCAGAATGAACTGGAAATATGCAAATGATCTCCTCAGGACTCCTCCCCTGGTTTACCGATGTCCTCCTTTCAGCTGCAACAGCCAAAACCCAGTGTTCTTGGAGCTCGCGGAGACTCTTCACTTATCCTAGAATGAACTGGAAATATGCAAATGATCTCCTCCGGACTCCTCCCCTGGTTTACCAATGTCCTCCTTTCAGCTGCAACAGCCAAAACCCAGTGTTCTTGGAGCTCGCGGAGACTCTTCACTTATCCTAGAATGAACTGGAAATATGCAAATGATCTCCTCCGGACTCCTCCCCTGGTTTACCGATGTCCTCCTTTCAGCTGCAACAGCCAAAACCCAGTGTTCTTGGAGCTCGCGGAGACTCTTCACTTATCCCAGAATGAACTGGAAATATGCAAATGATCTCCTCAGGACTCCTCCCCTGGTTTACCGATGTCCTCCTTTCAGCTGCAACAGCCAAAACCCAGTGTTCTTGGAGCTCGCGGAGACTCTTCACTTATCCAGAATGAACTGGAAATATGCAAATGATCTCCTCAGGACTCCTCCCCTGGTTTACCGATGTCCTCCTTTCAGCTGCAACAGCCAAAACCCAGTGTTCTTGGAGCTCGCGGAGACTCTTCACTTATCCTAGAATGAACTGGAAATATGCAAATGATCTCCTCCGGACTCCTCCCTGGTTTACCGATGTCCTCCTTTCAGCTGCAACAGCCAAAACCCAGTGTTCTTGGAGCTCGCGGAGACTCTTCACTTATCCTAGAATGAACTGGAAATATGCAAATGATCTCCTCAGGACTCCTCCCCTGGTTTACCGATGTCCTCCTTTCAGCTGCAACAACCAAAACCCAGTGTTCTTGGAGCTCGCGGAGACTCTTCACTTATCCCAGAATGAACTGGAAATATGCAAATGATCTCCTCAGGACTCCTCCACTTGGTTTACCGATGTCCTCCTTTCAGCTGCAACAGCCAAAACCCAGTGTTCTTGGAGCTCGCGGAGACTCTTCACTTATCCCAGAATGAACTGGAAATATGCAAATGATCTCCTCAGGACTCCTCCCTGGTTTACCGATCTCCTCCTTTCAGCTGCAACAGCCAAAACCCAGTGTTCTTGGAGCTCGCGGAGACTCTTCACTTATCTCAGAATGAACTGGAAATATGCAAATGATCTCCTCAGGACTCCTCCCCTGGTTTACCGATGTCCTCCTTTCAGCTGCAACAGCCAAAACCCAGTGTTCTTGGAGCTCGCGGAGACTCTTCACTTATCCCAAATGAACTGGAAATATGCAAATGATCTCTCAGGACTCCTCCACTTGGTTTACCGATGTCCTCCTTTCAGCTGCAACAGCCAAAACCCAGTGTTCTTGGAGCTCGCGGAGACTCTTCACTTATCCCAGAATGAACTGGAAATATGCAAATGATCTCCTCAGGACTCCTCCCCTGGTTTGATAATATATATTATCCACAAACTATTCAAAATAGCCAGCACTGTGCCTCCATTTACTATAATCTCCGCCACCCAATAAATAAAAAATTTATCAGTCACCCTGACTCTCCCCCAATTCATTTGAAGACTATGTGCAGACGTTGTGTTTTGGTTGCTTTTCCCCACACAGATTTGTTGTGGAAAATATGCATGGTTTACAGTACAAGTAAAATGAATGAAATCCCTGAAGTCTCATGCACACGCTGCTTATTTTTCCTTGCAGATTTGCAGCAGATTAAAATCTGCATAATGTCAATTCTTGGCAGCGAATTTCACCCGGACTGATGGGGGAAAAATATGAAACAAAAACTCATGTAAAAAAAACATGGTAAAAACACGTATTTTATGCCAACACATCACAATTTACAGCAGAATTTTCTGCTACAAATCCTGAATGAGTGCAGCCTTAGTCTCTGTCCTGTGTCCAACCTCCCACACACAGATAGCGTCATAATTAACCCCTTCCCGACCCATGACGCCGACGTCGGCGTCATGAAAACCTGTGCCATCCCGACCCATAACGCCGGCGTCGGCGTCATGCTATCAATCATGTTCCTGCGGGCCGAGTGACCGGGGTCACTGAAAGGTCACTCGACCCGCAGGCACAGGACCCTTAGTACATCACCACAGGGGGGTTGGCTTAACCCCCACGTGGCCACGATCGCTCTGATTGGCTGTTAAAAGTGAAACAGCCAATCAGAGCGATTTGTAATATTTCACCAATGAAACTGGTGAAATATTACAATCCAGCCATGGCCGATGCTGCAATAGCATCTGCCATGGCTGGACACCGAGCCCTGACCCCCCCACACCAAGTCACGGCGGTGATCGGCAGCCGCCACCGAAATTTGGCAGCGATCGGTCACCGCCGTCACTGTCTGCTCCCCTGCTCCTGCCATCCGCTGCCCCCACCTACCGATCCACCCCCCCACCTTCCGACCCCCCCTACTCACCTCTCCCGGTCCACCGATGTCCCTGGATCCGTCCCGGCGGCTGCCCGTGATTCTTCATGGGCGCCGCCATCTTGGAAAATGGCGGGCGCATGCGCAGTGCGCCCTCCATTGTACAAAAATTTATTTTGATCACTGTGATAAACTGTCACAGTGATCAAAATAAAAAAAAAAAGTAAATGAACCACCCCTGTCATAGGTAGGGACAAATAATAAAATAAAGATTTATTTTTTTTTCCTAGCGGATTTTGCTGCGGATCCGCGGCGGATTTTGCTGCGGATCCGCGGCGGATTTTGCTGCTGATCCGCGGCGGATTTTGCTGCGGATCCGCGGCGGATTTTGCTGCGGATCCGCGGCGGATTTTGCTGCTGATCCGCGGCGGATTTTGCTGCGGATCCGCGGCGGATTTTGCTGCGGATCCGCGGCGGATTTTGCTGCGGATCCGCGGCGGATTTTGCTGCTGATCCGCGGCGGATTTTGCTGCTGATCCGCGGCGGATATTGCTGCTGATCCGCGGCGGATATTGCTGCTGATCCGCGGCGGATATTGCTGCTGATCCGCGGCGGATTTTGCTGCTGATACGCTGCGGATTTTGCTGCTGATCCGCGGCGGATTTTGCTGCTGATCAGCGGCGGATTTTGCTGCTGATCCGCGGCGGATATTGCTGCTGATCCGCGGCGGATTTTGCTGCTGATACGCGGCGTATTTTGCTTCGGATCCGCGGCGTATTTTGCTGCTGATCCGCGGCGTATTTTGCTGCTGATCCGCGGCGGATTTTGCTGCTGATCCGCGGCGGATTTTGCTGCGGATCCGCGGCGGATTTTGCTGCGGATCCGCGGCGGATTTTGCTGCGGATCCGCGGCGGATTTTGCTGCGGATCCGAGGCGGATTTTGCTGCTGATCCGCGGCGGATATTGCTGCTGATCCGCGGCGGATATTGCTGCTGATCCGCGGCGGATATTGCTGCTGATCCGCGGCGTATTTTGCTGCTGATCCGCGGCGTATTTTGCTGCTGATCCGCGGCGGATTTTGCTGCGGATCCGCGGCGGATTTTGCTGCGGATCCGCGGCGGATTTTTCTGCGGATCCGCGGCTGATTTTGCTGCGGATCCGCGGCTGATTTTGCTGCGGATCCGTGGCGGATTTTGCTGGGGATCCTCGGCGGATTTTGCTGGGGATCCGCGGCGGATTTTGCTGCTGATCCGCGGCGGATTTTGCTGCGGATCCGCGGCGGATTTTGCTGCGGATCCGCGGCGGATTTTGCTGCGGATCCGCGGCGGATTTTGCTGCGGATCCGCGGCGGATTTTGCTGCTGATCCGCGGCGGATATTGCTGCTGATCCGCGGCGGATATTGCTGCTGATCCGCGGCGGATATTGCTGCTGATCCGCGGCGGATTTTGCTGCTGATACGCTGCGGATTTTGCTGCTGATCCGCGGCGGATTTTGCTGCTGATCAGCGGCGGATTTTGCTGCTGATCCGCGGCGGATTTTGCTGCTGATCCACGGCGGATATTGCTGCTGATCCGCGGCGGATTTTGCTGCTGATCCGCGGCGGATTTAGCTTCGGATCCGCGGCGTATTTTGCTGCTGATTCGCGGCGTATTTTGCTGCTGATCCGCGGCGGATTTTGCTGCTGATCCGCGGCGGATTTTGCTGCTGATCCGCGGCGGATTTTGCTGCGGATCCGCGGCGGATTTTGCTGCGGATCCGCGGCGGATTTTTCTGCGGATCCGCGGCTGATTTTGCTGCGGATCCGTGGCGGATTTTGCTGGGGATCCTCGGCGGATTTTGCTGGGGATCCGCAGCGGATTTTGCTGGGGATCCGCGGCGGATTTTGCTGCGGATCCGCAGCGTATTTGGCGCTGCAGATCCACAGCGGATCCAGAAACCATGTACAGTACAATGCAAATAAATGGTTAAAAAAAACGCTGTGCACATGCGGATTTGCTGCGGTTTTAAATCCGCAGCATGTCAACTCTTTGTGCGGATTCCGCAGAGGTTTTACACCTATTCCATTATAGGTGTAAAACCGCAGGGAAAAACCGCAACAAATCCGCGCTAAATTCGCAGGTAAAACGCAGGTCATTTTACCTGCGGATTTAAGAAAAATCCGCAAGTGAATCCGCAACGTGTGCACGGGGCCTCAGGGTTAGGGTAGAGACAGATGGCCGTATTTCTCGTGCGAGAATCGCATCGCACTGCACGGACTGGCCCGGCACCTCTCCTGAACTGAGCAAGACAGTATGATGTATTTCTATGCAGCGGTCAAGCTCAGGTCAGGAGAGCCGACAGCCAGTATGAGTTTTACCATGCGATTCTCTCACGAGAAATACGGCAGTCTGTCTCTGCCCTTAGAGTTAGGCTGGGTTCATATTGCATTATGGCAGTCCATTAGATGGACTGCGTTTCAAAGCGGTATAACGCGGTGTAACGCAGTCCGTTAACACTGCCATTCACCCCATTTGTGTGCGCATCGCAACGCATGCCGTAAAGCGGCATGTGTTCGCGACGTGCCGTCATTCAGTGACGGAGCCTCGGACACGGGCTGCAGCGTCTGGGCTCCGTCACCGCTAGCACAGATGAATCATCTGCTGACTCATCTGCGCTAGCGGGTATAGCATAACACGATCGCGTTATGCTATACCGTTACCAGCCGGTCAACGCTACGTGTTGATCGGGCTGGTAAAACGCAATATGAACCTAGCCTTAGGGTTAGAACTAGGGTTAGGGTTAGCATTAGGGTTAAGGTTAGAATTAGGGTTACGGTTGGAATTTGGGTTAGGGTTGGAATTAGGGTTAGGGTTGGAATTAGGGTTAGGCTTGTGGTTAGGTTTATGGTTAGAGTTGGGATTAGGGTTAGGGGTGTGTTGGGGTTAGGGTTATGGTTAGGGTTTGTATTAGGGTTAGGTGTGTATAGGGGTTAGGGTTGGGGTCAGGGGTGTGTTGGGGTTAGGGTTGGAGTTAGAATTGAGGGGTTTCCACTATTTAGGCACATCAGGGGGTCTCCATACGCGACATGGCGCCACCATTGATTCCTGCAAATTTTGCGTTCAAAAAGTCAAACAGTGCTCCCTTTATTCCAAGCCCCGACGTATGCCCAAACAGTGGTTTATCCCCACATATGGGGTATCAGCGTACTCTGGAAAAATTGCACAACAACTTTGGGGGTTCTAATTTCTCCTGTTAAATATTTTTATTATTTAGATTGTTTTGTCTTCGTTCTTCCTTTCCACTTCTAATAGCTGAGTTCGCAATAGCATTTGTCAGGTGTATGGCTTTTTCTGGCGTTTTGCTTCCCTTCCCACATTGTTCTAGTTTAGAACTAGTCTAGAAAAAAAAAATAAAAAATAACAATGATACATCAGCCATTAGTAACAGTTACCGGTCATAGTGGTGCTAAAGTGGGCGCAGGACACCGCAATCCCCAACGTACGTTTCGGTACACCTTCTTTTTTTTTTTTTTCCTGTGTGCCTAATGATGAAGCTGTTGCTTCATGAGTTGTAATCTCAGCGCTGAGCTGTCCCTCTGAGTGCCAGCAATATACTTACTTATCTGGATTTCTATTTAAAACCGCCTTGTGCAGTTTTTCCTTATTTCAATAGCACTTGGGTCCAACTCAGCGCTGTGTATCACGATGTATACAACTGTGACTTTGTACTACTCAGTTATTGGCCCTGAGAAACTCTAACTTATATATTTATGGCTCAGCTCTTGCTACTATTCATGTGGTGCAGGTGTTAACAGGACACCTTTGTTTTTTCAGTTTGGTATTCTGGTTTTCTATTATGACCGTATACTATTCCTCATTCATGTACTAAATCTGCTCCCAGTTACGTCTCCACACGGTTGGATTATGTTTATATTTCTGTTTTCTTCTTGTTTGAGATTTTTATAATTTGTTTCAATAAAATTAGTTTTTTATTTAGCATTTTGACTCTTGGTTCTCAGTTGTTTATATGTTAAGATGAGTCACAGCTATGTTGCTATTTAGTGTAATTTGATAGTGGATTTCCACTCCCATTCACTCAACTAATATGTTTTGGAGGTACCTTTTGTTATCGGCATTACCCTGTAACTTCCCAGGTCTATGCTCTACCGAGAAATTGAACTCTTGAAGCGAAAGGAACCACCTTGTCACCCTGGCATTCCTTTCCTTGTTCTGCTTCATCCATGCCAGAGGAGCATGGTCTGACTGCAATTTAAATTTCCTGCCCAAGAGGTAATAACGCAGCGAGTCCAGCGCCCATTTGATTGTGAGGCACTCTCGCTCCAGAATGGCATAATTTTGTTCAGCCGGTGTCAGTTTTCGACTTAGATACATGATCGGGTGCTCCTCACCCTTCACGACCTGCGACAACACTGCCCCTAACCCCACATTAGAGGCATCAGTTTGAACAAGAAACTCGTCCCTGAAATTAGGGGTGACCAGAACTGGTCTTTGACATAAAGCCATTTTCAAAGACTGAAATGCTTTTTCTGCCTCTGGATTCCATTCTACCATTTTTGACTTCCCACCTTTTGTCAGGTCGGTCAACGGGGCAGCAATTGAGGCATAACTTTGTACAAATCCGCGATAGTACCCAGTGATGCCCAGAAATGCTTTGACCTGTCGTTTTGTGAGGGGTGTAGGCCAGTTCTGAATTGTCTCTACCTTATCGATTTGTGGCTTAATCAGCCCCCTGCCAATGACGTAGCCCAGGTACTTGGCCTCTTCTAGGCCAATTGCACATTTCTCTGGGTTTATGTTCAGCCCAGCTCCGCCTATCGAGTCTAAGATGGCTTGTACCTTAGCGAGGTGGCTCCCCCAATCGGAACTGAAAATTACCACATCATCCAGGTAGGCAGCTGCATAGGTTTGATGCGGGCGCAGGATCAGGTCCATAAGCCTCTGAAAGGTAGCCGGGGCTCCATGCAACCCGAATGGCATCACAAGATACTGAAACAAGCCTTCAGGGGTTGCAAAGGCCGTTTTTTCTTTTGCCTCATCAGACAAGGGTATCTGCCAGTACTGTTATGTTTCGGTAGCTGAGGAGAGCAAACAAAAACGGCAATACACCAGAGAGGTTGGAATCTATTAGATTGCAGTACCCTGACTAACCACCACAACTAAAGGCAGCCGTGGAGCGTTCCTACGTTGGTCCTAGACGCCTCGTCACAGCCTGAGAGATTAACTACACCTAACGATAGAAAGAGGAAAGCTATCTGCCCCGGAGCAGATCCCCAAAGAACATAGGAAGCCCCCAAAGATATAATGGCGGTTAGACAAGAGGAAATACAGACACAGATAGAAAATAGTATGAGCAAACGCTGGGGCCCAATCTGCCTAGACAGAAAAGGATAGAAAGGATACTCACTGCAATCCAAAAAAACCCTAAAAAATACCAACTCTACTGATTGCAAAAACACCTGAGATCACACGACCTCTACCACCTAAATCAGTTCTCTGGTGTAACAAAACTAAGCCGCAGCCACTGAAAAAACTGGAAAAGGCAAATGAACAAATAACAATGGCTCCAGAGGAACTGAGAGGAGCCCAAGCCCCCCGGGGGGGGGGACACCTGGCTAACCTCACAGAAATGCAGAGAAATATGCAAGTGGTAAGCACAAAAACAAAAACAGAAAATATCTTAACTGAAAGCAGAAGAAGAGGCAAGACTCAGCAAGCTTCCAAGTGAACTAGGAACCACAGTTGAGACAAGAACAATTGATCACCGGCAACCATGATGGGAGGGAACCTCCCTTATATCAAGCCAGTCTGTGAATCCTGATAGCCAATCCTCATTGAATGGTTCAATACTGTTTGTAACCACCAGAGGGGGCTTCTGCTCAGAATTCATTTCCAAAACATTCACAACAGTACCCCCCCCCTTGAGGAGGGGTCACCGAACCCTCATTTGTGCAACCAGGTCGGTCAGGATGAGCTCGGTGATAAGCACGGATCAGTCTCCTAGCATGGATGTCCGAAGCAAACACCCAAGAATTGTCCTCCTGACCATAACCTCTCCACTTAACCAAATACTGGAGTTTCCGTCTAGAAAAACGAGAATCCAATATTTTCTCAACCACATACTCCAGATTGCCCTCAACCAAAACAGGGTGAGGAGGCACAGCCAAAGGAACCACTGGCTCGACAAACCTCTCAATAAGGACTTGTGGAACACGTTATGGATCTTAAATGTCCCTGGAAGAAGTAAACGAAAGGAAACAGGATTAAGAATCTCCATGATCTTATAAGGTCCAATGAACCTAGGCTTAAACTTAGGAGATGCAACTCTCATAGGGATATTTCTTGAGGACAACCAGACCAAGTCCCCCACTTTAAACCGAGGACCATCAGTCCTATGCCGGTTGGCAAACCGCTGGGCCTTCTCCTGAGAGAGGGACAACCTCTCCACTACCTGGTCCCAAATCTGCTGCATACGCTCCACAACAGAGTCAACACCCGGACAGACAGAAGCCTCCGTCTGTCCCGAAGAAAATCGAGGGTGAAACCCAAAATTGCAGAAAAATGGAGACATCAAAGTGGCAGAGCTAGCCCTATTATTAAGAGCAAACTCAGCCAAAGGCAAAAAAGAGACCCAGTCATCTTGATCAGCAGACACAAAGCATCTCAGATAAGTCTCCAATGTCTGGTTTGTTCTCTCAGTTTGTCCATTGGTCTGAGGATGAAAAGCAGAGGAGAAAGACAATTGAACACCAAGTTTAGAACAAAAAGTCCTCCAAAATCTGGAAACAAACTGGACTCCTCTGTCAGACACAATGTTCTCAGGAATGCCGTGTAACCGAACCACGTGCTGAAGGAACAAAGGCACCAATTCGGAGGAGGAAGGCAACTTAGGTAATGGCACAAGATGTATCATCTTGGAAAACCTATCACAAATCACCCAGATAACGGTCATTCTCTGAGAAAAGGGAGGTCGGAAATAAAATCCATAGAGATATGGGTCCATGGTCTCTTGGGCACAGGCAATGGCATCAACAAACCACTAGAGCGAGAGCAAGTCTTGGAGCGAGAGCAAGTCCCACAGGACTGCACAAACTCCCTGACGTCACGAGACAAAGTAGGCCACCAAAAGGACTGACTCACTAAGTCTCTATTACCAAAAATTCCGGGATGACCGGCCAACGCGGAACAATGAATCTCAGACATCACACTCTTTTTCCACCGGTCTGGGACAAACAAATTCCCAATAGGGCAGCGCTCGGGTTTATCCTCCTGACACCCTTCCAGAGCCAGTCTCAAATTGGGCGACATGGCGGAAAGAACTACACCCTCTTTCAAAATAACAGCAGGATCAGATAACTCAGGAGAGTCCGCAAGGAAACTCCTCGAGAGGGCATCCGCCTTAACATTCTTAGTGCCAGGAAGAAAGGAAACCACAAAATTAAAACGTGTGAAAAACAAGGCCCACCTGGCGTGTCTAGGATTAAGTCGCTTGGCTGATTCCAGATAAACCAGATTTTTATGGTCCGTGAGGACCACCACCTGATGTTTGGCTCCCCCAGCCAATGTCTCCACTCTTCAAAAGTCCACTTCATGGCCAATAACTTCCGATTACCCACGTCATAATTACGTTCAGTTGGAGAAAATTTTCGAGAGAAAAAGGCACAAGGGTTACTTTTAGAGGTCTCAGGATCTCTTTGGGACAAAACGGCACCTGCCCCAATTTCAGAGGCATCAACCTCCACCTGAAATGGCAGAGAAACATCAGGCTGCCGTTGAACAGGAGCAGAAGTGAATCTCTGCTTAAGTTCCTGAAACGCAGAGACTGCCTCAGGAGGCCAATTCACCACATCAGAACCCTTTTTGGTCAAATCAGTCAATGGTTTAACAATAACAGAGAAATTACCAATAAATTTACGATAAAAATTGGCAAAACCCAAGAATCTCTGAAGAGCCTTTAATGAAGTAGGTTGGACCCAATCACAGATGGCCTGAACCTTGACCGGGTCCATTTCAATAACAGATGGAGACAAAATGAATTCCAGAAATGAGATCCTCTGTATGCCAAAAAGACACTTTGATCCCTTCACATACAGAGCATTCTCTCTCAAAATCTGGAACACAGTCCGAACATGTTTCACATGAGAGTCCCAGTCATTGGAAAGAATCAAGATATCATCCAAATAAACAATCAGAAATTTATCCACAAAATCCCTGAAAATGTCATTCATGAAGGACTGGAAGACAGAAGGAGCATTAGTGAGCCCAAAGGGCATCCCTAGGTACTCAAAATGCCCCTCTGGGGTATTAAACGCCGTCTTCCATTCATCCCCGTGCTTAATGCGAATAAGGTTATACGCCCCCCTGAGGTCAAGTTTGGTAAACCAAGTAGCACTTTTCACCCTGGAAAACAGGTCAGAAATCAAGGGTAACGGATATTGATATTTCACAGTGATCTTGTTCAAGAGACGATAATCAATACACGGCCTTAATGAACCATCCTTTTTGGCCACAAAGAAATAACCGGCACCCAAGGGTGAAGAGGATGGTCTGATATGACCCTTCTCCAATGACTCCTTGATATAAGACCGCATAGCGTCATGTTCAGGTACAGACAAGTTAAAAAGGCGACCTTTAGGGAATTTACTACCAGGCACTAATTCAATAGCGCAGTCATAGCTCCTATGGGGGGGCAAGGATGCAGATTTACTTTTGCTAAACACATCAGAAAAATCAGTCAAAAAGTCAGGAACATCCTGAGACTGGGGAGAGGCAGAAAAAACAGGAGTGTTGGTATTAACACATTGGCAGCCCCAACTGGTTACAGACACAGATTTCCAATCCAAAACAGGATTATGAGACTGTAACCAAGGGAAACCCAGTACGATAATATCATGCAGATTATACAGAACCAAAAATTTGCAGCACTCTTGATGATCAGGTTCAACCATCATTATCACCTGAGTAGAGAACTGAGGTTTATTCTCAGCCAAAGGGGTAGAATCGATCCCCAGTAGGGGAATAGACTTCTGTAGGGGTATCAAGGGAAACCCACAACGTTTAGCAAAATCATAATCCATCAGGTTAATAGCTGCTCCAGAATCAATGAAAGCCTGAGCAGAAAATGAGGACAGAGAGCATATCAGAGTGACAGTTAATAAAAACTTAGTCTGAACACTACCCAAGACAACTGAGCGTGCAAAACGTCTTCCCCGCTTAGGGCAGACTGAAATAGCATGAGAGGCATCACCACAGTAGAAACATAACCCATTGCGCTTTCGAAACTCATGATGCTGTGCCCCAGACACCACTCTATCACACTGCATGGATTCAGAAGCAGGTTCACAAGGCAACACTATTCCACGCATACTTCTCCGCTCACACAAACGTCTGTCAATTTGAATCGCTAATGACATAGAATCATTGAGACCAGAGGGGACAGGGAATCCCACCATAACATCCTTTACATTCTCTGACAGCCCCTTCCGAAAAAGGGCTGCCAAAGCATCATCATTCCATTTGGTTAGGATTGCCCATTTTCGGAATTTCTGACAGTACAACTCAGCGTCCTCAAGCCCCTGATTTAATGCCAACAAGGTTCTTTCAGCTTGATCAGTGACGTTAGGCTCATCGTACAATAACCCCAGAGCCAGAAAAAATGCATCAACATCACTCAAAACAGGGTCCCCAGGTGTCAGGGAAAAAGCCCAATCCTGAGGATCGCCGCGCAGGAGAGAGATGACAATTTGAACCTGCTGTGCTGCGTTCCCTGAGGACTTAGGCTTTAAGGCAAAAAACAACTTACAGTTATTTTTGAAATTCAGAAATTTGGCCCGATCTCCCAAAAACAAATCTGGCATGGGAATTCTAGGTTCCACAACCGGCAAACCAGCAAGATAGACAGCAATACTCCGAACCTCAGTGGCAAGCTGATCCACACGGCCAGACAACTGTGCAAACTCCATTGAGAGAAAAAAAAATCCTCCTCAGCACCCAGAGAAAAAGAGGGAAAAAATGCAAGAAACAGAAAAAAAAAAAAAAATCTCTGACAACTCTGACAACTTTTTTCTTTCCACACTATTTTTCCTTTCTGTGTGTACCATACAATTTTCAGTTAGGCCGGTGATACTGTTATGTTTCGGTAGCTGAGGAGAGCAAACAAAAACGGCAATACACCAGAGAGGTTGGAATCTTTTGGATTGCAGTACCCTGACTAACCACCACAACTAAAGGCAGCCGTGGAGCGTTCCTACGTTGGTCCTAGACGCCTCGTCACAGCCTGAGAGATTAACTACACCTAACGATAGAAAGAGGAAAGCTATCTGCCCCGGAGCAGATCCCCAAAGAACATAGGAAGCCCCCAAACATGTAATGGCGGTTAGACAAGAGGAAATACAGACACAGACAGAAAATAGTATGAGCAAACGCTGGGGCCCAATCTGCCTAGGCAGAAAAGGATAGAAAGGATACTCACTGCAATCCAAAAAACCCCTAAAAAATATAAACTCTACTGATTGCAAAAACACCTGAGATCACACGACCTCTACCACCTAAATCAGTTCTCTGGTGTAACAAAACTAAGCCGCAGCCACTGAAAAAACTGGAAAAGGCAAATGAACAAATAACAATGGCTCCAGAGGAACTGAGAGGAGCCCAAGCCCCCCGGGGGGGGTGGGAACCTGGCTAACCTCACAGAAATGCAGAGAAATATGCAAGTGGTAAGCACAAAAACAGAAAATATCTTAACTGAAAGCAGAAGAAGAGGCAAGACTCAGCAAGCTTCCAAGTGAACCAGGAACCACAGTTGAGACAAGAACAATTGATCACCGGCAACCATGATGGGAGGGAACCTCCCTTATATCAAGCCAGTCTGTGAATCCTGATTGCCAATCCTCATTGAATGGTTCAGTACTGTTTGTAACCACCAGAGGGAGCTTCTGCTCAGAATTCATTTCCAAAACATTCACAACACAGTACCCTTTTGTCAGATCGAGGGTTGTAATATAACGGGCACATCCTTACCTCTCGATTAGCTCGTCTACCCGTGGCATCGGGTATGCGTCAAACTTTGACACGTCGTTCAACTTTCTAAAATCATTACAAAACCTCCATGTTCCATTAGGTTTTGGGATCAGGACAATCGGGCTACACCACTCGCTTTGGGCCTCCTCAATGACCCCGAGGTCTAGCATCTGTTTGATTTCAGTAGAGACTATCTCTCTGCGGGCTTCCGGTATCCTGTAAGGCTTCAGCTTGACCTTAGTACCGGGCTCGGTCTCAATATGGTGTTTCACGAGAGAAGTCCGGCCGGGCAAGTCTGAAAACTTCTGCTGATTTTTCTGCAGAAACTCCCGTACTTCCTGTTTTTGGTGTATGGACAATGTCTCACCAATTGTCACAGGAGGTAGAAGTGGTTTTAGCCCTTTCTCTACTTCACCCGAGGCCAATAATGACTCTCTGTCCCTCCAGGGCTTGATCAAGTTGATATGATAGACCTGGTAGGGCTTCCGTCTCCCGGGTTGGTGTACTTTGTAGGTGACCTCGCTCATTTTCTGTACTATCTCGTATGGGCCATGCCACTTGGCCAAAAACTTACTTTCCACCGTGGGAATTAGGATTAGGACTCGATCCCCGGGGTTGAAAGTCCTAATTTTTGCTGACCGATTATATATCCTGCTTTGAGCTTCTTGGGCTCTCTGCAGATGATCCTTAACCAATGGCATAATCTTAGCAATTCTATCTTGCATCTGGGCAATATGCTCTATAACACTCTTGTATGGGGTTGCCTCGGTCTCCCATACTTCCTTGGCTATGTCTAGTAAGCCCCGTGGGTGCCGACCATATACCAACTCAAAGGGAGAAAACCCCGTAGACGCTTGGGGCACCTCTCTGACCGAAAACATTAGGTAGGGTAACAGGTAGTCCCAGCCCCGACCATCTTTCTCCACTGCTTACTTTAACATATGTTTTAACGTTTTATTAAAACGTTCAACCAGCCCATCCATCTGTGGGTGATACACGGATGTTCGAATGTGCGAGATTTTAAGCAACTTACACAGTTCCTTCATTACCTTGGGCATAAAAGGTGTGCCTTGGTCCGTGAGGATCTCTTTAGGGATTCCTGTCCTGGAAAACATATAAAAGAGTTCCCGTGCAATATTTTTGGACGCCATATTTCTTAAAGGGACAGCCTCGGGGTATCGGGTTGCATAATCAAGTACCACTAGTATGTATTGGTGCCCCCCGGCTGATTTCACAATAGGACCTACCAAGTAAATCGCTACCCTTTCAAATGGTATCTCTATAACCGGCAGCGGGACTAATGGACTGCGGAAGTGAGAAACCGGAGCATTTATCTGACATGTGGGGCAGGTTTTGCAATAATCCTCCACATCTCGATAAACCCCTGGCCAGTAAAACCTCTGGAGGATTCTTTCCTGGGTCTTGTCCATCCCCAGGTGCCCACCAAGCACGTGGTTATGTGACAAACCTAGCACCATACTTCTATAGGGCAAAGGTACCAGGAGCTGACTCACGGCCTCTCCCTTTAACTTAGTGACCCTATATAGCAGGTCACTGTTCATGGTAAAATGGGGAAATCTTTCATCAGAGCCGGGCTCTTGTGGGATCTCATTCAGAACCGTTATATTTTCCCTGGCATGTTTAAGAGTGGGGTCTCGCAATTGCTCAGTCCCAAAATTGCCACGGGACACAGGTAGGTCAGGGACATTCTGTTCCAGAGAACCATCATACCCCTCCCCCAACATCACTTGAAATGGAAATTCATCATTATCATTATCATCATCATTATCATTATCATTATCATCCCCTGCGTTCAACAACACACTAGCATTGTGTTCCGCCCCTATGGACTGCGCAACCACCGTAGGAGTTTCATCACACTGTCCAGTAGAACCATTTTTTCCCCAAAGATCCCAAAACAGGGGAAAGTCACGACCCAATATGGCAGGGTGCATCAGGTTCTTCACTATCCCCACTTCATACGAGATCTCCCCGAGCTTTGTGACGAAGTCCACGGAAGTTACCGGGTAGACTTTGGTGTCTCCATGGATGCACACCACGTTCAGGTGTTTATCGGGGATGAAGTCCCTATCAGCCAGGCTGGCATGTATCAGAGTCACTCGACTCCCAGAGTCTAGGAGGACTTGTACGGGGCAGCCATTTATAACCACCTGGGACACCTGTGGGCCATTCTCCTCGGTTGGGGTGGCCACGCACACTGGTTCCGCGAGGAGAGAGAGAGACCTTCCAGCATCACAGTCCATAGGTTCCCCCACTAGTGGACAGTTGGCTGAAATATGACCCCCTTCACGGCATCTCCAACACTGTCTCAGGTCTGGTGGTTCAAACGGGGAGACCTTTCTAGGCCTGGGGACTCCCGACAGGGAAGCATTGGCCCTTGCCTCACACATGTCCCTCGGGCCTGAACCCGTTTATCAGCAGCCCCCCTGGCCCCAACAGCTGGAACTCTCTTACCGGGAGATGTCGGAGGCCGGGTACTCCGAAATGACGACCGCTCGGACGGCTGGTTGCGGGAGTAGTCTTTAGTGGCGGAGTACCTCTCTATCAGGCTGACCAGATGATTGGCGTCTTTGGGGTCTCCCTGTCCGACCCAGAGCTGCACCTCCGGTCCATCACTACCTTTTCGACGATTTGGGCAGGGTCGCTGACGTCAGGCTCCAGCCACTTCTTTACCAGATAAATCAGGTCATACATTTGTGAGCGAGCAGGCTTGTCCCCACTGTATCTCCAGTTATGGACTCTCCTGGCACGGACTGCAACCGTAACACCTAGGCGGGCAAGAATCTCCGTTTTTAGCTTGGCATAGTCTTTGCTATCCTGCTCGCTAAGGTCAAAATAGGCCTTTTGGGGTTCCCCAGTCAGATAGGGTGCGACCACCATGGCCCATTCAGATGGTGGCAGATTCTCCTTCTCTGCCAGTCTTTCAAATATAGCGAGATATGCCTCCACATTGTCATGAGGCGTCATCTTTTGCAGGGTCTGTTTTACCGCCTTCTTTACAGCAGGCAACGCAGGTGACCTTGCGTCATCACTCTGGGATGAGGTGCTGAGACCCTGGCTTAGTGCTGCAATCTGCTCCATTAGCAATCGGTTAGTCTCCTGCTGTTGCACGCTAACTTGCGCCATATGTTTGAGCAGCGCCTCCATGCTGTCAGACTTGTCTGTCCCAGCAACGGCAGCTTTTACCCAGGACATGCACACTCCAAAGTCTTTTCTACAGCAAGTTCAGCTTTTTTTTTCTGTGCAGACACTATTAGGGCTACTGTCTCTTTAAGGCTGCTTTGACAGACTTTTCCTTTGCTGCTGCTTTAGCCACAGTGCTGCCTGCATCCTCCACCAATTGTAGCCAGTTCAGGGGGTATATAGCTCTGGGATCGCCGTCTCGGGTAGACGAAGTGCCATAGAAAAGCACAGACAGCAGTACTGGTGCAAACTGGCCACAACCAGTTTTATTAAAGTCCACAGCAACAAGACATAAACCAAATCATAAACCAAAATCCTAAGCCTGTCAGGCTGCTAACTAAACACAGTCAGTTACCTCACTACTGTGAACTAGGCTCTAGCAGCCTGGCCACAACAACACAAATTTGTAATTACCGGAGATGGGCTTGCAGGAGACTCCAGCAGCGTCTGAAGCCAGAATCAGACTGAGAGCACCGTCTGTGTAACTCTACCACCTATTTCTGACTGCTTAATTAGGCAGCTGTGTGTACTCAGGGTTGAGCTGCAAGCCTGTACTGGTTGAGGAGTGGAGTGAACGTCGTACTGCCATCCTACCTCCACTCCTATATTCCTTATGCGACCCAGCTAAGAAACCTGGGCGAGATATACACCCCATCCAGTACGCACCCCTTCACTGTCTCACAATATATATATGTGTCTCAATGACGTGTGTATTTATACATATATATTGTATTTGTATATAGCTATTCCTTTTTTTTTAACCTGTCAGGAGCATGCTCCGTTAAAAAAAACTGAATCCGTCACCGGAATCCGTCATTTGACGGATGACGACGTCTCCAGCGCCCATAGGCTTCCATTACAACAAACGACAGACAGCAACAGATCCGTCGCTGTCCGATTTTCCGAGGCAAAAAATGTTGCTTTGTGCGTCATGTCCGGCAGCCGGACCAAAAATTTTTGACGGTTCCATCGAACGATGGATGAAACTCATGGCCATCCGTTGCAATCTGTCGATAATACAAGTCTATGAGAAAAAAACGTATCCTGCGGCATCAATCGCCTGATCCGTTTTTTTCAAAAAACGACTGATTGTGACTGATGGCAAAAAACTGATGTGTGATAGAGGCCTAAGCTCCACAGGGTGCAATTTTATTATATGTCAGGTGGTTGTGCCATTATATATCCTTCGCTCTGTCTATATATGTCTGTCTGTATGTCTATATGTCTGTCTCTCTATATCTACAGTATCTCTAGACCCGACAGAAAAAAACAAGACTCTCTTCTCCAACGATTAATATAAAAATCCTTTACTGATACATCAATTCAAAGGGATATACATATTAAAACCATTTAAAAAGAGAAAATAGGGGAATGTGTAGTATGCAAAAAAAAACAAAACACTCAGCATAATATAAAAACATTGTTGTCAATGGTAACTCAAATTTACTACAAAATACCATCCATATTTACCTGAAGTCCTCTGAATCAAACAACCATATTGGTTGTTTATGTAAGACAAATAAGTATATACACACGTAGAATATAACTAGAATTCAAATAATGGATGGTAGAGTGATGCAAGCAGTAAACAGGTATACCATGTATATATAAAAACCAAAAAAAAGTAAACCAAGTGTGTGCAAATAATGCTCCAAGGTGAGCAAAACCAAGGTGCAAAATCAAATAACTATAACACATATTCATAATATGTTTAATAAACTGTAAACAATGCAGGAGAATGGTTACTATATTAATGTGCCCAGGGGGTATTTGACTCTCATATTGACACTGAGGCCAAATGGGTCATTATCTGTCGCTATAGTATTCACTGCTGTCTAAAAACGCAAGAAATAAATGCTCCAAAAAGCTGCAATCATTTTTAGATCTGTGTTTTTATAGTTTTTTACTGACATTAAAGTCAATGGTTGAAAAAAAAAATGGTGAAAGAATTGACTCGCTGTAGATCTGAATCTGCACCTAATGTGCAAGTCACAGATAAGCAACGTGCGGCTGGTTTTGTGACAAATCCGTGCGGCAAAAAATGCAGCCTTAAACATAGCAGAATTTCTGTGCAAAAAAGCAGGAGAAAAATCGCATAATTTATGCTACATTTGAACACGGCCTCAATGTCCAAGCAGAGTGAAATGTGATTGCATGAAAGCTCCGCTCTCGGTGCGTCTAAAGACGCTGCTGAACTGTGTGGTTGTGGCTCAATATTTCTCTATAGGCTTCTATGTGAAGCCTGGAAAAAAATGTATGTAAAAAAAATAGTTGCATTTTCAAGTCTATAAGTGAAGCGTTTCTGTACTATTAAAAAAAAATAAAACACAACTTCACATCTGTACTGTAAACACATCAAGTAAGGTGGAAATGCATAAAAGAAACTCTGCAAATGTAAGGGGATGAAGAGAAGGATGGACTCGAATGGGTTGCCTCCTCTGCTCCGTGTCCGGAACCACCGGCGCAGCTTCCAGTGTTCTCGGGGGGGAAGCTTACCGTTCCTGGACCTAGCTTCCCATGTG
>JARQOD010000003.1:557835251-557857868 GCA_033576555.1 Oophaga sylvatica
TTTGGATTGGTCAAACCACCCGATCAGCGGGCTCCCACACAGACTGTGAAGTCATCCTCTCCATTGGAACTGCTAATGATAGATTATCTGACAATGGGGCCCCCGCCATCAGTGCTATGAGCACTGCTTAGTGATGAGGGGACCACTTCACGAAATTTGCTGTCGTGACCCAACTGAGATCAGACCGCTGAATCTGCTGCGCATGCCATCTGTAGGAACTTTATTCAAGTGTATGGATGTCCCACGCGTAACCATTCTGACCAGGGTGCTTTTTTCTCAGTAAAGTGATGAGGAACAACACAAGTTATACAGGAATAGGGAAGTCTCTCGTCCAACGCCTTATCATCCACAGGGAAACAGAGCCTGCGAGCGATTCAACCATACCTCATGCAAATGCTGAGAACCCTGGAGGAGTAAAAGAAGGCACGATGGCCTGAAACATTCCCTAGTTAGTGTGGGTGTACAACAATCGGAAGCACTGCACCACTGGCTTTATACCCTACTCCCTTCTTTTTGGGCGGCCAGTGAAGGAGTTGACTGAACTAGAGTTAGAGCCTGAGGAGTACTATGTTATGTTTTGGTAGCTGAGGAGGCAGGAGCAAAAACCGCATAGGCAGCCTGACACCAGAGAGGGTTGGAAACTAATAGGATGCAGACCCCTAACTAACCGCACAACTATAAGCAGCCGTGGAGCGTACCTACGGTGGTCCTAGACGCCTCGGCACAGCCGGAGAGATAGCTATCCCTGAAGATGGAAAGAGGAAAGCTGAGTGCCCCGGAGTAGACCCCAAAAGAGTAGGAAGCCCCCAAACATTAATGGTGGTTAGACAGGATGAAACACGAACACAGACAGAAAATAGATTGAGCAAACGCTGGGGCTCAAAACTGTCTAAATAGGATAGTACAGGAGAGAATACTGTTGCAACCCAGAAAAACCCTAGAAAAACTCCACACTTCTGAATCCAAAAACACTGAGACCACAGGGTCTCGACCACCTATATCAGATCTCTGGTGTGAACACGTATCTACCCAGCAGCAAGATATCACAGGAACTGAGCAAATGAACAAATACAAAAATGAACGGAGACCAGCCAAAGCCCCCAATGGGACCCGGCTGAATACAAAAAGCAATGCAGCAAAAAGCAAGGAATTAAAACCACAGTAAAAAAACCTGAAAGAGACTTATCTGAAAGCAAGCAGGAGGACAGCAGGAAAGCTAGCTGAATTCCAACCTACACCAGGAAGTACAATTGATTACCGGCGAGGATCATGGGAGTCCAGCTCACTTATATCAGCAGTCATTACCACCTGACCACCACTCATTATTTACAGGTGTAGGGCTCTTGGTATTCAACATTGGTTCAATACCTCAGCAACCACCAGAGGGAGCCTCAGCTCCGAAGTCATCTCCAAAATGTTCACAACGGGACTACCCATGGATGGGGGTTTCTTCCTGGGTTTGAGAACACGCTATTGGCTGCAGACTCTCCATCTTCTGGTGCGGAACAGGTTGCAAGAATTGGAACATTCTCAGGTCACCCCTCTGCGGGACAGTTTTACGAGCCGGAGACCGAGTTCTAGTAAGGGAGAAGCCCCCCGTGGTAAGCTGGAGTACCGATGGGAAAAGAACCTGTATAGGTAAAACGGCGAGTCAAAGCCGAAGGACCCATCTATGAAGTCCAGCCAGAAGCAAAGAAGGATGCCCTCACATCATACATTGCATCGGAATATGTCTGTCTAGGATCCCGATCGAGAGTGAGTCGCAGTACCAGGGCTTATGGGGTACTCGGCACCGAGCCCGTTCACTTCAATGGGGAGAGGTCACGGGTAGCGCAGCTTGGTCCGTTGCCCTGGGCGCTCATTCAAGGGGGTATTTACAGGGGATTGTAGATTGTTCGTGACGCCACCTGTGGTTCCTGATCAGGGTGACCAGCGCTGCAGGGTGAATCCTCTGAGGGGTTGTTATTGGGCAGCAAGGTGTTAAGTCTCCCACAGGCGAGACTGGATCCCTCAGGGTATATGGCGGTGCGGGAGTGCAGGGCAATAAGGCAAACACACACAAAAAGTCTCTTTCTGTACCTTACTGTTGTGGGTTCAGGCCGTCCCGGGAGCTGTCAGGGTGGAGAATGCACATCCAGTAATCACTGAGTAGTGTAAGGCCTCCTTTCGTCTTCATTTGTGTGTGAGTTTCTAACCTGCATGAAGCCAAGTTTAACTCCGTGTAGAACAGCTACGCCCGGCTGACTTGTGGTGGAGCCTTCTTGTGGACAGAACTAAGTCTATGTTGATCAGGCCTGACTCCTGTTCTTCTGACCCCGGTTACGTATCAGCACTAAAGGGCCCCTCTGCGACCTGAAGCCAGCAGGGTCTCCGGTTTCTCCCACTAGCCGGAAGAACTAGCAAGCTCGGACCCGTGTCCGGTTGTGCAGAGTGGAGGATAAGCTATTGTCGCTATTTCTCCTCAGTCACTCTTTCTCCCTTTATCCACTCGCCTGTCGTCCTACTCACGCCCTTAACATAAGCACAGGCAACAGTACTCGTAAGCTCCTCTATCCACCGCTCACTGACCGTTCCTCAGTTGACTCGTTGTTACAAATACTGTAGTTCCCTTCCTTCTTCTCCTTCATAGACTCTGTCCAAAGTAGCTACCAGGACTTTCCGTCAGACTGATCTGTGCACACTCTGAAGTCCACTTTCCACGTTCATAGGGAACTAATCAGTCAGCCTGTTCTGAGGTAACAGCTTGTCTTTCTTCCTCTGTCTCATCTGACAGGAATCACAACTCATCTGAACTCGCACTGGTCAGACCGAGCTCTGACTAGAAAGGCCTACTGCTGCGTCTCCCACACCCTTATATAATCTAAAGGGGCTCCCTCTGGTGGAACTATAGGGAAGTGTGGAGTGTGAATGAATATCAGGTGTTTGTGATTTACCTTTACTGTGCATCCTCCTGGGTAACATGTGCACCAAGCGCAGCTGGGCTACACAAGAGCAAACGGCAACTGATGCCCAGCAGGCAGTTCCATTAGCCGTCATTTGATTTTGAAGATGAGGAAGACTCACAGCTCCCTCCAAGGGACCAGAAAAGAGATTGGTGCCTGAGGCCGACGGCCCTATGAGAGAGACTGAATCGACTGTTTCTTCCGTACAGCCTGACTTGGCTACTCCTCCTGATTTACAGCGCTTTGAACGTTCAACTGCTGGCATACCCCCAACCGCTATAACCAAGATAAGTTTGTTGGCGACAGATTGTTCAGGGCTGGAAGAATGTCAACAGGAGTTGCGAAAACTCTCGCCCGGGAATGGCAAGAAAAAGAGTGGGGAATGTAAGGGGATGAAGAGAAGGATGGACTCGAATGGGGTTGCCTCCTCTGCTCCGTGTCCAGAACCACTGGCACAGCTTCCAGTGTTATCGTGGGGAAGCTTACAGTTCCTGGACCAACCTTCCCATGTGACAGAAGGGGCGGGGTGAGTTAAAAGGCGATGCGCACGGGAAGCTGACAGGAGTCCGGGCGGAAAGTGCAGAGCGCAGGAGAGTGAGCTGCCAGCTGCGCCTCAGTCCTGAGTGTGAGAGCCCCCGACATAGGACTCGAGCAGAGTCTTGATGCTGTGAGCGCCCCCGAACTGACGCTGACCCGCCAGCCTACGTGACCGGAGGAGACTCCCTGACAGGTTAGAGGCAGACACTGACGCGTACAGGCCTGGTGAACTGAGCAGAAGGCCTGAGCCTCAGAGAGGAGTTATTGGACTGACTAAGGAGCGCAGTACCGTTCCTGTGGTGACTCGTGTTGGACGGAGCTTTGTGACAAAGACCGGTGAGAGCAGGACCTCGTCTCACCCTACATCATTCCGTTGCCTGCCTTGGAGACCGTGTTCTTTCCGTGGACTAGGATCTGAGAGAGACTGCATGTGCCGCTGTTGACTGTGGCAAAGTTGGAGAATTAGACCCTTCAATCAAGCTTCTTCATAGTGATAAGTGTTTTCCTGCCTTTTTTTATTTTCTTGACTGTTTAGCCATTTGCTTGTTGCATTTAACCCCTCATCTGCTCTCCCTGCGTGGAGTGTTTTGAATTGTTAAATAAACCTTTAACTCTTTGTCTGCCTCACATCCGTGGCGACATCCCCATACCTGCAGTATCTTACACAAACACACAATAATCAGAGAAGATTGTCATTTGTTGTTGTGTGGTGCGGACACCTGCAGAAAGCATGCAGAAAACAATCAGTACAAAAAACAGTGTTTAAGCTATGTGTGTACACAGCCTCAGTTAAATTTTTATTACCTTTTTTATGGATTAAAGGGAATCTGTCACCCCATTTTTCGAGTATAAGATGCGGCCACCGCCATCAGGGGGTTATCTACAACATTCTGTAATGCTGTAGATAAGCCCCCGATGTCACCTGAAAGAGAAGAAAAACGAGTTACCGTATATACTCATGTATAAGCCGACCCGTGTATAAGCCGACCCCCTAATTTTGCCACAAAAACTTGGAAAACTTATTGACTCGCGTATAAGCCGGGTGTATAAGTTGCCGTCCTGCTCTGTGCTCCCCCATCCAGCTCTGTGCGCCCCCATTCTCCTCTGTGCTCCCTCCTCCTGCTCCATTATCCTGTCCTGCTCGTGCTTTCCATCCTCCCCGTCCTGCTCCGTGCTCCCCCATCCAGCTCTGCACTCCCCCATTCTCCTCTGTGCCCACCCCCGTCCTGCTCCGTGCTCTCCGTCCTCCCCCCGTTCTGTTCCGTGCTCTCCGTCCTCCCCCCCGTCCTACTCCGTGCTCTCCGTCCTCCCCCGTTCTGTTCCGTGCTCTCCGTCCTCCCCCCGTCCTGCTCCGTGCTCTCCGTCCTCCCCCCCGTCCTGCTCCGTGCTCTCCGTCCTCCCCCCGTTTTGCTTCAGTGCTCTCCGTCCTCCCCCCGTTCTGCTCGTGCTCTCCGTCCTCCCCCCCCATCCTGCTCCATGCTCCTTGTCCTCCTCCATGCTCCCCCCCATCCTCCTCCATCATACTCACCCTCCCCGTGCCATCGCTGAACGTCCGGCCGGCAATCCAGCATTCTCCCGGCTTCCTGCAGCTCTCCCCGGCTTCCTGCAGCTCTCCAGCGCTGAGCGGTGACATAATACCGCTCATTAAGGCCATGAATATGGAGGCCACGCCCATGGGAGTGGCATCACGTCCATATTACATGACCTTAATGAGCGGGTATTACGTCACCGCTCAGTGCTGGAGAGCTGCAGGAAGCCGGGGAGAACGCAGGATTGCAGGGACATTCAGCGATGGCACGGGGAGGGTGAGTATGATGCCCCAGCCACCGGCTCCTGCCGCCACATCCCCTCCCCCGCTGGTTTCTTCCCTATGACTCATGTATAAGCCGAGGGGGCATTTTCAGCACAAAAAAGGTGCTGAAAATCTCGGCTTATACATGAGTATATACGGTAGATTATATTCACCAGGGGCGGTCCAGGGTCCGGTCCGATGGGCGTTGCGGTCCGGTTCGGCGCCTCCCATCTTGTAGCGAAGACTCCTCTTCTTTGCTTCCTGTCGCGGCTCCTGCTCAGGCAGAGCAGAGTACTGCAGTGCGCAGGCGCGGGAAAAGTCAGCGAAGTCCGGCGCCTGTGCACTGCAGTACTTTACTCTGCCTTCAACAGGGCAGATCAGTGTGCCTGCGCAGGAGCCGCGACAGGAAGCAAAGAAGAGGACGTCTTTGCTAGAAGATGGAGGCGCTGGACTGGACCGCGACACCCATCGGACCGCCCCTGATGCCGGACCGCCCCCTGAACCCTGATGGCGGTGGCCGCATCTTATACTCGAAAAAATGGGTTGACAGATTCCCTTTAATGGAGAAAAAAAAAATGACTTTTTTTATGCTTTTTACCAATCACCATATATATTCTGATCTCTGTGTTGTGCAGGTTGTTAAACCAACTACATCCATGTTATTTGCTGACTTGTGATGTTTATTATTTTCTAAAAAAACACATTAAAATGACATAAATGTAATTATTTCATAATTTTTTTGTAGTTTTATAGGGGGAAAAAAATCTGCCTATTATTTTCCCTCTAGATTACAAGGACCTAGAAATAGACTGCTATATACAATGTATCTCTATGTACCTGCAATGCAATTTGAAATATACAAAATTATCTCACTTTCATCAGTGCAATGTGTGGCTCATAACTTTAGCTGCTGTCTGCAATTATACAGTTTGTGGGTTAAATTCTCGGTGGAGGCCAGATCACAAAAAAAGGAGACAATTCTTTATTTAATAATTTAATTGAGATGCCGGCCTGGTTTCGAGGGGGTGAGCTACAGGGTAATGAAGTTGTTGCACAGAGAAGAGAGTGAGTATAAGTTGTGACAAAGCCCTAACTTACAGAGACAGAGACTGACCCTTCAAATCAAGACAGTCCAGTTGAATCCAGGACGGTTGGGAGCTATGATGGGACCACTAATTAAATGATGCAGATTGTTCAACGTTTTAATGCTACGTAACTTATCATGGCCTCTAGATGAGCAAAGAACTGAAAAAAACAGCCTTGCAATAAAACTGCCCCAAGTTGTAAGGCTCTATTCACACATAGTTTTGTAATGTCCCAAAATGTAACTGTATATGCCTTTTTAAGATGTATCAGAGCTGTCAGCTAACCCATTACCATCTCACCAGGTAGGAACTGTGTTTGCTGCATAAGAATGGAATTAATCTGGATGTGTCTGTGTATTCCTACAAGAAAATGCTTGAGCCGCCCCTGTGTCATCCCTGGGCTGTCCGGCAAGGGACAAGTCTGCAGTCACTCTATGTAAATTAGCCTTGTCATCAAAGAAATTGTCCTGTCTGCGCAGTAGTTCAATTAAATCTGTCTCAAAAAATATAAGAAATAGCTATGGCAGATCATGTGAATATTACTTAATAACTTCCGGAGATATGATGTAACTGACTGTACGTCATGATCGGGAAGGGATTATCGCAAACTGACATACAGTTACGTCATGGCTGTCATGTGAGAACATAAGCTGTGCCTGCACAATTGCCACTGGGAGCTCTGCTTAAATGATAGCCAAGATTCGACTTTTTAATCTATTAAAAGCACCAATCAATAATGACTGCAGCATTTAGATGGCAAGGAGAGGGCAGAGGCTCCATCTTTCACCTGATCGCACTTGTGCAACGTGATCATGGACTGTCAATAATAGTCATGACAACCAGAGGTCAAATAATGATTGAGTTTGCCATCTATGGTGGCCTCTTAGACCATGTAGGAGCATGGTCTAAGAGGCTTCTGTCAGAGTAACACTATTGGTGAACTCGAGAAAAATTGCGTAACAAATTATGTGATCCATTTTCTCCTAATAGCCCTTCTTAAATTAAAAAGTTGGGGCTAAAATAACATTTCAGTGGGAAAAATAAACTTTTCATTTCCACAACTCAATTTTAACTTATTCTGGGAATTAGCTTTAGATTTTAAATGCTCTGTACACCCCTAGATGAATTCCTCAAGAAGTGTATCTTCCAAAATGGGGACACTTTGGGTGGTTTCTGCTGTTTGTCACCTTTGCCCTTCTATTCCTGCCAAATCTACACTCAAAAAGTCAAATAGTGCTCCTTTCCTTTGGATCCCTGCCATGCACCCAAGCAATAGTTTTCCCCCAGATATGGGGAATCCACGTACTCTGGAGAATTTGCACAACATATTTGGTGTTCCATTTTCTTCTGTCACTCTTGTGAAGATTAAAAATTTAGAGCAACCTTTTAGTGAATACACATAATTTTTCATTATTTTCTTTCACTTTGTTATTTTTCCTGTGAAGCGCTTGAAGGGTTAACTTTCTGAATGCAATTTTTTGAATAACTATTTTAAAAATTCAAAGGTTGCAAATTTTTCAAAATTTGTCACATTTTCGATATTTTCATAAAAAAACAGCTAATCATATCCACTTGCATTTACGATCAAGAATTACAATGTGTCACTAAAAACCAATCTCAATATCGCAGGGATATAAAGGATCATTCCAGAGTTATTGCAACGTAAAATGACATTGGTTAGAAATGAAAAATTGATCTGGTCAGAAAGGTGGAAACAGGCTGTTGCATGAAAGGGTTAAAGTTGTCTGAGACTTGATTGACTATCTTTAGGTTAGGTCAACAATATCTGACTGGCAGAGGTGTCGATTGTCGCATCCCCACCCAATCAGATGTTCCATGGTCTGGTGTGATGTGCTGAATTGTGCTGCACAGAACAGCTCCATCAACTGCATAGTGATCAATGCCAGGTACTGCATGTCCTGTCTTACACGTTCTCACAGTGTGCAATCTGACATATAACATAAACCTTCTCAGTCTTCCAACATGAGCAGACCATTCTCTGTAGTCTAACTTGTTTATTGGTCAACAGATGAAGTTACGGAATCGGAATGTATGAATGTAGATGGATGGTAAAACTACAAAAATACAAATAACAGGTATAAGTATTGAGCTTAGAATCTCACATAACTATAACTTTTACAATTAACAGTGAAAGCACACAGCAAGATGGAGACTGTACATGTGAACACATGGCCTAGTAATAAACATAAAAAAGCATAACACTGCACATCTGTTCACAACTAGTTCGAATATGGGGTGGATGTGCAGTACCCCGCCACAGCCATTCCATTGATGTAGTTTTACAAATCAGCACATCTGGCTGCCACCAACAACAGGAACAGCTATTTGGTGGGAATTAGTATTGCAGCCCTATTGATCAGATATTGTTGACCTATCCCAAAGATAGGAAATCAATATAATAGTCCTGGACAACCACTTTAAACTCTGTGTTTATAAAAATGTTTGTACTGAAGATGGGTGATGACCATTAAATAAATATATGTACATGGCACATCAGCATATGAGGGGTATGACTGTAATGGGCGAGGTGACATAAAGTTTATTGGTATAGCAGGAAATTAATAATGAAGAAAAATCAATGTACAGATAAATCTTTATATGCTAATAGGGACGCTACTATCCAGAAAAAAATGCTAATAAAGGTGTAAAATGCAATATTAAAATGTGCACAAAAATACATTAAGTGCACAAAATATGTGACCAACAAGTATACAGCATGTGCATATACGGACAAATGTGCAAAGTAATTACTGATGAAATACAAGGTAAAGTAATATGCTCCTGCTCTCCTGACGAAGGCAACATGCCGAAACGTGCGTTGGGGAGGGCGCCCATTCAGGAGACCAGGAGCATATTACATTGTAAGTTATCACATAATTTTGGATTTATATATTCTTTACTCTCATTACATGGTTTTTTGCTTTGGTCTTGAGGTGGATGTTGCATACATACTGACACCTATTGGTGTCCTTGGCACTTGCACTTTACCTTGTATTTCATCAGTAGTTACTATGCACATTTGTCCATATATGCACGTGCTATATACTTGTTGGTCACATATTTTTTGTGCACTTAATGTATGATGTTTTATGCATATTATTGTGATTTTAGCACATTTTAATATTGCATTTTTCACCTTTATTAGCAATTTTTTCTGGATAGTAGCGCCCCTACTAGCATATAAAGATTTTATCTGTACATTGATTTTTCTTCATTATTAATTTCCTGATATACTAATAAACTTTATGTCACCTATTTAACATTATAGACTTATTGTCGGTTTTGTTCTTTGTCTTTTTTGTTGTTTAAATTTCCGACTGTCCTGTTGTTTTCAGTTTGTCCATTTAGTCGGCCAGCAAATATACCACTTGGTTTTTGATATATGGAATTTGGTTATATCCATTGATTTGCAAAAATTGCTGTGCTTTTATACTCCCTTTGGTGTTTTTGGTTTATTGTAATGGGCAAGACAGATGTTAAGGAACCTGACTACAAAAGGAGATAACCTTTATGGATCCTTCCTTCATCTACTTGTGGGAGATTTTATTGTGACATCAGCAAATATTTGAGGATGTTCTAACATATATTTATTTCTCCAACCAATGGGATGTATGATAATGCTATATGAAACACCGCCAGTTTTCTTATTTCCCATCTCTTCTCCCTTTTATTTATTACGCTTTTATTTTTATAGCACCTGACGCTTCCATTGTTGGCCGTCTCCCTGCTCTCCTCCTTTGGGTCATCTATGCTTTATGGCTACAACTTAGCAGTAGTGAATTCTCCAACAGAGGTAAGAGAAAACATTAATGAGCTATTGTATCTGAAGCCTTGTGCACAAGCAGTATATATACACTTACACAACCAAGTTGTATTTATTGGAGAATTCTTTACTAGGGATGAGCGATCTCGTACTGAAAAGTTTGGGGTCCTCACATAAGTGTCTGGTACCGAACCCGAACATGGACTTTTTACTGTATGTCCAGTTTCCTGTCTAGGTTCATGGATGTCATTGGCCAGCGCAGCACGTGACCCCGCTTTATAAAGGCTGGATCACGTGTGCCGCCTCCATTATGCTCTTATTAGTGTAGAGATAGGACGCAGCTGGAGTGAGGGACAGTTAGTGACTGCGCATTCAGTAAAAAAAAAATGCTGTGTGTACTCTATACCCATATCTGTGCAAGTACTGTGCTTAAAACCGCTGTGTTTACTCTGCAACCCCCACCTGTCTAAGTACTGTCCTTTAAGCAGTTGTGTGTACTCTGCAAGCCATATCTGTAGGAGTACTGTGTACTCTGCACCCACCCACCTGTACGAGTATTGTCTTTTAAGCCGCTGTGTGCACTTTGCACCCATATCTGTGGGAGTACTGTTATTAAAGCCGCTGTGTATACTCTGAACCACTCCGCCTGTGGAAGTATTGTCCTTTAAGCCCCTTGCCTGTGGGAGTACTGTCTTTTAAGCTACTGTGTGCACTCTGCACCCCCCTGCCTGTGGGAGTATTGTCCTTTAAGCCACTGTGTGTGTTCCTCCTATATCTGTGGAAATACTGTCCTTTAAGCCGCTGTGTGTACTCTGCACCACCCGCCTGTGGGAGTACTGTCCTTTAAGTCTCTGCGTGTACTCTGCACCACCCGCCTGTGGGAGTACTGTTAATTTAAGGCACTGTGTGTTTTCTAGTAATCTGAGAAATAATTGGCATCAGCCATCTCGTTGCCATTAGTAAGCAAAATAAATAACTTTTCAGGACCTCTGTGTGTTTTCTAGTAGTTTTGCAAACCAATATACCGTATTTTTCAGACTAATTTTTTGGGGAATATGGGAGGTGCATCTTATAGTTCGAATGCAAGCTTACCTGGGGGTTGTGGCAGTGGTGGAGCAGGGTCCCTTCAGCCATGGAGCTGGCGGCAGCAGAAATGTGGTGATGCTGCGGCCCAGTGTCGGTGGTGAGCAGAGCAGAGTGCATCATTGGTTTTCCGGCGGCCATCTTACCAAAGCTGTGGCTGCCGGAGGCAGCGTGTGGGCAGATTGGGATCTTGGCCCAGCCGAGTAAAATTCCATTATCCCTAGCTAAAGTATTCATGCCTGGTTGCCTGCTTTTAACAATAATTTTTTCAAAGGAAATACTTAAGGCAACAGCCATGGAGAGGTGTCCAAAGGCAAAGTGACTGGGACTGGCAGTAGCAATCCTTGTGGCTGACTGCTATCTGTATACAGAATCAAGATATGAGTTTTTTATCTGTGGCTGCTCTACTGTACGCTACTGAAGATAAAAGTTTGGCTCTGTGGGTGAAATTTCTATGCTTATAATGTATGGGTACTCTGCCCCATGCTCTGTGGGTGAAATTTTTAATTGGACTGTAAGTAACTATCCTCAGTCTCTTTGGTGGCACTGTTAAAATTGTGTGTGTTATTCATTTACTTCCGTTTTTACCACGATTGTTATGGTGACAGAACCCTTTAAGTAATTTCCGTATTCACATTTGTTTGCAGGGCAATTGTCCTGCTCTTACTCCCATTAACTTCATTTTGCAGCCCCTAGCCCTGACTATGACCATTTTACAGCCATTTTGAATCACCGAAGTTTGGATCCCCATTGACTTCTATTAGGTTCAGGGCCACGGTCAAGTTTGAACCCGAACCAAACTTTTTACTGCATGTTCGTTGAACCTGGCGAACCTGAACATCCACATGTTTGATCATCTCTACTCTGTATCAGAGAACATTAGGACAGTCTAACATGATGCCTCTTACTTGACCAAATATTTTGATCTCTTTTTTCTCTCATACAGACCATAAAATGCTTGCATATTTATAGTCAACTGCTAAAATTCTGGCTGTCTACAGTCACCACTAGGGGGAGTTTAGGAGCTTACTGCATACTATTATATTATTGAGTATAGCAGTATGCAGTATCTCTTATGTTCACTAAAATACCCAATGATACCCCAATGTACCGCTCACTAAAATAGCAATTATTAGCATTCTGTAGCTTCTAAGCTCCCTCTAATGGAATGTTCTAGGATGCAGTGGCTCTCAAGCTCCCTCTAGTGGTGAATGAAAACAATCATTTGCTCCTATGCTCGCTTTAGTGTTGTATGCTAACATGCAGTACCTTCTAAGCTCCCTACCGTTATGTATACTTAGTATAGACAAAAAACCCCAATGGCAAATATGCCGGTTGGTACAATACCAAAAATCCCAAACAGGAAAAGAAGAACACCCGCTCCAAGAAGACATGTGTAGCAGGAGAAAACAAAGGAGCAACCAGGTGAATCAAGTACAATCAATCTTTATTCAAAAAGTACATCATATCAAGTATATCGCAATCAGTATTACAAAAAAACAGAACAGAATGGAACCAAATGTACCGCAGGAAAGCCACCCCACAGTGCTAACGCATGCATAAAACAGCATACTAGAATAGATATATATTTAAAGTGCAAGTGCATAAATTATTGCAAATTGCCTCTTCAAACAAAGAGGACTTGTACTCTATAGCGCCACCTATTGGAAGTGCAAATGGAGATTCTGATTTGGCTTTTATCCTAAGTCATATTACAAGACTCGTTAAAGGGTTGATTGTGACTTGTAGGATCGCTACTTCCAATAGGTGGCGCTATAGAGTACAAGTCCTCTTTGTTTGAAGAGGCAATTTGCATATTAAATTATTGCATGCATTATCTGGCAAAGCTACTGGTGCATGGATCCACCATATCAGTAAAGGTATCAGTGTCCATATATGAACAGGAACCAAAAGCGCCAAGAAACTCACCAGATGAATTAAAGCACTGTGGGTGTCCCTGGGCCAGGTATAAACAGACCTGCGGTACATTTGGTTCCATTCTGTTCTGTTTTTTGTAATACTGATTGCGATATACTTGATATGATGTACTTTTTGAATAAGATTGATTGTACTTGATTCACCTGGTTGCTCCTTTGTTTTCTCCTGCTACACACGTTGTTGTATACTTGTATGCATTAGCTCCCAGACTCTTTCTAGTGGTGAAAATTAGCATTTTAGCACCTCTTAAATTCCCTTTTAGTGTTATTTACTAGTAAGCTGTAGCTCCTAAACTCCCTCTAGTGATGTACACTACCATGCAGTAGCTTCTATGCTCCATCTAGTGGTGTACACAAGCATGCAGTAGCTCATATGCTCCCTCTAGTGGTGTACCAAACATGCAGTTGCTTCTATGCGCAATCTAGTACTGTACACAAGCATGCAGTGGCTCATATGCTCCCTCTTGTCGTGTACACTAGCATGCAGTAGCTTCTATGCTCCCTCTAGTGGTGTACACTAGATTGCAGTAGCTTCTATGCTCCCTCTAGTGGTGTAAACTAGAACGCAGTCGCTTCTATGCTCAATCTAGTACTGTACACAAACATGCAGTAGCTCATAACCTCCCTCTAGTGGTGTACACTAGCATGCAGTAGCTTCTATGCTTCCTCTAGTGGTGTACCAAACATGCAGTAGCTCCTATACCCTGTAGGAGTGTACACACATACTAGCATGTAGTAGCTCCTATGCTGCCTCTAGTGGAGTACACTACTGTACAATAGCTTCTATGCACCCTCTAGTGGTGTACACTACTGTACATTAGCTTCTATGCACCCTCTAGTGGTGTACACTACTGTACATTAGCTTCTATGCACCCTCTAGTGGTGTACACTACTGTACATTAGCTTCTATGCACCCTCTAGTGGTGTACACTAGCATGCAGGAGCTCATAAGCTCTGTCAGTGGTGTGTGTTAATGTGCCTTAGTTCCTGTGCTCCCTTTAATAGAATTTACTAGCATGCAGTAGCTCCTATACCCTGTAGGGGTGTACACACATACTAGCATGTAGTAGCTCCTAAGCACCCTCTAGTGGTGTACCAAACATGCAGTAGCTCCAAAGCTCTCTCTAGTAGTGTGCGGTAGCTGCTAAGCTCCCTTCCTTGGTGTATACTAGCGAGCCGAAGCTACTGTGCTCCCTCTTGTGATGGCTGCACAAATCTGGAACACTGACATTACAATTAATAAAACCTATTGGTGTTAAAAGTTAGACATGAACTTAATTAAAAGAAAAAAAATCTTCTACCTCAGCAGTGTTTTCATTTCGCTTTGCCTGAAGCATGTTCCTAATACAGATAACTGAAGAGCTCTTACAGGGAATGCTTCATGCAAAATACGAGTTTATGCTTGGGATTAAGTGTGACCTAAGTCATGTGTTTGAACCTGATTATAAAGAATGTAGTCAATTATCATCAGTGTCAGCAAGGGTGGATTAAGGGTAGCCAGGGCCCCGGGCTGTTCAGACTCTGTGGGTTCCCCCGGTCATGTGACGGGGTCAAGCGACGGGGTCATCAAATACCTGAAACAGATTATTCCAGGCGCCTCCACCCCTTGAACTGTCCACAGTCCACTGCTGTCTCTTGGAAAAACTCCACTTCTCACCTATCACACATTAACAGTTCCCATTACCAGATCACACATATAGCCAGCAGCTTTTGTTTTGGCCAAAAGATTTTTTAAGCCGCCACCATAACACAGTAGACACTTTTGGCCGGGCTCTACTCTACTGTAACCTATTAAATATTTGTTAAAATATGAAATACAATTTAGGTGTATTTTTATTTATTTTTCAATTTTTAAAATGACCAATAACACCACATACAAGGGACAAATACCATCAGACCACATATTACCACGACAGTGATCGAATAATATCACATACAAAGAACAAATACCACACCATGACCAGAGCACATATTACCACCACAAAGTGACCAAATAGTACATACAAGGGTCAAATACCGCAACACCATGTCCAAACACATATTACCACCACATAGTGACTGAATACTACAATACTGATCAGTAATAAAAAAAACACAATACTATCACCATAAGTGCCATTTATACACAGGAGATCTGTACTTAGCATGCAGTGTCTGTGTACAGGTAATACAGTGATCACTGGTGACATTATACATAGGACTTCTGTATATAGTATACATTGTATAGCGTCAGTGTATAGGTAGCAGACTGACTCACCAGTGAAGTCTCTAGGTGAAGTCCTTCATCTTTGTTTTTCATCTTTCATCCAGCACAGACCGCCATCACTTCTTCCAGCCAGGGCTCATCTCTGCAGGAAATAACAGTTATCTCGAGCTCCGCTTGCAGAACACATTACTTAATTTTTCCCAACTTCAACATTACACCACATCACTCTACACAGTAACAGGACCGCCCCCCCCATTTAAACAGTATACTCAAAAAATAAAAAATACATCACTGCAGTAATATCCCTTAATTAGCCCCTATGGTAATAATATTCCCCATCCTGGCCCCCGTGTGTCTCATTCCTGGCTTCAGCCATATGTTCTCCCATCCTGCCCTCATGAATATCCATTCTGCCCCATATGATCTCCCCATCCTACCCCATCTGTCTCCATCCTGCCCCATGATCCTGCACGATCTGTCTCAACCCTGCCCCATCTGTCTCCAATCCTGCCCCCATGTCTCCAATCATGCCCGTATCTCCATTCTGCCCCCTAAGTCTCCAATCATGCCCCCATGTTTGCAATCCTGCGCCATCTGTCTCCAATCCTGCCCTCAGTGTCTCCAATCCTGCCCTCAGTGTCTCCAGTCATGTCCCCAGTGTCTCCAATCATGCCCCATATCTCCATTCTGTCCCGTGTCTCCAATCATGCCCGTATCTCCATTCTGCCCCCTAAGTCTCCAATCATGCCCCCATGTTTGCAATCCTGCCCCATCTGTCTCCAATCCTGCCCCCAGTGTCTCCAATCCTGCCCCCAGTGTCTCCAATCCTGCCCCCAGTGTCTCCAGTCATGCCCCCAGTGTCTCCAATCATGCCCCGTATCTCCATTCTGCCCTGTGTCTCACATTCTGCCCCATGTCCAGAATTCTGCCCCATGTCTCACAGTCTGCCCCATGTCCAGCATTCTGCCCCATGTCTCACAGGCTGCCCCATGTCCAGCATTCTGCCCCATGTCTCACAGTCTGCCCCCATGTCTCACAGTCTGCCCCCATGTCCAGCATTTTGCCCCATGTCTCACAGTCTGCCCCCATTTCCAGCATTCTGCCTCATGTCTCACAGTCTGCCCCATGTCCAGCATTCTGCCCCCATGTCTCACAGTCTGCCCTCATGTCCAGCATTCTGCCCCATGTCTCACAGTCTGCCCCCATGTCAGGCATTCTGCCCCCATGTCTCACAGTCTGCCCCCGTGTCCAGCATTCTGCCCCTGTGTCTCAGTCTGCCCCCATTTCCAGCATTCTGCCCCATGTCTCACAGTCTGCCCCATGTCCAGCATTCTGCCCCCATGTCTCACAGTCTGCCCTCATGTCCAGCATTCTACCCATGTCTCACAGTCTGCCCCATGTCCAGCATTCTGCCCCTGTGTCTCAGTCTGCCCCATGTCTCACATTCTGCCCCCGTGTCCAGCATTCTGCCCCCATGTCTCACAGTCTGCCCTATGTCAAGCATTCTGCCCCATGTCTGTCTGCCCCCATGTCCAGCATTCTGCCCCATGTCTCACAGTGTGCCCCCATGTCCAGCATTCTGCCCCATGTCTCACAGTCTGCCCCATGTCCAGCATTCTGCCCCATGTCTCAGTGTGCCCCCATGTCCAGCATTCTGCCCCATGCCTTACAGTGTGCCCCCATGTCCTGCATTCTGCCCCATGTCCAGCATTCTGCCCCCATGTCTCACAGTCTGCCCCATGTCTCACAGTCTGCCCCATGTCCAGCATTCTGCCCCATGCCTCACAGTGTGCCCCCATGTCCAGCGTTCTGCCCCATGCCTCAGTGTGCCCCCATGTCCAGCATTCTGCCCCCATGCCTCAGTCTGCCCCCATGCCCAGCATTCTGCCCCATGCCTCACAGTGTGCCCCCGTGTCCAGCATTCTGTCCCATGCCTCACAGTCTGCCCCATGTCCAGCATTCTGCCCTCATGTCTCACAGTCTGCCTCATGTCCAGAATTCTGCCCCCCTGCCCCCATGTCTCACAGTCTGCCCCATGTCCAGCATTCATGTCCCCATGTCTCACAGTCCGCCCCCCCGTGTCCAGCAGGCAGCATTCTTCCCCCATGTCCAGTCTGTCCCCCGGTCCCGAGTCTCACAGGCTGCCCCACCGCTCAATAAAAAAAAAAGTTCTTCTTACCTTGCCGTGCTCCTACGGCGAAGACCGTTCCCTCCACAAGCGCGCACTCGCCGGCGACTGACAATGATGTCAGATGCCGGCGACGTGCGCTCTGCGGCTGATGTCAGCTGCCAGCCTACGATTGGCTGGCGGCTGTTAACTATTAAAGTGCGGACGCCCGCACGTCAATAGCGTTAAAATGCCACAGCGTGCCGCCGCTAAGGGCCCGGTTTAGCCTGCTGGCTGCCGGTAGGTGCCCGGTGAACAGAAGAGACGGGGTCCGATGCGGACCCCCTCTGCCACCGGGCCCCATATGCCAGTCAGGACAGTAATGCCCTGATGGCGGCCCTGTGGTGGGCCCCCCACACCACTGGGCCCTGGGCGGTAGCCCATATTGACCCTCTGGTAATCCGCCCCTGAGTGTCAGCCAGGATCCTTGCTGTGTTACCCGGCCACTCTCACATTGTTTCTCGTCATGTGTTTACACACATCTAAGTAGAGTGCTTTTGCGTAGCAGATCCTCACGTGTATTATTTATTGCCTCCATATCTTATTACAGTCTAGTATACTAAATATTGCTTGTTATATTATAAAACATTTTTCTCTTAATTCGGTAATGACTCTCATACCTTAACATTAGCTAATTCATTGTGTTCCAGCACATTAAAGCTTTTTACAATAACACCTGGCTCCAGAGATACGGAGAATCCCTTCCATCAAGCTCATTAACCATTTTATATGCCTTGACTGTGTCTATATTCGCAATTGGTGGCATGTTGGGGTCACTCCTTGTTGGTGCTCTGGTCTCCAGATTTGGACGGTAAGATTTTCCTTACCCTTTCTGCCATGTTTCTAAAAATTGGTCTATATTCAGTATTGGCTCACAGCTGATTTATTATTTTTTCCCAGTGTTTAGGTCACACATATGGTAAACCAAAAGGGTCATTTATGGGCAGCCAGCTCATTTTAAACTCATTTTCAAGATTTAGCAGGGACCCTTTGCAGACCCCACTGCCTTCGGACAATGGGAACACTAATGCTTAAGGGTCAATTTAATTTTTCCTCTTCTAACTTTTTTTTTTACTTTTCTGTCAACACGGCCATATGAATGTTTTGTTTTTTGTTTATTTTTTTTAACAAGTTATTTTGATTTGCACCATTAATTTTACAATGTAATGTCCTGACAAACTGGACATAAATTCCAATTCCACCATTATTATTTTTTCAATTACGGTAATGCCAAACTTGTGTGCTTTTATATTATTTTAGCAACTTTAAAAAAATCTGCAATTTGGTAACATTACAAAAAAATGAATCAATAAATGAATTTTGGTTTGTGTTGTCTTTTTCCCAAATCCATAACTATTTTATTTTAGCATCGATGGAGCTGTGTGAGCGCTTGTTTTTTCTGTGCTGAACTGTATTTTTTTAATAGTACTATTTTGGGGAGCACAATATGTTTTGATCATTTGTCATTGCTTTTTCTTGGAGGAGGTGCAGTGAGCAAAAAATTGCATTTTTCCCCCTTTAAGCCATTTACCTCACAGGATAAAAAAATATATATTTTTCACAGATCAGACTTTTACGAACATGGGAATATTAAATATATTTTATTAAATTTCTTTTAAGTAAATGATGGTGGTTTTACATTTTTGTTTTATTTTTCCTTTTATTTTTTAAAACGTTTTTATTTTCCTTTTCAATGTATTTTTTTAGGTTCTGACTGTTTAATTAGTTGTACTATAGTGTAATACTTCTTGGCTTCGAATGCGTAACAAAATGGTATTTTTATTAACTTTCAGCAGGCACCACTCAATCACGTCAAGGAGGGGCTAAAAAATGTCCCATCGGGATCATGCCTCTTAAATGCCGTAAATCTCTGACAAAAGCATTTAAGTGGTTTAGCCACAGTGCTTAGAGCTAGCTCCGATTGCTGCTGCTAGAGACAGGTGTTGGCTGTATAACACAGCAGGCACCTGTTATGTATGGAGAGAGGTCAGCTCTTGAGCCCGCTGCATATACCCACACTCCTTCCATGACGTAATACTATATCATCGAGAAGGAGTGGTTTACAGGATGTCCCTCTGCTGGAACCCTCAGAAATCACCTGATATTTGGGGGAAAACAATCAGTAAGTGTCTTAATTTTCTTGCAGCACCTCCTGTCACGCTGTCACTGCGTACAGGAGGTCAGGGTCCTATGCTGACCCTAAACTGGGGCCCTGACTAATCCCTCTACCTGGAGGTACTGTTAATGGTACAGAGGTCCAGGCCACCAGCGTAACCCTATCTCCTGAGAATCCCTGAACCTCAGTAATCTAGTCCTGAGAAGGACCCCGATCACAACAGTAGGGGACAGGGTAGTAAATGCTTATACACAGTACTAGCCGAACGAGACAATACAAGGGAAAACCAAAAACCACCTTGCATACAAAAACTCACACCACAATAACAGAGGGAACACAAACGGGTAAGGAGATAAATGATAAAGCGAGGAAGGGAAAAAAACCACACCGAGTACACTTCACTCCAAACTCTTCAATACCACGATCCGCTCTGATGGTCTGTATGAAATGCTTTCACCGACAACTACCCTATCAGACCGGCAGGTATTTGAAGGAGTCCCAATACTGCAGAATTAACTGCAGCTGGGTGAGGCTGGGCCTCGTCTAGCACAGAGAGAGAGAATTAACTCCCTCACTGCCGAAAAACACCAAGCACCAAAAACTCAGCTGCGAGAAGTCAGGCTGTGCAATCGCGACGATCTTCGTGGTGACACACCCGTGACAGTACCCCCCCTCTACGAGGGGCCTCCAGACCCTCAGGGCCAGGTTTATCCGGGTGAGTCGTGTGGAAGGCCCGAATTAATCGGTCTGCGTTAATAACCGACGCAGGAACCCACATCCTCTCCTCAGGACCATACCCCTTCCAATGAACCAGGTACTGAAGGGACCGGCGATTAAAACGTGAATCGACGACTTTCGATACCTGAAACTCCAAGTTACCATTGACCACCACTGGAGGAGGAGGTAAAGGTGACGGTATCACCGGCGCCACATACCTCTTAAGCAAAGAAATGTGGAACACGTTGTGAATTTTAAACGTAGGGGGGAGTCAAGACGGAATGCCACCGGATTAATTATAGAACTGATCCTGTACGGCCCGATGAACCTGGGACCCAGTTTCCAGGAGGGAACCTTAAGTTTTATATTCTTGGTAGACAACCATACCCGATCGTTCACACTTAGGTCCGGACCAGACACTCTCCTCCTATCAGCCATACGTTTGTATCGGTTCCCCATAGTACTCAGATTATTCAGCACCCCTCTCCACACTGAAGCGAGTGATGACGAAAATCGTTCCTCCTCAGGAACCCCCGAAGAGCCCCCCCTACTGAAAGTACAAAACTGGGGGTGAAAACCATATGCCCCAAAAAACGGGGACTTACCAGTGGACTTGCTCTGCCTATTATTAAGAGCAAACTCCGCCAGAGGTAAGAAAGAAGCCCAGTCCTCCTGGTTCTCTGACACAAAACACCGGAGATATGTCTCCAAGCTCTGGTTCAGACGTTCCGTCTGACCATTGGTCTGAGGATGAAAAGCCGATGAAAACGATAAATGCATCCCCGCCGTGTACAAAATGCCTTCCAGAATTTGGATACAAACTGAGACCCCCGATCCGACACCACATCGGAGGGTACCGCGTGAAGCCTCACAATCTCCCCAATGAACACCTGCGCAAGAGTTTTAGCATTAGGAAGAGCAGGAAGAGCGATAAAATGTGCCATCTTGCTGAACCTGTCCACTACGAGTATGACCGTTTTACCCGAAGACGGCGGGAGGACCGTAGTAAAGTCCATAGACAGATGAGTCCAAGGACGCTCCGGGATCTTCAAAGGTAAGAGGGCCCCAGACGGACGGGTATGTGGTGTTGTGAATGTGTTGGAAATGAATTCTGAGCAGAAGCTCCCTCTGGTGGTTGCAAACAGTACTGAACTATTCAATGAAGATTGTGAAGATTGGCAATCAGGTTTTACAGACTGGTCTTATATAGGGGAGGTTCCCTCCCATCGGGGTTGCTGGTGATCAATTGTTCTTGTCTCAACTTTGGTTCCTGGTTCACTTGGAAGCTTGCTGTGTCTTGCCTGCATCTTCTGCTAACAGATAAGATATTTTCTGCTTTTATTTTGTGCTTGCTTTTTGCATTTTGTCCTGCACTTCTGTGGAGGTCAGCCAGGTCCCCTCTGGGGGGCTTGTGTTCCTCTCAGTTTATCTGAGCCACTGTTATTTGTTCATTTGCCTTTTCCAGTTTTGTTACACCAGAGAACTAATTTAGGTGGTAGAGGTCGTGTGATCTCAGGTGTTTTTGCAATTAGTGAGTTGGTATTTTTTTAGGGTTTTTTTGGATTGCAGTAAGTGTCCTTCCTATCCTTTTCTTTCTAGGAAGATTGGGCCCCAACTTTTGCTCATACTATTTTCTGTCTGTGTCTGTATTTCCTCTTGTCTAACCGCCATTACATGTTTGGGGGCTTCCTATGTTCTTGGGGATCTGCTCCGGGGCAGATAGTTTTCCTCTTTCTATCTTTAGGTGTAGTTAGCTTCTCAGGCTGTGACGAGGCGTCTAGGACCAACGTAGGTACGCTCCACGGCTGCCTTTAGTTGTGTTGGTTAGTCAGGATACTGCAATCCAGTAGATTCCAACCTCTCTGGTGTATTGCCTTTTTTGCCTGCTCTCCTCAGCTACCAAATCATAACAATGTGGGGTCTTAGAGCGCGCACAAACCCCACAGGACGCAACAAAAGTTACCACCTCCCTATGTAAGTTAGGCCACCAAAACTGACGCGAGAGGAGATCCACAGTTGCTTTACTCCCTGGGTGTCCTGCCAAAGCTGAGTTATGGTGTGCCTCGATCACCTTTTGTCGCAACTGATCTGGAACAAACAGTCTCCCTGGAGGTCCAACAGGGGCGTCCCCCTGAGCCTCCAATACCTCCTCCTCAAGCTCAGAGCATACTGCCGACACCACCACCCCCTCCTGAAGGATAGGAACCGGTCATCCGTATTCCCGGCCCCAGGGAAACTACGAGATAAGGCA
>JARQOD010000003.1:557857968-557898668 GCA_033576555.1 Oophaga sylvatica
GTAACATGTAAATTTTAGATTAAGATTTTGCAAATTATTAGGTCCACACCATCAGGCTCTTTCGTCCCCTCTCCCTCAGAGTAGCGGTAATATATCGGACACCAGGCTCGCCCACACAGTTCCTTGACCACTTCTCTGCCTGGCTGCCGCACTTTCATGTCCTCAGAAGTACCAACCCTTATCCTTGGAGACTTCAACATCCCCATTAACAGCCCTACTTCCACACTCAAAACACATTTGTTCAGAGCGGCCTATCACATTCACTAATCAAAGTCATTCTATGTGTAACTGTGTGTGTGTGTAGCCCATTCACTATCTCCATCCATCCCTCACTCCCTGAAAATGGCTGGACCATCATTGTAAATACACCATTGTATATAAACAACTGTACTTTGGAGCTCCCCCTCCTCATTGTAGATTGTAAGGTCTCACGAGCAGGGGCGGCTTATATTGCTTTAATTATTGTATTGTTAACGTTGTCACTTATGACTTGTGTTATGAAACTGTTAAACTGTACAGCGCTGCGGAATCTGTTGGCGCTATATAAATAAAGATTATTATAGTAGAGGCCCACTCAGTAGTGTGAAGTGAACGGCGCAAATTGCGAGTTGATTGCGACTGATGCAGCTGATACTCCATTACTGCTGGCTGCTGCTCACACAACCGCTCCAACATATGTAACGTGGAATTCCACCTGGTGGGTACGTCACATATGATGCGATGTTCAGGAAGGCAAAATCTGCGTTGCAGAGCTGCAATGCGCGATCTGGCCATGGTGGAACGTCGTAAGTTAGCGCACTGTAGGCGACCTTGTGCAGCAGTGAATCAAGATCCGGATAGTCCCTCAAAAAACTGTGGACGACAAAGTTTAGCACATGTGCCAGACATGGTATGTGAGTGACTTGCCTAGGCCCAGACCTGACACCAGATTTCGGCCATTGTCACACACTACCAAGCCTGGCTGGAGATTCGCTGGCAAAATACACATGTCGCTCTCTTGCTTTATGGCATTCCAGAGCTCCAGCGCTGTGTGGCTTTGATTCCCCATGGAAATTAATTTCAGGACGGCCTGTTGACGTTTGGCCACGTCTGTGCTCATATCGGTCAACAGGCTCGCTGTCTGGGTGTTATGTTTGACACCAATCTCTCCTTCACCTCCCATATACAATCTGTTGCCCGCTATTGCCGCCTACACCTAAAGAACATCTCTCCCGAATCCAAGACTTCTCCCGCGCTGCGCCAATACTGTGGAATGCTGTACCCCAAGAAATTAGAACTATCCACAATTTGCATGTTATTGGGCGCTCACTCAAAACACATTTCTTCAAGGTCTTCCCTCTCCTAGTGTATCCTCACCCATCCCTGTAGACTCTGAGCCCTTGCGGGCAGGGTCCTCTCTCCTTCTGTACTTGTGTGTGCCTTGTATTGCTCATGTTTACTGTACTTGTCTATACTTGCCCCTCTTCACATGTAAAGCGCCATGGAAAAAATGGTGCTATAAAAATCTATAATAATAATAGCGGCCTATCACCTTCACTAATCAAAGTCATTCTATGTGTAAGTGTGTGTGTGTAGCCCATTCACTATCTCCATCCATCCCTCACTCCCTCAAAATGGCTGGGCCATCATTCTAAATACACCATTGTATATAAACACCTGTACTTTGTATCTCCCCCACATATTTGTAAATTGTAAGCTCTCACGAGCGTGTGCGGATTATATTGCTTTCATTATTGTATTGGTAACGTTGTTACTTATGACTTGTGTTCGGAAACTGTTAAACTGTAAAGCGCTGCGTAATCTGTTGGCGCTATATAACTAAAGATTCTTATTAAGCGTTCACGGGTCCATGTGGAGGTAGACCGTGACGGCTCCTGCAACGATGTTTCTGAGGAACTGGAGAAGGAGGAGTCAATGTGTACAGACTTGATTCCCGCAATCCTTGTAGTTGCCTGAACACGTATAGCGCCACTCGCAAGATCTGTACCCGGCTCCACAACATTGACCCAATGGCAGTAAGGGAAAGGTATCGTCCCTGGCCATGGGTACTGGTCCACGCAGCAGTGGTCAGGTGGACATTGCTACTGACGGAGTTTAGTAGCGCATGTTTAATTTTAACCTCAACAACATGGTTTTGCAGACCAGGGACGGCTTGCCTGCTGAAATAAAATCAGCTTGGCACATTGTATTGTGGGACTGCCAATGCCATTAAGTTCCGTAAACTGTCAGTCTCCACCAGCCTGAATGACAGCATTTCAAGGGACAGGAGTTTTGCAATGCCAGCATTCAGAGCCTGTGGTCGTGGATGGTTTGCCGAGATTGGGCCTACACCCGATACGCCACAACCTGACACCCACAGATAAACAAGCCATAAAATCTCTGAAAGATAACCCCAACATTATTATTAAACAAGCAGATAAGGGGGGTGCTATCGTTATTATGAATAAGACCCAATCTATTGCCGAAATTCATAGACAACTGTCAGTTAACCTAACCTACAGACAACTCAATTGTGACCCTACATTTTACATCTGTCAAAAAATTGATCGTATCCTGACAAAACATCTTTAATTGATCACTATAGACTGTAAGACTATGACATTCCTTAATATTCAATACCCCATCACCCCTATTTTCTACACACTCACAAAAATCAACAAAAAACTACATTATCCACCCGCATACCCTAGAGGGATAATTCTCCGTGTTCTACAGTATCACCCAAATGTTTAACATGTTGCCTAATTCCTATTGTAAGCTTTTCAGGGGATATAGCTCTGGGATCGCCGTCTTGGGGAGACGGAGTGGCATAAAGAGACCAGTCACAGACAGTGGTTCTGTTAAAAACTGGCCGCAACCAGTTTTATTAAAGTCCACAGCAAACAGAACATAAATTAAAACAAAATCATAAACATAAAGCCTAGGCGTGTCCCGCCACTAATTACACTTAGATAGATTTTCCCTTTCTATCCGGGTCCAGACTCTAATAGCCTGTGCCCAAAACAACACATATGTTCAGTAGTTACCAGCGTGCAGCTCACATGAGGCTCCAATGGCGTCTGAAGTCAGATCCAGACTGAGAGATAGAGCCCCATCTGAACTTCTCAAGCAGGTACTTATGGCTGCCTAATTAAGCAGCTGTGTTCACTCCGGGTTGCACTGCAAACCTGTCCCAGATAGGAATGGAATGAACACCGCACTGACAACCTATTTTATGCGCCCCAGCTAAGAAACCTGGCGAGATATACACGCCGTCCAGCACACACCCCTTCACTGTCTCACATATCCCCCCCCTCTTCTCCAGACCGGAGGACTGGTCAGAAATTCCGAAGAGACAGTGAACTCTGGACAAGGCATCAGCATTACCCTGTAATTTCCCAGGTCTATGCTCAACCGAGAAATTGAACTCTTGAAGTGAAAGGAACCACCTTGTCACCCTGGCATTCCTTTCCTTGTTCTGCTTCATCCATGTCAGAGGAGCATGGTCTGATTGCAATTTAAATCTCCTACCCAAGAGGTAATACCGTAGGGAGTCCAGCGCCCATTTGATTGCGAGGCACTCTCGCTCCACAATGGCATAATTTTGTTCAGCCAGTGTCATTTTCGACTTAGATACAGGACTGGGTGTTCTTCACCCTTCACGACCTGTGATAACACTGCCCCTAACCCCACATTAGAGGCATCAGTTTGAACAAGAAACTCTTCCCTGAAATTAGGGGTGATCAGAACTGGTCTTTGACACAAAGCCATTTTCAACGACAGAAATGCTTTTTCTGCCTCCGGATTCCAATTTATCATTTTGGACTTCCCCCCCTTTTGTCAGGTCAGTCAATGGGGCAGCAATGGAGGCATAATTTGGTACGAATCTGCGATAGTACCCAGTGATGCCCAAAAATGCTTTGACCTGTCGTTTTGTGAGGGGTACAGGCCAGTTTCGAATTGCCTCTACCTTATCGATTTGTGGCTTGATCAGCCCTCTGCCAATCACATAGCCCAAGTACTTGGCCTCTTCTAGGCCAATTGCACATTTCTCTGGGTTTATGTTCAGCCCAGCTCCGCCTATCGAGTCTAAGACGGCTTGTACCTTAGCGAGGTGGCTCTCCCAATCAGAACTGAAAATTACCACATCATCCAGGTAGGCAGCTGCATAGGCTTGATGCGGGCGTAGGATCTGGTCCATAAGCCTCTGAAAGGTAGCTGGGGCTCCATGCAACCCGAATGGCATCACCAGATACTGAAACAAACCTTCCGGGGTTGCAAAGGCCGTTTTTTCTTTTGCCTCCTCAGATAGGGGTATCTGCCAGTACCCTTTTGTCAGAACGAGGGTTGTAATATAACGGGCACCCCCTAACCTCTCGATTAGCTCATCTACCCGTGGCATCGGGTATGCGTCAAACTTTGACACTTCGTTCAACTTTCTGAAATCATTACAGAACCTCCAGGTTCCATTAGGTTTTGGGATCAGAACAATCGGGCTACACCACTCGCTTTGGGCCTCCTCAATGACCCCGAGGTCTAGCATGCGTTTGATTTCAGTAGAGACTATCTTTCTGCGGGCTTCTGGAATTCTGTACGGTTTTATTTTGACCTTAGTACCGGGCTCAGTCTCGACATGGTGTTTTACGAGAGAAGTCCGGCCGGGCAAGTCAGAAAACCTCTGCCGATTTTTCTGCAGAAACTCCCGTACTTCCTGTTTTTGGTGCACGGACAATGTCTCACCAATGGTCACAGGAGGTAGAGATGGTTTTACCCCTTTCTCTACTTCACCCGAGGCCAACAATGCCTCTCTGTCCCTCCAGGGCTTGATCAGATTGATATGATATATCTGGTAGGGCTTCCGTCTCCCGGGTTGGTGTACTTTGTAAGTAACCTCGCTCACTTTTTGTACGACCTCGTATGGACCATGCCACTTGGCCAAAAACTTACTTTCCACTGTGGGAATTAGAATTAGGACTCGATCCCCGGGGTTGAAAGACCTAATTTTTGCTGACCGATTATAGACTCTGCTTTGAGCTTCTTGGGCTCTCTGCAGATGATTCTTCACTAATGGCATAATTTTAGCCATCCTCTCTTGCATCTGGGCAATATGCTCTATAACACTCTTGTATGGAGTTGTCTCGGTTTCCCAAACCTCCTTGGCTATGTCCAGCAAGCCCCGCGGATGCCGACGATACACCAACTCAAAGGGAGAAAATCCCGTAGAGGCCTGGGGAACCTCTCTGACCGAAAACAATAAGTAGGGTAACAGGTAGTCCCAGTCCCTCCCATCTTTCTCTACTGCTTTCTTTAACATATGTTTTAATGTTTTATTAAAACGTTCAACCAACCCATCCGTCTGGGGGTGATACACAGATGTCCGAATGTGCGAGATTTTAAGCAACTTACACAGTTCCTTCATCACTTTGGACATAAAAGGTGTGCCTTGGTCCGTGAGGATCTCTTTAGGAATTCCTGTCCTGGAAAACATATGAAAAAGTTCCCGTGCAATATTTTAGATGCCATATTTCTTAAAGGGACCGCCTCGGGTACCGGGTTGCATAATCAAGGACAACTAAGATGTATTGGTGTCCCCTGGCTGATTTTTACAATAGGACCTACCAAGTCCATTGCTACCCTTTCAAAGGGTATTTCTATAACCGGCAGCGGGATTAATGGACTCCGGAAGTGAGACACCGGAGCATTTATCTGACACGAGGGGCAGGTTTTACAATAATCCTCTACATCTCGATAAACCCCGGGCCAGTAAAACCTCTGAAGAATTCTTTCCTGGGTTTTGTCCATCCCCAGGTGCCCACCCAGCACGTGGTTATGGGACAAACCTAACACCATACTTCTATATGACTTAGGTACTAGGAGCTGACTCACGGCCTCTCCCTTTACTTTAGTGACCCTATATAGCAGGTCATTGTTCATGGCAAAATGGGGAAATTTTTCATCAGAGCCGGGCTCTTGTGGGATCTCATTCAGAACGGTTATATTCTCCCTGGCATGTTTAAGAGTGGGGTCTTGCAATTGCTCACTCCCAAAATTGCCACGGGACACCGGTAGGTCAGGGACATTCTGTTCTAGAGAAACATCCTCCCCCTCCCCCAACATCACCTGAAATGGAAATTCATCATTTTTTTTACAGTCATCATCATTATCAATATCATTATCGTGATTACTATCAGCATCAGCATCATTATCATGGTCATCATTATTATCATGATCATCATCATTATCATGGTCATCATTATCACATAAGTTTAACGGCCCACTAGCCTTGTGTTCCGCCCCTCGGGACTGCGCACCCTCAGTAGGAGCTTCATCACACTGTCCAGCAGAAACATTTTTTTTCCAAAGACCCCAAAACAGGGGAAAGTCACGACCCAATATGGCGGGATGCATCAAGTTCTTCACTACCCCCACTTCATATGAGATCTCCCCGAGTTTTGTGACGAAGTCTGAGGAGGTTACTGGGTAGACTTTGACGTCTCCATGTATGCACACCACGCTTAGGTACCTATCTGTGACGAAGTCCCCATCAGCCAGACTAGCATGTATCAGAGTCACTCGACTTCCTGAGTCGAGTAGGGCCTGTACTGGGCACCCATTTATCACGACCTGACACAGCTGTGGGCGAGTCTCCTCGACTAGGGTGGCCACGCACACGGGCTCGGCGAGGAACGAGAGAGACTGTCCAGCGTCACAGTCCATAGGTTCCCCCACTAGTGGACAATTGGCTGAAATATGACCTTGTTCACGGCATCTCCAACACTGTCTCAGGTCAGTGTGTTCAGACGGGAGACCTTCCTAGGTCTGGGTTCTCCTGGTAGGTAAGTATCACCCTTCCGCTCATACATGTCCCCTCGGGGCTGACCCGGACTATCAACAGCCCCCCTTGCCCCCACAGCTGGAACCCTCTTACCGGGAGATGACGGAGGCCGGGTATTCCGAACTGATGATCGCTCGGACGGCTGGTCACGTAGATAGTCTTTGGTGGCGAAATACCTTTCTATTAGGCTGACCAGTTGATCGGCATCTTTGGGGTCTCCCTGTCCGACCCAGAGCTGGACCTCAGGGGGAAGGGCCCAGATGTACCGGTCCAGCACCACCTTTTCAACCATTTGGGCAGGGGTGCTGACGTCAGGTTCCAACCACTTCTTTACCAAAGAAATCAAGTCATACATTTGTGAGCGAGCAGGCTTGTCTCGCCTGTATCTCCAGTTATGGATTCTCCTGGCACGGACTGCCCTCGTCACACCCAGGCGGGCAAGAATCTCCGCTTTCAACTTAGTATAGTTTTTGCTGTCCTGCTCGCTGAGGTCAAAATAGGCTTTTTGGGGTTCCCCAGTCAAATAGGGCGCAACCACCATAGCCCATTCAGATTGTGGCAGATTCTCCTTCTCTGCCAGTCTCTCAAATATAGCCAGATATGCCTCCACATTGTCATGAGGCGTCATCTTCTGCAGAGTCTGTTTTACCGCCTTTTTTACAGCGGATAATGCCGGTAACCCGGCGTCTTCATTCGGGGACGAGGTGCTAGGAGTTTTTTTTAGTGCTGCAAGCTGCTCCAGTAACAACCGGTTGGTTTCCTGCTGTTGCTGCTGGCTCTGCTGGGCCTCTAGGTGTTGTTGCTGTATGGCCTGCTGTTGCTGCTGCATGGCCTGCTGTTGCTGCTGCATGCTCTGCTGTTGTTGCTGCATGGCCTGCTGATGTTGCTGCTGCATGGCCTGCTGGTTCTGGGCCAGCTGCTTAATGAGCTCCTCCATACTGCCGGACATCTTGGGCTGGCTGACAGCCTTCACCCAAGACATATACACTCCACAGTCTTCTCCACAATAAGTTCAGTTTTGCGGTGCAGACACCTTTTTTTTTTTTTTTTTAAAAGTCTTCAGCCACTGTGCTGCCCCAGCATTCAAGCACCAATTGTAAGCTTTTCAGGGGATATAGCTCTGGGATCGCCGTCTTGGGGAGACGGAGTGGCATAAAGAGACCAGTCACAGACAGTGGTTCTGTTAAAAACTGGCCGCAACCAGTTTTATTAAAGTCCACAGCAAACAGAACATAAATTAAAACAAAATCATAAACATAAAGCCTAGGCGTGTCCCGCCACTAATTACACTTAGATAGATTTTCCCTTTCTATCCGGGTCCAGACTCTAATAGCCTGTGCCCAAAACAACACATATGTTCAGTAGTTACCAGCGTGCAGCTCACATGAGGCTCCAATGGCGTCTGAAGTCAGATCCAGACTGAGAGATAGAGCCCCATCTGAACTTCTCAAGCAGGTACTTATGGCTGCCTAATTAAGCAGCTGTGTTCACTCCGGGTTGCACTGCAAACCTGTCCCAGATAGGAATGGAATGAACACCGCACTGACAACCTATTTTATGCGCCCCAGCTAAGAAACCTGGGCGAGATATACACGCCGTCCAGCACACACCCCTTCACTGTCTCACACTATGTATATATATTCTTCACCCTATATATATATTGTATATATTATCCATTGTCATTGACTGTAAATTTTTCTATCTCTTCCAGCGACTATTTGATAAAGGCCACTGCGTTGCCCAAAATGTCAGTCAGTCGTCCCATAGCTATTTTCTTTTTTCACATCAAGTGTGCAATAAAAATTTCAAATTTAACCATGACATATGCAGTTAAACTTGTGCTGTGATTCTCTATAGACTGTACATCTTCAGTGTGTCTTTGTAACTCAACTACGTGTTTTCTACGCACAATTTTAGACATATTTGTGGTATTGAGGTTACTGACACTTTACCTCTTTTTACTTTTTGATTACACAGCTTGCATTTAAAATAGCAAATATCATCTGCAAGTGTGTGAAAAAAGGACCACGCAGTGCAAGTCCTGGGAGCGTCCGTTTAGACTTTTGGAAGAGAAATCCGAATAGGTGCCAAAATGGAGGCTACAGGCAACAGAGTATGCAGCCTAACTCTCCGTCCTGTTTGTACCGTTGGGGCAATCGCTTCCTCAGAGCTGCTACCACCACCTTCCTGTTCCTCACGCCATGTTGGGTCTTGGACCTCATCATCTCCACTAACCTCTTACAACACCTGCTGCTGTTGGGTGGTCTGGCCACCACCATGCTCAACAGAAACTGGCACCTGAGTCTCATCATCATCAGATGCGTTCTGCGGTGTGCTGACCATCGGCACTGTCTCACCCGCCTCTTCAGATTCAGAGAGACACAGCTGTTGCGCATCACTGCATACTCCCTCTTCTTCACATTCCAGAATGCTGCTTGGCTGTGCCCCTGTTTGCAAACCAACAGATTCTGAGAACAGAAGCAGAGACTCAGCTGGCTCCTGTACAGAACTCTCTGACTGACTGGGCAATTTGGCAGGCGGTGAAGAGACAGATAGTTGATCAACAGTGCTGTGTTACTGAGAGGAGGTGGAAGCAATTGAAGTCGATGCATTGGACCCTGGGCTCCAACACCGCCAGTTGTTGCCTGTAAGTGCTGTTAGCACAATCAAACATTGCTCCTGTGTTACTGGGGTTGAGTAATGGCAGCTGTTCCCCTGCTGTGTGTACGACAAAAAGTCATGCTGCCTCCACCCTGTCCTCCTCTCATCCCTGGGCTCCAACACCGCCAGTTGTTGCTCGTAAGTAATTGGCACGGGTACTGACTCATGCCCACCCTGTTTACAGCACCACAGCTGTTTCCTGGCAGTGTCAACGTAAATTAGCCTCCAATAAGTTGTCCTGTCATGTTGCATTCCGGTTATCCGACTCTATGGTGCCTGCAGTTTAGGTGATTCCTATGTGTGCTGTGGAATATGTAAATAAAGGCTCTTTCCGTTGTGAAAATAGGACAAGCACCCACTCTAGGACTGTGTGATTTGGTAACTGCAGACGGCTTGCGGCCTGTCAACTTACATTTTCATGGGTGCCTTATGGTACCCGTCCGAGTTCCAGTACCGTTAGCTGGTTCTCCACAGTGCCTTTGGCCTAGGTGCCTCCATCTCGGTATCCGAGTTCCAGCAACGTCTGCTGGTCCTTGGTAGTGCTTTGGAGCACAGGTACCTCCTGCTTAGTAACCGTGTCCCAGTAACGTCAGCTGGTCCTCGGTTGTGCCATTGGCTCTTTTCCTTCTGCTGCCCCTCCGGGTTCCAGCACAGTCAGCTGGTCCTCGTTACTTGCATTGGCTCTTGTACCTTCTGCTACCCGTCCGGGTTCCAGTACCGTCAACTGGTTCTCCGCAGTGCCTTTGGCCTAGGTGCCTCCATCTCGGTATCCGAGTTCCAGCAACGTCTGCTGGTCCTTGGTAGTGCTTTGGAGCACAGGTACCTCCTGCTTAGTAACCGTGTCCCAGTAACGTCAGCTGGTCCTCGGTTGTGCCATTGGTAGGGTTGAGCATTCCGATACTGCAAATATCGGGTATCGGCCGATATTGGCTGTATCGGAATTCCGATTCCGAGTACCGATATTTTCGTCATATCGGATACCGGAATCGGAATTGTCACTGTCATTGTCAGTGTCCGTCGGTCGGGTCTGTCAGGAGTCAGCGGCACTTACCCGGCAGAAGATCTCCGGCGGTCACATCCCGGACTGCTTGATGGCCGCCATCCTCTTCTCCCTGGCGGTCACATGCAGTTTCTCGCGATAACTGCAGTGACTGCTGGGTAATCGCGGCCGTAAAGCAGTCCGATGACCTCACCGCCGGGAAAGCAGGTAATCAGCTGTGCTGCGCCGGGATGTCAGGCTCTGCCTGGCATTCCGATGTAGCAGAGCTGGATCGTCGTGGGACACTCGTTACTATGCAATCAACGGTGACATTAACCCCTTATTACCCCGCTTGCCACCGCTACAGGGCAAGTGGGAAGAGCCGGGTAAAGTGCCACAATTGGCACATCTTTTGATGCGCCAAATGTGGGGCTGCTGTAGCCTGGTATTATCAGGCTGTTGAGGGCCAAAATCCATGGGCCTTGACAGTCTTTTAATACCAGGCCGCAGCAGTCTGCATTTTACTTGGCTGGTTAACAAAAATAGGGGGGATTCCCACGCCGTTTTTTTTCGAGGGGATCCCCTATTTTTGTTAACCAGCCAAGCTAAGCAGACTGATGTGGCCTGGTATTATCAGGCTTGCAAGGTCCATGGATATTGGATCCTTACCAGCCTGAAAAACCAGGCCTCAGCGGTCTGCTTCATCTGGCTGGTTAACAAAAATAGGGGGGACCCCACGCTAATTTTTTTCGAGGGGATCCCCTATTTTTGTTAATCAGCCAAGATATGCAGACTGCTGTGGCCTGGTATTATCAGGCTGGCAAGGTCCATGGATCTTGGCTCCTTAACAGCCTGAAAATCCAGGCCTCAGCGGTCTGCTTCATCTGGCTGGTTAACAAAAATAGGGGGGACCCCACGCCATTTTTTTTTCGAAGGGACCCCCTATTTTTGTTAATCAGTTCCCTCTGATGTCACTGATGGTGTCCCTGGCTGACCTGAAGTGAAAGTGGAAAGCAATCAATTAAGCTTTCCACTTCCTCTCCTGTCAGCCAGGAGAGGAGCTCATTCATTTGGGGGTTTACTGTGAGGCTGCAGCATTAGCTGCGGTCCCTGCAGTAAACATTAACCCTTTCTGAAGGATTACACCATGGGACCTGACTGTGCATGGGGTAGGTAAGAATAATTTTGCTTTATTATTTTATTTTTATTACAGGAAATGGTTTTAGCAGGTAAATAAAATATGGTCAAAAACTGTGTGATTATTTCATTAAACTTCTTTTTTATTAAAGTGTGTGTGTTTGATTTTTCTTTCATACAATAGGATTAATAATTGATAGTTGTCTAATTGACAGCTCTCAATTATTAACCTGGCTTAAAGTGACCTTTCAATTGCAAGGTCATTTTAACCCCTTATTAACCCATTCGCCACCGCTACAGGGCAATGGGAATAGACGGGCAAAGTGCCAGAAAGGGCAAATCTAATTAGAGATTTGCCCTTTCTGGGGTGTCTGGGGGCAGATGTTAGTAGCCGGGGGGGGGGCAAAAATAATGGTCCCTCTCTGGGCTATTATTATCTGCCCCCACTCACTGGCTTTGTCTGTCTGGTTGCGAAAATAGGGCGGGAGCCCACGCATTTTTTTTCAGCAATTTTACACTTCATATATATATATACATGTCATTGAGTTTGTGACACATATATATATATATATTTATAGTTCATACACTTCTACATAGTATAATAGCCGCTAATTCAATTGCCGGCTTTTGTGAAAATGCAGAACCCGACATGAAATGACACTTAGTTTACATAGAGTTAACCATGTCTTTTCATGTAGTTTGATATCTGATTTGCACAAACAATTACATGAGTGTAAGTGTGCAAAATTTCACACCTGTAGGGGTTAATTAAAGGTGTAAATTCGTAGCAAAAAAGTCCGTTTTTTTTACAATGAATTTATACCTTTAATTAACCTCTACAGGTGTGAAATTTTGCACACTTAAGGTACTGCCACACTAAACAATCCCGCTAGCGATCACGATAACGACGCATACTAATGCGATCGCTAGCGGGATTGTTTCTATATCGCTGATAGCGGCTTAACTTAGCGATGTCGTTAAGGACGCTATCGCGGTTAGCGATCTCCTTAATGACTTTAGCGGTACAAACGTACCGCTAAATCGCTAAAAAAGGTGCCACACTCAGCGATATATACTTACCCAGCGGGACGCCGACGATCAGAATAGGGTCCGGAACGATCAGGACGACGGACGAGATCACAGCAGGGGCCACGTCGTTGCTGCATGCCGCACACAGCAACATCGCTAACGGGATCGCTAAATAGTGACGTTTTTTAGCGATCCCGTTAGCGATGTTGTTTAGTGTGGCATACCCTTTACACTCATGTAATTGTTTGTGCAAATCAGATATCAAACTACATGAAAAGACATGGTTAACTCTATGTAAACCAAGTGTCATTTCATGTCGGGTGCTTCTGTCTTTTCACAGAAGTCGGCTTTACCCGGCAATTAAATCAGAGGCTATTTTACTATGTAGAAGTGTATAAACTATAAATATAAGTATATATATATATGTCACAATGACATGTATATATATATATATATATATATGTATTCTATGTGTGTATATTTAGTGTTTACAAGGAAAGAAAGAGGTTTTTTTAGTTACGATATTTTGTTCCCATAGACTTACATTGGATTTCCGGTATCGGTATCGGGTATCGCCGATATTTTAATGGTATCGGCGATACCATTCCAATTCCGATACTTTTGGATATTGGAAAGTATCGCTCAACTCTAGTGAAGAGCATGGAAGTTGTGAAACATACATATTTGCCAAAATAGAAAAAAGGTTAACAACATAGTCAATTTCTTCGTCAATCCGAACGTATTTCCAAAAAAAAAATATTAATGCTATTCCATTGGATTGGGTTAAACATCTATGCCTTTAATGTCTCCTCAACCTCCCCAATACATTCTACATTACTCTTTGTTGTTTTCCTTCATGTACAATTAACCAACAAGGCAAGAATGTTTTTTTTTTAATTCCGATATTTTGTTCCCATAGACTTACATTGGATTTCCGGTATCGGTATCGGGTATCGCCGATATTTTTTGGGTATCGGCGATACCATTCCGATTCCGATACTTTTGGATATCGGAAAGTATCGCTCAACTCTATTCCTGGACCAACCGTCCCATGTGACAGAAGGGGGGGAGTTAAAAGGCGCTGCTCACTGGAAGCTGAGAGTAGTCCGGGCGGAAGACTGCAGTGCAGAGGAGAGTGAGTTGCCAGCTGCACCCCAGGCCCTGTGTGCGAGAGGCCCCCGACTCAGCACAAGAGCAGAAAGTCTCGGTGCTGTAAGCACCCCTCGAACTAAAATTGACCCGCCAGTATCCGTGACTGGAGGAGACTCCCCCGACATGTTAGGAGTAGACGCTGACTCGCTCAGGCCTGGTGAGCACCCCTCGAACTGACATTGACCCGCAAGCCTCCGTGACTAGAGGAGACTCCCCCAACAGGTTAGCACTGCAGTAGAAGCTGATGCGCTCAGGCCTGGTGAACTGTGCCAGAGGCCTGAGCTCCTGAGAAGAGTGATTGGACTGACTGAGGAATGCAGTATCGTCCCTGCGTTGACTCTGCCTGTACGGAGCTTTGTGACGAAGACTGGTGGGAGCAGGGCCTAGCTCCACCCTAAATCCTTGTTTGCCTTGGAGACCGTGTCCCATCCATGGACTGGGATCTGGAAGTGACTTCATTTGCTGCTGTCGACGGTGCCAACGTTGGAGGAACGAACCCTTCAATCAAGCCTTCTTCAGACTGACAAGTGTTTTCCTGCCTTTCGTTAATTTTTTCTTGAAAGACTGTTTTGCCTTGTTGCATTTTACCCTCATTACTCCTCCCTGCGTGGAGTGTTCCGTTGTTTTTGTTCAATAAACCTTTATCTCTTGATCTGCCTCACATCCTTGTAGTCGGCAGATGTCGCACAACGGCATGGAGTGGGCAGACCAAGCATTTGGGGGAGGCCCCAGGTCTAGCATCTACTTGGGAGCCATGCTTAATAAGTTACCAAAGTTCTCAGGGAATAATGTGATGTTATGGAGCTGGACGGAATGCATCCGATGAATGATGTGGATGCACCCCATAACACCAGCCCTGGAAGCTGAGATAGCAATGATGGCCCTAGAAGGGGAGGCCCGAGACTCCATTATGCTTATGCCCCCCCAGACGAGAGATACCCTAGACAAAGTTGAGTGATACTTGAGGAGACGCATGGGGACCCCATTGACGTAGGAGAACTGCGCATGCATCTGTTCCACCGGGTACAAAGAGAGGGGGAGACGTTGACACAGTACATGAACGCCTTGCAGGAACTGTATACTGCTATTACCCGGAAAGACTGCGTAGGCATAGGGCCGATTGATATAGTGCTGCAGGACCAGCTAGTGATGGGTCTGCGTGACGTGATGAAACAGGATCTTCGGGAGCACATGCGAGTGAAGCCGAGGATGACTTTCTCTGAAGTACGCCCAATCAGGAGCAGGGAGTGATGGTGCCGGTGGGACGGTCCGGAGTGGGGAGGTAGCTGCCACCACAGCTGCTGTCCCTCAATGGGTGGAAGACTTGCGAAAAGAGATGCAACAAATCTACGAAGAATTGGCTGATTCCAAGAAATCCCCAGTGGTAAACCCCAGCCTGCCGGCGTGCAGAAGAGAGTCCAACTCCCAGTGAGAGACCAGTGTTCCCCGCCACAGAGGATCACCCAGATGTTACATTTGACCAGGCCATATAGCTCGGTGGTGCCCTTGACGGAGCCGACCTCTACAGCGCCACCAGTTAAACTAGGCGGCTCCAAGCTTGGGGGACGCCGCCCGGAGCCTGTCAATTCAAGAGGAAGTAGCGAAAGTGCCACCAACCTTGTTTTCACTTGTCCCTTGGTCTGGACCGAGATGAATGGGCAAGCAGTACGTTGCCTAGTAGACACAGGCTCTCAGGTCACCACCATGCCTGAGGGATACTTTCGTCGGCACTTCTCGGATGCAATGCACCCAGAATGGGGACCAGTGATTAAGCTCACGGAGGCTAACCACTTAAGATTCACAGCCCCCTACGAGGGACCTCGAAGACAGATTGGTGCCGGAGACTGCTGGCCCTACGAGGGAGTCTAAATCGACTGTTCCTTCTGTATGGCCTGACTTGGCTACTCCTCCTGATTTACGGCGCTCAGAACGCTCAACGGCTGGCATACCCCCCAACCACTATAACCAAGATCAGTTCGTCAGTTTTTCAGGGGCTGGAAGAATGTCAACAGGAGTTGTGGAAACTCTCGCCCGTGGAATGGCGAGGAAAAAGAGTGGGGGAATGTAAGGGGATGAAGAGAAAGATGGATTCGAATAGGGTTGCCTCCTCTGCTCCGTGTCCTGAACCACCGGCGCAGCTTCTAGTATTTTCGGGGGATCGCCTACTGTTCCTGGACCAACCATCCCATGTGACAGAAGGGGCAGGGAGGAGTTAAAAGGCGCTGCGCGTGGTAAGCTGAGATGAGTTCAAGTGGGAGACTGCAGTGCGCAGGAGAGTGAGTTGCCAGCTGCACCCCAGGCCCCGAGTGCGAGATGCCTCCGACTCAGCACACAAGCAGAAAGTCTCGGTGCTGTAAGCACCCCTCGAACTAACATTGTCCCGCCAGCCTCCGTGACTGGAGGAGACTCCTCCAACATGTTAGGAGTAGACGCTGACTCGCTCAGGCCTCGTGAACTGTGCCGGAGGCCTGAGCTCCTGAGAAGAGTGATTGGACTGAGGAATGCAGTATCGTCCCTGCATTGACTCGGGCTGTACAAAGCTTTGTGACGAAGACTGGTAGGAGCAGGACCTCGCCCCACCCTACATCCTTCCATTGTTTGCCTTGAAGACCATGTTCCCTCCGTGGACTGGGATCTGGAAGTGAATTCATGTGCCGCTGTTGACGGTGCCAACGTTAGAGGAACGAACCCTTCAATCAAGCCTTCTTCAGACTGATAAGTGTTTTCCTGCCTTTCGTTAATTTTTTTCTTGAAAGACTTTTGCCTTTTCTTGTTGCATTTTACCCTCAATACTCCTCCCTGCGTGGAGTGTTCCGTTTTTGTTTAATAAACCTTTGACTCTTCATCTGCCTCACATAAGTGGCAACATCCCCTGTACCTGCAGTATCTTACATAGTCCTGCATATTCTGTCCATCACTTAGCTTAGACTGATACAGCTTTCTCATGAGATAAAGCTTATTGCTGAAATTTGATCTTTCATTCACTTTCTGTAACTCTTCTCACATCTCCTTTGCAGTTGCACACTTGCATATATGCACAATCTGATTATCATCTACACTGAGGGAGATTGTGCTTTGTGCTTTCTGATCCTTCTCTAGCCAATCATCTGGTAATGGATGAGGCACTTGTTCCTGATTATATTTCCACGTACCTTCTCTTATGAGCAGCATCTTTACCTTGAATTTCCAGGACTGGTAGTTCTGGTTAGTGAGGCTTGGCACTGAGAACTTGACAGGATTCCTGATAGTGGTCTCTGTTGCTCTGTGCTGCTTTTGCTCTGGGCTTCTGTTGCTGTGTCACTCTGGGCCCATAACCTGTTGGCAGCAGATTATTCAGGATACTCTCAAAGCATGTGACAACAGAGCTTCTTTATTCAGGAATCAACAGGAACAATATATGATAAGCTTAATAGATCAAGAATAAATCATTTGTGTGTCTCTATCTGTGGAGCATCTACAGCAGGCTGCTTCTCTCATACACAAACACAGGAAACAGGGAATACAGTCACATGCTCTTCCTGTATGAGCCTCTGGGAGTTTTTTTTTGTTCTAACTTTATGAACAGCATACAAATCTAGCAACTAAACACTCTTAGACAGGAATGGAGTAGTTGCACCAAACATATTCCAACAGTTTCCCTTGGGGTTTTATCTGAATCATGTCACTTGGAGATTTAGATGGAAACCCCAAAGCGTAGAGCACCGTATAAATATTATCCCAAACATTATGCAAAATGTTCTCAATAAAAGCTTCAAATAAATCCACAAAAAAAGCAAGTGTTCACTCAGGTCCGTCACTTGTCATGGAAATATAGTGGGCTTTCACATTACTGGTAGTACAAAGTCTCTGGAAAAGTAAAATGGCTCCTCGCACCCCAAAGAAATCCATCAAATTCTGCATTGGCAAATCCAAATGCTCCTCACCCTTCTGAGCCCCACAGTGTTCCCAAACCATATGTAACATCCACAAGTTTAGTATTTGTGCAGCGATGAGAGCACACCTAATTTATGGCTGCATTTCTCCAGAAGCATGAGCTGTTCACAATGTACTGGTCACTACAATGTACTGGTGACTACAATGGCAGTTTGCAATTTTCACTCAGCAATATCCATTACTGTTTGTTTCTGAAAAACATTAATGGAGTCAAAATTGTCACTACACCTGTGGATAAATTCTCAAAGAAGTATAATTTCCAAAGTGGGGTCACTGGAAGGGGAATTCTGATCTTCTAGCACTTAGAGGCTCTGTATCTGGTGCCGCAAACTATTATAGGAAAATCTGCGCTCCAGGAGGCAAATAGCGCTCCATCCATCCAGAATCTCCATGTGTGGCTAAGCAGTACCCTACAGCCACATATGGGGTGTTTTCAGATTCAGCAGAAATTGTAGGACAAATTTTGGTGTTATTTTCACCCATTTCCCACTGTGAAAATGTAAAACCTGGGGCTAAAACAAAATTTTGGTGGTAAAAATGTATTTTTTTTATTCACAGCCCAATGGTATAAAATTCTATGACTCATCTGCACCCCTAGGTGAATTATTTGATAGGTGTACTTTGTAAAATGGGGGCACTTATGGGGGGGATTTTGCTGTTCTGGCACCTTAGGGGCTCTGCCAATGTGACATGGCACCCTCAAACCAGATTCCTGACTGCCATGATAACACAACAGTTCACTATGTTCACATTGTGGGGAGCACATGGGAGTTGGTGTGCTTGTGCATCAATAATAGCATAATTTAAATATTGGTGATTGACAGAAGTGTTTAAATGGTTAACCTGCAGAGACCGGAACTAGCTCTTGCTTGCTGCAGTTACAGATCTAGGCTGTGTAATGCAGTCTGCATTTGTCAGGTTCCTGTGCCTGCTTCATAGTCCTTTGCGACCTATGATGAAAACATACATAGTTTGTAGAGAAGTTAAAGAAGCTTATTTTTAAGTCACAATTAAAACTGAGAATTTTAGGAACAAGTCAGATGGTCCAAAGAAAAAGTGCAGCGCAGGAGACGTTCTGCAGACAGGAGTGTGATGATGCAATAACCTTTTTTTTCTGTCTGATCTTAATTAGGGATGAGTGAACACGTGGATATTCATGTTCATTGGGTTAGGCCAAACCCATTCAAGTCAGTGGGGGACCCGATCATCTGACTGTTCACACATTGTCCTTTGTGTGACAGTGTGTGAAATATCGGCTCTAATCAGCGGTAACCTTACTGAAGTCACTGCCGGTGACAGCCACTGGGTATCATGGTTCACCGCACTGTCACACAAAGAACAGCATGTGGGCCAGCTGCTGTGACAACGTTACTACCGGTCAGGCGCCGGCTGATGACTACTAGTCTCATCAGTCTCCTGTGCTCGCTGATAGCAGCGAGAGCAGGCCACGCTGATGAGAGTTGTTACCAGCCAACATCTGTGCATAGTGGTAGTTTTACTGCTATCCACAGGCGCTGGAGACAAAAGAAGATCAATGGGATTACTTCTTGAGATCATTTTATTAATAAATGGGTGAACGAAGGCTAGTGTAGGGGAGTCTTTGTTCAAATAAAGTTGTTTTCTGTGTGTGTGTTTATTTTTACTACTGGGTTAGTAATGGGGGCTTCTGACTTACACCTCTCCATTATTAACCCCAAAAACAATTATCCCGATTGACACTGCACTGTATGTTGGGAATGGTCCAATAACCATGCGCTTTTCAAGCCTATTAATACCAGCCCGCAGCTGTCTGCTTTCCCTTAGCTAGATATTAAAAATAGGGTGGACCCCACACTGTTTTTTTTATATTTATTTATTAAATTAAAAATACTGATAAATGAAAAAAAAACACCTGGGGTCCCCCCTATTTTTATAAAACCCGCCAAGGGAAAGCAGATGGCTTTGAGCTGGTCTTAATATTCTGGGAAGGGGCTAATATCCATGCACCTTCCTAACCTATTAATATCAGACCCCAGCTTTCCCTTTGCTGATTATTACAAATGGTGGGACCCTAAAAAATTGGGGGCTTCACATTATTTTTTTAGTGATTTATTTAAATAATTAAAAAAGTCATGGAGCCACTCTATTTTTGATGACCTAACAAAATAAAGCAGACAGTTGAGGGCTGCAGCACACAACTATCTGCTTTAACTGTGCTTGTTAGTAAAAATAGGGGAGACCACCACATTTTTTTTTCTCACGTGGTACGCCGGCCAATCACAGCCATGTCAATATTCAGCATGTCTGTGATGGTGCTGAAAGTGCCCACACCAGAAAAGCTTGTTGATTGGCTGCGCTGCAGCCTTTCAAGAAGCTATTCTAGTCACCAGAAGAGTAACACAGATGTACAGTAAGAAGTTTGTGTTTTGAGGTTCAGTACCTGTGTCCGATACGAACCTCGAACTTTATAGTTCAGGATCTCTCATCCCTAGTCTTCAACTCTTCAACTTTTTGAAGCATTTTGTTATGGTCTAGAATAAGAATCCTGATTTTATATCTTTTTGTTTGTTTTAATTTCAGCTCTTCGGTGCTTTCGTGGAGAGTATGATGTCCAGGATGTTATTGAGGAAATGCAGGAAGAGCAGCAGTCTCTAACTTCAGTTGAGACTGTTTCTGTGTGTCAGCTATTAAGGGACAGCACCTTGTTCTGGCAGATTCTATCAGTGGTTGTGATCAATATGGGTATGCAGCTGTCTGGAATCGATGCAGTAAGTATCATATAATATAGACTGTGGGCCAGACATTTACCTTACAAAATGATCACAATGGAGCATTTATTTATATATGGAATGGCCAAACAGTGTTTGCATATTGTACTCTTGACCCTGATGTGATGCATATATCACATGGTTACCTTATTACTAGGCAAATGTCATTCTTATGTTATATGCTATGTACCATAATATTTTATATTGTATCTAATCTTTACCGCTAGCTGTATGAAAATAGGTGGTATCACTCCCTTTTCATTAATGTATGCGCTCTTTTGCTATATGTCTGAGTTTTTACAGATTTACAATTTGAAAATTGCCTCTCCAGATATAACTTGAACTCTAGTGCCTCTTATTGGAAGCAGCAATCCTTAAATGTCCATATCAACCTTTAATTAGCGTTGCCCCATGACTTGGGATAAAAGCCAAACCAGAATCTCAATCTGCAGACATGAGTTTCAGGGTCTTGCTCCGACCTCAGTGCATATCAGGAGATCTGATGTAGCTGTATGAGAGGCCTCTGACTGAGGTATAAATGGTAAGTCAGAAGCCTCTCATACAGCCAAATCACATCTATTGCTTTGCACTGAGAAGGGGAAACACCCTGAAACACGTGTTTGCAGATTAAGATTCTGATTTGGCTTTTATTCTAAAAGTCCTACGCCAAGGCTCATTAAAGAATCAACATTGACTTTTAGGATTGCTGCTTCCAAAAAGTGGCACTAGCGTTCAAGTCCTATTCCTCTCTGAAGAGACAATTTGCATATTTATTTTCCCATATGAGTATTGCAATGGCCTATAAGTTTCCTTACACTGGCATGTCAGGCATGTCACTCTCCACAAGGAGAGACATTATCCCTTAGAAGACAGATTTATAAAAACTTTAAGTAATACACATGAGGGTTGCAGGCAACTGGAGTTAATGCTAACAGGCTTCATGGTAGATAAGCTCTGGGCAAAATATTGCTTAAGCACGGTGACACTGGGTAGCTGTGATGTAGTCCGAAGAGCTGCTTATGAAGAGTGAGAGTTACATGGTGTCTTTAAAGAGTTAATTTATTGATTTACTGGTGATATGGCTGGTTTACGGGGCAGAGTAGGACCAGAGCCATTATAGCTCTGCCCTCTGATAATGTTGAAGAGTGCATAAACGTTCCTTTTTTCCCACTAGTAGAGGTCAAACCCATATGGTGCAGAAGGAAGAAAAGCTATGCAACAGAAAAGAAACCCTTGCGCCATAGAGATTAGCACTCTACATTAACTACCCCAAGGCTTTAGAGAGGACCACAGAAAAGCATGCAAAAAATTCCAGCCTGAACTACAGTCTATGTAGTCTTCTCCAAGTAAACAGCCCACCTGTGTGAAAATACCACTATTGGAGCAATAGAGAGTGAGGATTGCCACCACAGAAGTGAGCCAAGAAGCTTATTCCAGTACCTGAAGAGTGCATCACCCAGTCAGGGAGTGGAAGTATGAATGTTGATGCATGTGAACAAAGAGGTTTGTCACTACAGAGGCCACAGGGAGATTGGTACCTGTATGTGACGACTTATACAAGGTAACAGTGAGGCTAGGCCAGAGGATGCACTACTTTCTAGACTAGATGCAGCAGTGCATTGCTCTAAGAGAGGTAACTGAGAAAGGGCTGGTGACAGTCACTGAGAATGTGCTGTGCAGCATTGGACGTTACAGAGACTGTGCTGGATTGAAGGAGGTGCTGCTGAAGAAATTGTCAGCAGGATTTGAATAGTAATGTGCTAGTTTACTGTTGTTACTCACTTCTGCCTCTTGTAAGTTTAAATCACATTGAGACTCTGTAATGATCAAGCGCATAGTCCCTTTGTAGGTCATGTTGGTATTGAACTGTAGAAAAAGTCACACTCCTGCAGCTCTCACCAGTGAACTATAAACTGTATTTTATTTCTAGTGGTAATCTCCACCACCTCGTATGTATGTCACTAGAATAACCACTCATATGTCACTTAAATAAAAGTACTGCAATTAAAAAAAACATTAATATTGTATATTGGTAAGAGCCACAAGAGTGAGACTTTGTACTGCTTTACTGCTACACAGCTTTGGATTCTCCTCATTTAATCTTCATGTTTCTCCATCATATTCATGGATATTTGCAGAAAAGTCTATATGTGACCTGTAGTATATATAATTAATAACCTTTTTGCAATTATTTAAAAAGCATTATTGAACTGTGTATCTACTTTTCTTCCATCATTCCAGAATTGGGGGCCACTATAAATGCTATAATATTAAAAGGGACACGCCTCCACTAAAAAGAAAAATACAAGCAGATCTCTTTTTCGCTATCGTTTCATAGGGAGTACAGGAAACCATGGGTATGTGCTGCTGCCACTAGGAGGCTGACACTATGCACAAAAAATTAGCTCCTTCCCAGCAGTGTACACCCCACCGACTGGCACTAAGTTAATCAGTTTAGCTTATTGTCAGTAGGAGGTGGACACAGGTCTTTCAGTAGACCCATATCTACCTTAGTTTTTGTCGTTTTCCAGTAATTTTCTTCCCTTTTCTTTTTCAGAAGGTTTTCCTCTTCATATCCCTTGGAGGGAAACAGCGTGAACAGTCACACAGTGGTCCCACATAGAGACAGTGAGTACAGCGTGGAATGACACCCTGTATCCTCATCTGTCTTTCCAGTAGGACTCCAGCCCCTAAAACATCAAGTGTCCAGGTGATCTGAAGATTGGTCCTGGCCCCCCTTTCCTGCCTTCTCGATCACCAGAGCCTGACGGTTTCAGGAGGTACTGATGTCCTGCAATTGGAGTCCTCCCCATTTTACGGTGAGGTCTGGCTGTCTGATCGTATTTCTAGACATCTTCAGGGATGACGAGGTACCCCCTTTTTTTCTACAGGTTCCTCCTCTGGGAGCTGGCAGGAAGATCTACACTGCAGGTTGTGGGAGTCATCCATGATATCAGGACTCTTTATTATCATGCTACACAGCCTGCCCTTCACCTTTCTTTTAGACATCCGCACCGGTCCCTCCAACTGTGATGGCCGCTTGTTCTACTCTAGGCCCTGGCTTCAATGCAGCTCCGCCCACCTTCTCCTTCCTTATCGTGCGGGCTTTTCTCTGCTTGGCATGGACACGCTCCCTCTCCTCCCTCAGTGGCGCTGGAAAACTGCGCGCCTTTCTCCGGGGGCCTCTTCCTCCTGGTGTCCGCCATTTTCCGGTATCCAAGCATTCAGCACCACAGGTGCCTAGCCAGTCAGCCTCCAGATCCTTCAGCACTGCTAAGCCTTGTTCAGTTCTCGGTGTGCCCAGCACTCCTTTAGGTAAGCTCTGTTCTGCAGATGGACACTCTCCTCAGCAACTCTTATTTTTTCTATGCTGTAACCTCTGGCATTAGTTAGTGAGTCTGCCTGTCTTCTGTCATGTCTAATTCTAAAGGAAAGCGTTCCTGCCCTCCGGGCCCTATCACTCTTGTCAAACACTTTTGTTTTTCATGTAAATGCAGACTCCCTTCAGGTCTGTCTTCTTCCCTCTGTCCGGATTGCAGCAATCCCTCCGTCCTTACTACCCAGGAGTCCTCCATCACTTCCAGAGAGTGACTCCCTTATCACAGTGTTGGCGTCTTTTCTGTCTCAATCCATTGTGGATCTTAGCAAGGTGTCTCAGACCCTGGTATCCATGCTGAATAGGTTACCTATCTATTCCCCCACCACTGCCAATGGACCCCATGTCCTACCTTTTCCTTCGTCCATGTGTACTAGCAATGGCCGTAACAGGGATAGGTAGAAGAGTCACTCAAGATCCCCTCTCGCTCCCAGCCTCCCCCTGGCCCCTCTCGGCAGGCGGCTTCTTCCCAGTCATTCTCCTCAGACACACCAGCGGAACCGGATTCAGATTTTGGTTCTGAAACCAATTCGGACCTGGACTCTGACCAGGCCTCTTACATGAGAGACATAGTTGAGAGTTTAATTGTGATGGTTAACCAGACCCTTTTATATCAAGGATGCCCCTACAGCATCTGCTGAACAGGCGGTGCTCTTCAGACGAACAAGATGAACTCTTAAAGTGTTCGATCCCCATAAGGAATTTTGAGGGGGTCCTGATCAGAGAGTGGAATAACCATACCATATGCTTCCAGAGAAGGAAGTGGCTCGGTATCCTTCAGATTTCACTGAAAATTGGGCTGTGGATTCTCCAGTCTCCAGACTATACACCCTTACGGACAGAACATCACTCAAGGACTCCAATGACACACTCATAGAGACCTTTGTCAAGTCGGCCTTTAAAGCAGCAGGTTCTAACCTATGCCCTGGCTTTGCCACTATATGGGTGGTAAAGTCTATATCTGCATGGGCTAAGCAACTCTGTCAAGGCATACTTGCGGGAGCCATGTCTGACTAGTTAGCCGATTTGGCGGACCAGATCTCCCAAGCAGGAAAGTACATGGTGGCTGCCTCTCTGAATGTCGCCTCCTGTGCAGCTCAAGCGTCCAGTAATATTTTAGCCATCCTCCGGGTCATAAGGCTTAAGGCTTGGTAGGCAGACTTCTCCTCCAAGAAATCTCTCTTCTCTGCATCTCAGGGAGTTTCCCATGGTGGGCGTCCATCTCCTGTCCTTCAGGGACATTTGGATCGCATCTGTCCAGGATTCCTGGGTCAGAGAGGTCGTATCTTCAGCATACAAAATAGATTACATACAATATACAAAATTAATTTTGCGTCCCCTAGACTGTTTCTTTGAATCCTGTCCCACCAAGGGAGCTCTCTCTGATTCCAGCTTCTTCGCGGCCATTGCTTCCCTTCTCCGAACAGGCGTCATCGTTCCTGTTCCACCTCAGGAGAATTTTACAGGTTTTTATTCAAACCTTTTAATAGTTCCAAAGGACAGGTCTGTTCGACCCATCCTGGATCTGAAGTTGCTGAACAGGAGAGTCCGTCTACGACATTTCAGGTTGGAATCCCTTCTTTCAGTAATAGCTTCAATAGAGTTGCAAGAGTTCCTCTGTTCGGTGGATATCCTAGACACTTATCTCCTTGTCCCGATTTTCCTGGGTTATCAGAGATTCCTTCAGTTCGCGGTATGGGAGGACCATTTTCAGTTTGTCACTCTTCCTTTTGACCTGGCAACTGCACCCAGGTTCTTTACAAAGTTAATAGCAGCGGTGTCGGCCATCTTACAGACCAGAGGCCTTGTAGTTATAACCTACCTGGACAACATCCTGGTAAAGGATCCGTTCTTCCCCTTAGCCCAGGAAAGCTTGTCGGTCACTCTCGACACCCTGTGTGGATTGTCAACAGGTCAAAGTCCAGCTTAGTCGGGACCCAGCATCTGATTTTGCTGGGCATGTTTTTCAACACTCCAACTTGGGGAGAAAAAACATTGCCTGAAAAGATACTAGCTCTCCAACTGGGGGTCACTGTCCTCAGGCCCCAAGATCCAGGCCTTTGATCAGCCATGGTGGTTCTGGACAGGATGGTAGAGGCTACAGGGGTGATACTCTTTGCCCAGTTTCATATCAGGTCTCTGCAGCAGACCATCCTGTTCCAATAGAACAGGTCTGTTCAGTCACTGGATTGCCCAGTCTAGATCTGGGTGTCCCTAAACTAGTGGCTGTCCTCCCCTAAATTGTCTGGGTCATTCCTTTTTTCCTATCCACTGGCAAATGATTACAACGGATGCCAGTCTCCTCTGCTGGGGAACTGTCTTCCGCAACCTCACGGTCCAGGGCCATTGGTCGCCAGAAGAGACTTCACTGCCGATCAGCCGTTCTTCTGTCTTTTCTCCACTGGCAGGACCTTCTCAAGGCCTACCAGTTCGAGTCCAAATAGAAAACACCATGGCGGTGGCTTAGTTCAACCACCAGGGAGGAACCTGGATTCCTTTGGCCTTGACCGAAGTCTCCGAGATGGGTCTTGCGGTGGGAGAATGGTCTCTACATCAGGACATCTTCCATCAGATTTGTCTATGGTGGGGCACTCCGGATGTAGATCTCATGGCTTCCAGGAGGAACAGACAGATGGCGCAGTATGTTTCAGGTGCTGCGATCCTCTCACAGTGGGAGTCGACGCCCTGGCGATACCCTGATCATGGTTTGATTTTTGTTTTCTGTTTCTGCCTCTTCCTCTGCTTCCGAGGCTGTTGAAGAAAATCAAGGCGGAAGGAATGCCAGTCATCCTAGCTCCTGATTGACCCAGGAGGGCCTGGTATTCAGAGGTCGTCAATCTACTCGTAGACTTCCCTTGGAGACTTCCAGACAGACCACATCTGCTTTCACAGGGCCCCATCTTCCACCAGAATTCTTGGTTATTCAATTTGACGGTGTGGCTGTTGAGACCGCGGTTCTAAGAGCTTCCGGGTTCTCAGAACGAGTGATTCAGATGATGATTTGGGCTCAGAAGCCTACTATTGGACCTGGAAAGCCTTCTACCATTGGTTTGAGACCAATCACACCATGCCAATGGTTTTCTCTATTCCATCTGTTCTGGCCTTTCTTCAATCAGGGCTTGATGCAGGTCTAGCTGTTAGTTAGCTAAAGAGCTAAGTTTCCTCGTTGTCCATTCATTTCCAAAGGAGCTTAGCCTCATGTTCTCAAGTCAGAACTTTTCTTCAAGGTGTGGCTCATGCAGCTACTCTGTATCGTCCCCCTGTAGATCCCTGAGACCTCAACTGGTACTGGAAGTTCTCAGAAGTCCCCCCTTTGAGCCACTCAGAGAGGTCTCACTGTCTTTTCTATCTAGGAAGGTGGTTTTTATTGTGGCCATCATTTCCATCAGGCAGATTTCGGAGCTAACAACCCTTTCATGTTGCTCACTCTTTCTTATTCTGCACCAGGACAACATGGTTTTGCAGTCTGATCCCTCCTTTCTTCCCAAGGTAGTGTTCGACTTTAATCTCAATGAGGACATCATCCTCCCCTCTTTTTGTCCATCACCAGTTCACCTTCTTAAACGTTCTCAGAACAAGTTGGACCTGGTCAGGGCAATTCTCATCTACCTTTCCAGGACCGCCTCTTTCCGTAGGATGGATTCTCTCTTTGTGATACCTAAGGGTTATTAAAGAGGTCTTACGCGGTCCAAGACTTCAATTTCTATCTGGATCCAGGAGACCATCTCAGATGCGTACAGGGTTAAGAGCACCTCCCCTGGGATCAAGGCCCACTCTTCCTGAGTGGTGAGGACTTCCAGGGACATTCACCATCAGGCATCTGCCTTAAAGCTTTGTAAAGCCATGGCATGGTCTTCTATTCACATGTTTGCTAAGTTCCACAGGATCCATACCTACGCTTTGGTAGATGCCAGCCTAGGCAAAAGAATCCTACAAGCGGCAGTGGCTAGTTCTCCGAATTGAATGGATTTGTGCGGTTTCCCTCCCAGGGACTGCTTTAGGATGCCCTATGGTTTCCTGTGTCCCCCAATGAAGCAATAGAGAAAACAGGATTTTTGATTACTCACTGTAAAATCTATTTCTCAGAGCCTTCATTGAGGGAGACGGCACCCTCCCATGTTTGATAGCTGTATTGACTGTTATTTTCTATTGTTACAGTTTGATTTTGCGTACTTCTTTCTATGTTCATACTCTATATGTTGCTTCTCTTACTTCTTTCTCACTAAATTATTAACTTAGTGCCAGTTGGAGGGGTATACACTTCTGAGGAGGAGCTAATTTTTTGTGCATAGTGTCAGCCTCTTAGTGGCAGCAGCATGCACTCATGGTTTCCTGTGTCCCCCAATGAAGGCTCCGATAAACAAATTTTACTGTGAGTAGACAAAAATCCTGTTTTACTTTGGTCATGGCTACAGTAAGCCATTCATTGACCTCATTATTAATGCCTATATGTATAAATCAAGACAACTGAGACTAGTAAATTGCTGCGACGGTCACATGGATATATGGCACAAAGTGAACAGAGATCTGTGGGGCCTACAAAATCAGAGGTGGTGGAATGGTTGGTGTTTATTAAAATTTATTTTTATTTTAAAGTATCTTTTCTGTTAGAAAACAATTAACCCTGGATAAACTTTTTTATTATCTGGTTTCTCCAAGAGGGTATAATGTTGCTGAACTATCCTAATGGTAATTCATCAATATCAGTGGTGGGGGTCCAACACCCAACACCTCCACCAATCAGGTGTTGGCAAGTCACACAGTGAGCAGACTTCCAGGACACTACAGCTCTGTACACTGCTTCGAGTGGCTACTTTTAAATACTGCAGCTTGGCTCCTATTTACTATTCAATGCTGCAACTACTCCATGTTGGAAGACGATTTAAAGGGTATATTCAAGATTTTAAGAAAAAAAATGTGCCTAAGCACTAACAGGAAGGTAGTTGCTAACAGAGGCAACTACCTATCTGTTGTACCCAACATCGGTGATTCACTGCTCCTGTCAGAGATTCAGCTGCTCCTTGAAAACAGAGCAGCAGTTACTCTTCCGGTTGACAGGGTGGGAATACAGGCTTCATATTGATTGAAAATTGGCTTCCCCCAGTTAGGCAGGAGGGAGCCGGCTGTCAATCAGCATGACAGCAGTAGACCTATAAACAGAAATAGAAACTGCTCCTCTGCAGACTTGACATCAGCGAATGTCTGTGATTGCAGAGAATGTAACCAGGCACAACAGGCAGGTAGGTAGCAACAACCTGCTTGTTAGTGCTTAGGTTCATTTTATTTAAAGTCCCGGAAATCCACCTTAGCAAATACGTTATATAGCCAAATTCTAATTTTCCATTTATATATGTCTTACAGTCAAATTAGTCATTAACTGATCAGAAATATTGTTCCAGCAACTTTACAACACCTCAGGAAGTCTCAGAACAATCCACACATTAGTGAATTGATATTTAATTGATATTATTTGTTTTTAGAGTCATCATTGATTTTACTTTTCTATAATGCCGGGGTCACACACAACGTATAAAACAATTGGTTCATTTTTCACGGACGAGAATCGCACAAATGGTCCCTGAACAGTGATCCGTATGTCATCCGTTTGCAATGCGAGGATGCGATTTTCTAGCATCTAAGCATCCGTGTGACATCCGTATGACATCCGTACAGCGAGTATCTCTCGCCGGCTTGCAAAATGGACATATAATGGATCCATGGCCTCAAATATTCGTGAAAACATATATACAGTCTATATACACTGCTCAAAAAAATAAAGGGAACACTCAAATAACACATCCTAGATCTGAATGAAATATTCTCATTGAATACTTTGTTCTGTACAAAGTTGAATGTGCTGACAACAAAATCACACAAAAATCATCAATGGAAATCAAATTTATTAACCAATGGAGGCCTGGATTTGGAGTCACACACAAAATTAAAGTGGAAGGTAATGTCCTTAAAACAAGTCAAAATGATGATCAGTAGTGTGTGTGGCCTCCACGTGGCTGTATGACCTTCCCTACAATTCCTGGGTATGCTCCTGATGAGGTGGCGGATGGTCTCCTGAGGGATCTCCTCCCAGACCTGGACTAAAGCATCCGCCAACTCATGGACAGTCTGTGTTGCAATGTGACGTTAGTGGATGGAGCGAGACATGAGGTCCCAGATGTGCTCAATCGGATTCAGGTCTGGGGAACGGGCGGGCCAGTCTATAGCTTCAATGCCTTCATCTTGCAGGAACTGTTGACACACTCCAGCCACATGAGGTCTGGTTTTGTCCTGCATTAGGAGAAACCCAGGGTCAACCGCACCAGCATATGGTCTCACAAGGGGTCTGAGGATCTCATTTCGGCTACCTCTGGCGAGCACATGGAGGGCTGTGTGGCCCTCCAAAGAAATGCCACCCCACACCATTACTGACCCACTGCCAAACCGGTCATGCTGAAGGATGTTGCAGGCAGCAGATCGCTCTACGGTGTCTTCAGACTCAATCACGTCTGTCACATGTGCTGAATGTGAATCTGCTGCCTGCAACATCCTTCAGCATGACTGGTTTGGCAGTGGGTCAGTAATGGCGTGGGGTGGCATTTCTTTGATTGATGATTTTTGTGTGATTATGTTGACAGCACATTCAACTTTGTACAGAACAAAGTATTCAATGAGAATATTTCATTCATTTAGATCTAGGATGTGTTATTTGAGTGTTCCCTTTATTTTTTTTGAGCGGTGTGTGTATATAAATATATTAATACCTAGATAGCAGAATAGCCAATAATTCAATTGTCGGCTTCTGTAAAATCATTGCAGAACCCGACATGATATGAGTAGGGTTGAGCATTCCGATACTGCAAATATCGGGTATCGGCCGATATTGGCTGTATCGGAATTCCGATTTCGAGTACCGATATTTTCGTCATATCGGATACCGGAATCGGAATGTCACTGTCAGTGTCCGTCGGTCGGGTCTGTCAGGAGTCAGTGGCACTTACCCGGCAGAAGATCTCCGGCGGTCACATCCCGGACTGCTTGATGGCCGCCATCCTCTTCTCCCTGGCGGTCACATGCAGTTTCTCGCGATAACTGCAGTGACTGCTGGATAATCGCGGCTGTAAAGCAGTCCGATGACGTCACCGCCGGAGAAGCAGGTAATCAGCTGTGCTGCGCCGGGATGACAGGCTCTGCCTGGCATTCCGATGTAGCAGAGCTGGATCGTCGTGGGACACTCGTTACTATGGACTGCGTCGGACAGGTGGTATACTGTTGGTTTGTTTTTTTTCTTTTTTTACAGGAGATCGATGGCGTCGCAGGAATGAGAGTGTAATAAAAGAAATGAAAACTGTGTTGTCTCTTTTATTTCATTAAAAGACTTTTTTCTTGCTGTGTCTTTTTTTTTTAAACATTTAAAAACTTTGGAATTAATAATGGATCGGTGTCTTATTGACGCCTCTCCATTATTAACCGGGCTTATTGTCACCGTGCAATCAACGGTGACATTAACCCCTTATTACCCCGCTTGCCACCGCTACAGGGCAAGTGGGAAGAGCCGGGTAAAGTGCCACAATTGGCACATCTTTTGATGCGCCAAATGTGGGGCTGCTGTAGCCTGGTATTATCAGGCTGTTGAGGGCCAAAATCCATGGGCCTTGACAGTCTTTTAATACCAGGCCGCAGCAGTCTGCATTTTACTTGGCTGGTTAACAAAAATAGGGGGGATCCCCACGCCGTTTTTTTTCGAGGGGATCCCCTATTTTTGTTAACCAGCCAAGCTAAGCAGACTGCTGTGGCCTGGTATTATCAGGCTTGCAAGGTCCATGGATATTGGATCCTTACCAGCCTGAAAAACCAGGCCTCAGCGGTCTGCTTCATCTGGCTGGTTAACAAAAATAGGGGGGACCCCACGCTAATTTTTTTCGAGGGGATCCCCTATTTTTGTTAATCAGCCAAGATATGCAGACTGCTGTGGCCTGGTATTATCAGGCTGGCAAGGTCCATGGATCTTGGCTCCTTAACAGCCTGAAAATCCAGGCCTCAGCGGTCTGCTTCATCTGGCTGGTTAACAAAAATAGGGGGGACCCCACGCCATTTTTTTTTCGAAGGGAACCCCTATTTTTGTTAATCAGTTCCCTCTGACGTCACTGATGGTGTCCCTGGCTGACCTGAAGTGAAAGTGGAAAGCAATCAATTAAGCTTTCCACTTCCTCTCCTGTCAGCCAGGAGAGGAGCTCATTCATTTGGGGGTTTACTGTGAGGCTGCAGCATTAGCTGGGGTCCCTGCAGTAAACATTAACCCTTTCTGAAGGATTACACCGTGGGACCTGACTGTGCATGGGATAGGTAAGAATAATTTTGCTTTATTATTTTATTTTTATTACAGGAAATGGTTTTAGCAGGTAAATAAAAGATGGTCAAAAACTGTGTGATTATTTCATTAAACTTCTTTTTTATTAAAGTGTGTGTGTTTGATTTTTCTTTCATACAATAGGATTAATAATTGATAGTTGTCTAATTGACAGCTCTCAATTATTAACCTGGCTTAAAGTGACCTTTCAATTGCAAGGTCATTTTAACCCCTTATTAACCCATTCGCCACCGCTACAGGGCAATGGGAATAGATGGGCAAAGTGCCAGAAAGGGCAAATCTCTAATTAGATTTCTGGGGTGTCTGGGGGCAGATGTTAGTAGCCGGGGGGGGGCCAAAAATAATGGTCCCTCTCTGGGCTATTATTATCTGCCCCCACTCACTGGCTTTGTCTGTCTGGTTGCGAAAATAGGGCGGGAGCCCACGCATTTTTTTTCAGCAATTTTACACCTCATATATATATATTATATATATATATATATATATATATATATATATATATATATATACATGTCATTGAATTTGTGACACATATATATATATATTTATAGTTCATACTCTTCTACATAGTATAATAGCCGCTAATTCAATTGCCGGCTTTTGTGAAAATGCAGAACCCGACATGAAATGACACTTGGTTTACATAGAGTTAACCATGTCTTTTCATGTAGTTTGATATCTGATTTGCACAAACAATTACATGAGTGTAAGTGTGCAAAATTTCACACCTGTAGGGGTTAATTAAAGGTGTAAATTCATAGCAAAAAAGTCTGTTTTTTTTACAACGAATTTATACCTTTAATTAACCTCTACAGGTGTGAAATTTTGTACACTTACACTCATGTAATTGTTTGTGCAAATCAGATATCAAACCACATGAAAAGACATGGTTAACTCTATGTAAACCAAGTGTCATTTCATGTCGGGTGCTTCTGTCTTTTCACAAAAGCCGGTTTTACCCGGCAATTGAATCAGAGGCTATTTTACTATGTAGAAGTGTATAAACTATAAATATATGTATATATATATATATATATATGTCACAATGACATGTATATATATATATATATGTATTCTATGTGTGTATATTTAGTGTTTACAAGGAAAGAAAGAGGTTTTTTTAGTTACGATATTTTGTTCCCATAGACTTACATTGGATTTCCGGTATCGGTATCGGGTATCGCCGATATTTTAATGGTATCGGCGATACCATTCCGATTCCGATACTTTTGGATATCGGAAAGTATCGCTCAACTCTAGATATGAGACATGGTTTACATACAGTAAACCATTGCATATCCATTAGATTTATTTATGTCCCTCACTAATAATGTTAGTAGTGTATGTGTGTAAAATTTTGGAACTGTAGGTGTTATATTAACCCCTTTCTGTCATCGGACGTACTATCCCATCCATGTGATCTGGGACTTAATTCCCAAGGACGGGATAGTACGTCATATGCGATCAGCTGCGCTCACGGACCGCACCCGGCACATTAACCCCTGGCACACTGCGATCAAAGATGATCGCAGTGTACCGGCGGTACAGGGAAGCATCGCGCAGGGAGGGGGCTCCCTGCGTGCTTCTCTGAGACCCTCAGAGCAGCGCAATGTATTGCGCTGTTCCGAGGGACCCTCCTCCCAGCAGGACCCCGGATCCAAGATGGCCGTGGGGTCCTTCCGGGTCCTGCAGGGAGGCGGCTTCCTCAGTGCCTGCTGAGAGCAGGCGCTGAGAAAGCCTGCAGCAGTGCCAGTGAGATCGCTGGTCTGATGTTATACAGTGATGTCCCACCGCGACAAAGTAAAAATGTGAAAAAAATTAAAAAAAACATGTAAAAAAATTCCTAAATGATGAAAAAAAAATATTCCCAATAAATTCATTTCTTGAAATTCATGTAAAAAAACAACAATAAAAGTACACATATTTAGTATTGACGTGTCCGTAACGACCCGCCCTATAAAACTGTCCAACTAGTTAACCCCTTTAGTGAACCCCTTAAAAAAAAACGAGGGAAAAAAAATGCTTTATCATCATACCTCCGAACAAAAAGTGGAATAACACGCAATCAAAAAGACAGATATAAATAAACATGATATCGCTGAAAAAGTCATCTTGTCCTGCAAAAAACAAGCCGCCATACAGCATCATCAGCTAAAAAATATAAAAGTTATAGCTCGCAGAATAAAGCGATGCAAAAACAATTATTTTTGATAAATAATTGTTTTTATTGTATAAAAGCGCCAAAACATAAAAAAATGATTTAAATAAGGTGTCGCCGTAATCGTACTAACCCAAAGAATAAAACCACTTTATCGATTTTATCAGACGCGGAACAGTATAAACCTCACATGACTCTGTGGGCCAAAATATCGAAAAATTATAGCTCTCAAAATGTGATGATGCAAAAAGTATTTTTTGAAATAAAAAGCGTCTTTTAGCATGTGACAGCTGCCAAACATAAAAACCCGCTATAAATAGTAAATCAAACCCCCCTTTATCACCCCCTTAGTTAGGGAAAAATAATAAAATTTAAAAAATGTATTTATTTCCATTTTCCCATTAGGGTTAGGGTTGGGGCTAAAGTTAGGATTAGGGTTGGGACTAGGGTTAAGGGTGTGTTGGGGTTAGGGTTGGAGTTAGAATTGGGGGGTTTCCACTGTTTAGGCACATCCGGGGTTCTCCAAACGTGATATGGCGTCTGATCTCAATTCCAACCAATTTTGCGTTGCAAAAGTCAAACAGTGCTCCTTCCCTTCTGAGCTCTGCCATGCACCCAAACAGTGGTTTACCCCCACATATTGGGCATCGGTGTACTCTGGACAAATTGCACAATAACTTTGGAGGTCTTGTTACCCTTGGGAAAGTAAAAATTGGGGCGAAAAGATCATTTTTGTGGAAAAAATATGATTTTCTAATTTTATGGCTCTACATTATAAACTTGTATGAAGCACTTGGGGGTTCAAAGTGTTCACCACAGATCTAGATAAGTTCCTTATGGGGTCTAGTTTCTAAAATGGGGTCACTTGTGGGAGGTTTCCACTGTTTAGTCACATCAGGGGCTAGCCAAACGCGACATGGCGTCTAATCTCGATTCCAGCCAATTTTGGTTGGAAAAAAGTCAAATGGCGCTCCTACCCTTCCGAGTTCTGCCGTGCGCCCAAACAGTGGTTCCCCCCCCCACATATGGGGTATCAGCGTACTTAAGGCAAATTGGACAACAACTTTTGCTGTCCAATTTCTCCTGTTACCCTTAGTAAAATAAAAATTTGGTGACTAAAAGATTATTTTTGTTGAAAAAAATTGTGTGAAGCACTTGGGGGTTCACAGTGCTCACCACAGATATAGATAAGTTCCTTAGGGGGTCTAGTTTCCAAAATGGGGTCACTTGTGGGGGCTTTCCACTGGTTAGGCACACTTGTGGGGGCTTTCCACTGGTTAGGCACATCAGGGGGTCTGCAAACTGAACATGACACCCATCAAAGTCTGCATTCCAAAACGTCATTACTTCCTTTCCAAGCCCTGCCGTGCACCCAAACAGTTTTCACCCCCCACATATGGGGTATCAGCGTACTCAGTATAAATTGGACAACAACTTATGGGGTCCAATTTCCTTGGGAAAAATCAAAAATTGGGACTAAAAAATCATTTTTGTGGGAATTTTTTTTTCACACCCAGGCATTATAAACTTTAGTGAAACACTTGGGGTTCAAAGTGCTCACAACAGATCTAGATAAGTTCCTTAGGGGGTCTAGTTTCCAAAATGGTGTCACTTGTGGAGGTTTCCACTGTTTAGGCACATCAGGGGCTCTCCAAACGCGACATGGCGTTTAATCTCAATTCCAGCCAATTTTGGTTTGAAAAAGTCAAACGGCGCTCCTTCCCTACCGAGCCCTGCCGTGTGCCCAGACAGTGGTTTTCCCCCACATATGGGGTATCAGCGTACTCAGGAGAAATTGCACAACTTTATTTGTCCATTTTCTCCTTTTTACCCTTGCCGAAATAAAAAAATTGTTTGTAAAAGATCATTTTTGTGACTAAAAAGTTAAATGTTCATTTTTTCCTTCCATGTTGCTTCAGCTCCTGTGAAGCACCTGAAGGGTTAATAAACTTCTTGAATGTGGTTTTGAGAACTTTGAGGGGTGAAGTTTTTAGAATGGTGTCACTTTTGGGTATTTTCTGCCATATAGATCCCTCAAAGTGACTTCAAATGTGAGGTGGTCCCTAAAAAAAATGGTTTTGTACATTTTGTTGTAAAAATGAGAAATCGCTGGTCAACTTTTAACCCTTATAACTTCCTAACAAAAAAAAAATTTGGTTCCAAAATTGTGCTCATGTAAAGTAGACATGTGGGAAATTTTATTTGTTAACTATTTTGTGCGACATATTTCTCTGTTTTAAGGGAATAAAAATTCAAATTTTGAAAATTGCAACATTTTCAAAATTTTTGCCATATTCCATTTTTTTCATAAATGAACGCAAGTAATCATGAAGTACAATATGTCACGAGCAAACATTCTCAGAATCGTGAAGATCCGTTGAAGTGTTCTAGAGTTATAGCCTCATAAAGAGACAGTGGTCAGAATTGTAAAATTTGGCCCGGTCATTAACGTGCAAACCACCCTTGGGAGTTAAGGGGTTAAAGGATTAATTCACAGAAAAAACTTGCATGGGCTCCCGTGCAATTTTCTCCACCAGAGAGGGCAAGCTAGAGACTGAGGGCAGAAATTAATAGCCTAGAGAGGGACCATTGTTTTTGGGCCCCCTGGCTAAAAATATCTGCCCCCAGCCACCCCTGAAAAGGCGCATCTGTAAGATGTGCCAATTCTGGCACTTACTCTATCTCTTCCCATTGCCCTGTAGCAGGTGGCACATGGGTTAATAAGGGGTTAATGTCACCTTGCTATTGTAAGGTGACATTAAGCCTGATTAATAATGGAGAGTTGTCAATAAGACAACTCTCCATTATTAATCCACTAGTCTGAAAGGGTTAAATAAAACACACACACACACATTAAGAATAAAGAGTTTTAATGAAATAAATAAACACATTTTTTCCATCTTCATTTCACTCCCAATCCATTCGAAGCCATCGTTCTCCTGGAAAAAGGACAAAATAAAAAACCAACAATATACCCATACCTGTCCGCTGTACAGTCAAGTCCCACGCTTCAATCCATCTGAAGGGGTTAAATAGTTTACAACTGGGAGCGGTGCTAATACGACCGGCCCAGCTGTAAACCACTGAGGAATGAAGGAAAAGCTGCCTGCGCAGCATCCCCGCCTGACCAGACATGAACTGATTAGCGTGGGAAAGTTTCTGAACATTTTACCACGCTGTCAGTTCACCGCGGGTCAGGCGGGGAGCCAACACAGCCTAAGTGACGTCAGCGGTAGTATATATGTGTATATATATATATATATATATATATATATATATACACATATATACTACCGCTATACACATATATATAATACCTATACTATGTGTGTACATGTATTCTATCTATTCTATTTTAACCTGTCAGTGTGATTTTACAGTATAACGCACTGAATTGCCAGCTTTTCTAAAGGACACCGGTGCATATTTCTCGCAAGTCACACTGATGGTCGATGTGGTGTGCGAGTTTTTCTCACACCCATAGGCTTGCATTGGCGATTCTCGGCCGAGATACGCGGAAATCTATGTTTCTCTTGCACATATAATATGGACGAGAAAAAAAAACGCATGATGAGAGCCGCCCCATAGATTAACATTGCTCCGAGTGCTGTGCAATTTTTTTTTTTTTATCGCTTACCACTCTTCTGTATTATACGGTAGTGTGACTCTGGCTTAAATCTGGTAATTTCTCCTTGTGGACAACATTAGCACAGATGGGTATTCTTAACATCACATATTCATGGCTTAGCTACAAGATCTCGTTACTCACTTTTATGGGTGGTCCAGAAGAATCCAAACAAGTGTGTTAGAGGCTAGAGATCCTGTTTTCCCCACATACACGCAGGTGCCACCTCTGGGTTCACACCATCAGACATTTATGCTATATTCTGCTAATAGTCCACAAATTTGTTTGAAACTGCCTTGAATTCATGAAATATGGTGTCCAGAAGATCTGATTGAAAGCATACAATTCTATTTTTTTGCAGATTTGGTTCTATACGAACTCCATATTTCAAAATGCCGGCATCCCTTTGGCTGAGATACCGTACACAACTGTGGGAACCGGAGCCATTGAAATAATTGCAGGTTTGATTGGGGTATGTTGAAATTCCTAAAAATCAATTTAAAGTTCTTATAATTGTGCTAGATATTCTTAAGGTGCAAATATTACAATCTTTTATGATTAGCTTGTGCCCTCAAGCTCGGTATCCAGATTAAATTTAAAATTAGCAAATATACTGCACTATATTATAATTGTGATTCGAAGAAAAATAGTGCAAATATTAAAAAATAAACTTTTATTTCTTAAACAATTTTTTTTTTAGTATATGTCACTGGTTATTATGATCTTGTTGGCAAATATTTAAAATGCTGTAAAGTGAAGGAGATATTATGGTTTTGCAGCCTGATCCAAGGTCCAGATTTTTCTCTCGTAAGAGTATCCCTGTAAAATAGGCTACTAGTGACCTCTGTATGTATCCAGGGTGCTGCTTTCTTCATTAGCTCACATATCAATAGTGTCTTCACTTGCTCTCCCCCTTTTACTATTTTGCCCTCCCTGAGTCCGTACATGTTTTCTCCCCTCTCCACTGGATTTCTCATGATATCTCTAAGGGTTCATTCACACTGGTGATTAGTAAGCGTATAACTTGGACGACTGCTGTCTGATGTATCTCGCTCCAATGTTATATGGAATAATGCTGACTAGTGTTTTTTTTTCTCATTTATAACAAAGAAAATAGCTGCATGCTGCAATTGGCAGTGTATATCAGACATCACACACCCATACACGTCTGTGGATACGTACAAAACATCGGACCGCACTGGAATGTCATCCGAGTGTGGTCTGATATACGCCGACTCACACAATGGAGAAGATGGTGAAATTAAGTTCATCTTCTCCGCACCTGTGATCCTATTCTCGCATGCAAAAGAATTGGATCACGGTAATATGATACTCGGTTCACGCTCGCAGCAGAGTTTAAGCCGAGGGTCATTTCCATACAGCATCCAATTCTCTCGTATGAGGGAATCATCTTATGCTATAGGCCAGTGTGAGTGAGCCCTTACACTGAGGGCAGATAAAGGAAGAGGACCAGAAGCAGGAATACTGAAGTCTTTATATCGGTTTTGCAAAAGCAGTCAGCTAGATAAAAGACTTACAGAATCTCTGCGGCAGCAAAATGGTAGAACATTTTAGAACAAAGGAGATCACAAGTTTTTAACAAATGATGCTTCACTAAACATAAACAGCCATTGCGTGGCAACTTTGTACACAGGAGAGCCGGTACATAACTTCTCGCACATTTCTTCAATACAGAGCATCTCAATACACAATCATGTTGTTTCCTCGGCCTCACACATTCCAGCCTCCACTGTTCCCATCTCCTTCACCACTGCCCAGCTTAGCACCACAGTACAGTCCATGAAAGTAATTTCAGTTTCCCGTGGTTCCACGTCTGATTCTCCTTGCAGAGAAGAGTGTCTGCCAATGAGGCCAGACTCAGCTTTAATCTCTTGGACGCTTGGGGAACTGCCACCCGGGGCACTCACTTTGTGTCACGTTCTATTCTGTCCTGGCCCGTTAACTTTAAGAGCAGTAAGCTACTCGGAACCATGCAGCTAGGTGTTACTTCTCCGGTCCCTTCTCAATTAGTCACTCTGTTATCTGGTCAGTCCTTTGAGCTGGCTCTTTCCTCCTCTCTGCATCTCTGTAACTCTGTCTGTCTCGGTCTGTTCTTCAGGATCACGCTATCTCTGTTTCGGTCTCCTTTCTCTCTTGCCACAGAACACCCACTGCATGTGGCCTTGATGAGCATTCAAACCAAATGTCTGCTCTAGCTGCAAGTTTTACTCTGTCTGAGCTTCTAGAAGCAAACTGCCTCTGTCCCTAGACCTTAACCACTGAAACTATGGGCTAGTCCCAACACTTAATTCTATCTTACCCTATTTACTGTCTGTTGCTGGGCAGAACTCAGCTTCTTCACAGTACAGTACAGTACAGTGCAAAACATTACAATACACCACATCACAATAATGCATGACATTATACACACTATACTTTACATTATACATAGCACTCATGTTTTCAAGGGGGAACAGGGAAATATGCCGATATCCTTACACAATAAAAAAATATATAAATTGTATGCAAAGGTATTGATCTGTGCTTGTCCATACTGACAATGGAAAAAGCAGACAGGTTAGCTCAGGCTGCCCTGCACATTTCTTAGGGTGAGTTTCCACGGTCAGGAAACGCTGCGTGTTTGGCGCTGTGCGCTGGCGCAGCGCCAAACACGCAGCGTCCAGATGTTACAGCATAGTGGAGGGGATTTCAAGAAATCCCGTC